>JAEQBH010003845.1:0-121960 GCA_016808115.1 Tetrastigma voinierianum | reverse complement strand
ATACATGGGTTGTAGAGTGATTATCAGCCATGAGATTAGGGCCACTTGGTATCATGGACATCCAGACTTTATGTGACGGGGATGGACTCAAGTTGTTTCACATCACGCCACCATGGATTGCTTCAGAAAGAAGTTAAGTTCAGAGACCGGGGAAACTCAGAGATTACAGGGGTAAGGAAGATATTGTCCTCAGTATGACGTCCGTAATGATGTATCGAAGATGCCCTAAAGTCACATCCGTATCTAAATTTATGAAGCCGAGGTGAGAGATGATGTGAGACTGGAAGACATTCCAGAGTCGCAGAATTTCCATGTGTTTCCATGATCTTCCGTGATTACCCCATGCTGAGATCGATTTTCGGGACGAGTTAGCCCCTGGGACAAAACCGATTTCGAGAGCACCCTACAGGATGGCCCCTGTAGAATTGAAAGAACTTAAGGTACAAATGGAAGAAATGGTCAACAAGGGGTTCGTCAGACCGAGCACGTCTCCTTGGGGAGCACCGGTTTTATTTGTGAAGAAAAAGGACGGAAGCATGCGATTATGTATTGATTACTGAGAGTCAATAAGGTAACAATATTGCACCGCAGATCCTCTTCCGAGGATCATGATCTTTGATCGGGCCATGCAGGAGCTAAGGTATTCTCCAGATTGATTCGAGGTCGATATCATCGCTGAGAGTTCATGATGAGGATGTTTTCAAGATAGCATTCAGCAATAATTCGCATGCATTTTGAGTTTCTAATATGCCATTCGACTTACGAACGCCCAAACGCTTATGGATCTCATGAATCAGGATTTCAGGCCTTACTTAGATCAGTTTGTTATCGTGGTTATTGACGTATATATCGACTATTCGGCAAAGGAGAAGAACATGCAGAGCACTTCTGAGACAAGTCGCAAACATCATGGGAACATCGCTATAAGGCCAAACTCGCAAGGCCGCTGCTCGACACACGCTTTGATACATAGTTTCTGCAGAGGGGGTCTCAGTGGATCCGCAGAAGGTAGAAGCTATACTGAATTGGAAACCTCCTACAAGTGTTACAGAGATAAGAAGTTTTCTGGGTTTGGCAGGGTATTACCGTAAGTTCGTTGAGGGATTTTCAAAGATAGCCACACCTTTGACTAGATTGACAAGGAAAGAGGAACCGTTTTTATGGTCAGAGGCTTGTCAACAAAAGAGTTTCATGAACTCGAAAAGGAGATTGACCTCAGCCCAAGTGATTTCACTTCCATCGTGTAAGGTGATGACTTTGTAGTGTACTGCGGATGCCTCTAAAGTGTGGCTCAACAGGTACAATGCAGAATTTATTAAGGATTGTGATATGCTTCTGTGCAATTGAAGAAGCATGAACAAATTATCCCACACACTCCACCTGAGCTAGCAAACAGAGTATTTGCCTCTATGGGATATGGAGGCATTACTTATATAGAGGCCCCGTAGGATTTTTACTTCGATCATAAGAGGTTGCAAAGATTCAAGCACGTTGCATGAACCGAATACGTAGGCAAAGGAGATCGATCGAATCTGGATCAAGGATTATGAATGTACCATTGAATATCATCCCTGAAAGGCGAACGTGTGCGTATGCTCTTAGTAGGGAGACCCATGAGTTCCCTATCGCACTTAAGGGTCGTGCATCTTCCTCGACCATAATCGAGTCCTCGCTGACCGGAACCGGCATATTCAGGAGTAATCGTTAGCCACATTTCATGCAATGCCTTGTATTGATAGACGTGGATTAGAGAGCTTCTGTATTTAGGATCCACAGATAGTGGGAAGTTTGAGAGGTGAAGTAGAGTCTGCAACGAGGAGATTTATCATTGAGAGAGGATGGTACCATGGTCAGCGGGACGTAGGTCAGGTGTACCCGACGAGGTGATGTGAGGAGAGAGATTATGGAAGAAGCCCATTCTCCGCTTTATGCTATGCATCCTGAAGCACAAAGATGTATCATACCCAAAGGAACACTACCGGTGGAAGGGTATGAAGAGGATATTGCGTAGTTCGTCCCGCATGTCTCACATGTCACGGTGAGTTTAACATCGAAGCCTCGTAGGACATTATTACAGTCACTCCCGATCCCTCAATGGAAATGGGAGAGAATCACTATGGATTTTGTGGTAGGACTTCCACGTTGCCGGAGTGGTCACGATACGATATGGGTGATTGTGGACAAACTGACGAAATCAGCCCATTTCCTACCTATCAGGAATAGTGATTCCTCGATAAGTTGGCCCAATTATACTGCTAGAGAGATTATCGACCGCATGGTACGCCTCAGCTTTCCATTGTTTCGCACAGATCCCAGTTTACCTTCACGGTTTTAGCCTGCTTTTACGTAATGCCCCTGCACTGTAATTACATTTAAGTACCCGCTTCATCCACTGCATCTACGGCCAATCTGAGAGGACTATACAGACTTTAGAAGATATGCTTAGGGAATGTGTTATGGAGTTTAGAGGGAGCTGGGACACCCATCTACCCCTGATGGAGTCTACACAATGCTTATCGTGCCGCATTGGTACGGCCCTTACGAGGCTCTTTATGGACCACTCCGGAACAAACCCAACTGGCTGACGAGGTAAGCGAAAGGAAATTAGGTAGGTCCGAACTTGTCTCAAGTGACTTGTGATAAGATCAAAGTTATATAGGGAGGACCTAAATTTCATAAGACCGACAGTAGTTATGCGAATAATCGCAGTGACCTAGAGTTCGAGGCAGTGGATACGGTATTTTCGAGGATTTCCCATGGAAGGGCGTGCATTAAGATTTGGGAACGGGAAAGTCGAGTCCACGGTATATTGGACCATACAGGATTGTTGAGAGGATTGGGGAGGTGGCATATCGATTGGAGTTTCCATCTGACCTCGATCGCATTCACGATGTTTTCTATATTTCTATGCTCCGCAAGTATATACCAGACCTGTAAACCCCTAGTTTTGATCTATATAGTGTTAAAAGATGGATTAGAGAGGTAAAATAAATCTCTACATTAGATTAATTGAATCTCATGGCGTTAGAGAATTATCACTTTAAGGTTGACGACTAAATTAGTTGTAACGCCCCATCCCGAGAGAGTATACAGTACATGATGCTGTAGGGGTGTATAAGAGCACTAAGTGTCCCATTTTAATATTTTGGAGATGAAATTAGGAAATGATAAATTATGGAACCCGGAATTTTGTTGCTAGTGCAAGGGTACAATTGTACTGACCATAAATGACATATGTAAGTCATAAAACAAGCAGAGAGATGGGCCATTAGAAATAAAATAAGTTACAATTGCAATATTAAAGAATTAAGACCACAATCCTGTAAATTGAGAATTTTGAGGCTATAAATAGCCATGAGACAAACCAAAATCATATTTTTGGTCTCATTTGGTTAGGGCAAAAACGTAAGAGGGAGGAGAATAGAGGAAAGAAGAGCAAGGAAGAGGAAGAGGAGGAAGAAGAAGGAGAAGACAAAAAATTCAGGTATGTGTTTGTTTGAATCACGGGTAATTGAATTCTTAAGGTTTGGTATGGAGATTAGTTGCTCCTTTGGTCTAGGTTTTGTGCAAAGATCACATAAACCTTTGAATTTGTTGGGGTTATGAGAGTAAAACCCCAATTGGTGGAAAATAAACATGGAATCATCAAATTATATGATGTTTAAGAATCAGACCTCAGAATTCATAAGATTTTCACCTGTGGTTTTGTTTCAGATGGAGTTCCAAAACCACCAATACAAGTGTTATGGAGTGGTTTTGAATGACTTTCATGTTGATTATTGAGGTATTACGGTTTTGAGGATTGGTTGTAAAAAAAAAAAAAAAAAAAAAAAACAAAGGAGAATGTTAGGTTTTTAAAGGAATTGCTGTCATTTTTTTGTAAAACCCCTGTTTTTGTTTTGGCTATAAATTAAATTAGAATCATCCAAATGAATTGATTCCAATTGTTAAAGAACCATAAGAGATAGGGATACAAATGTATAGAAGGGACCAAGTGCCTCTTCAGCACTTTTTCGCTTGAATGCTCCACAGCATGAAGCATCGATAATACCCTTGGATGTATCATTCAGAGCGTGATACACTATACCCATCTGGGTCTTCAAGTCTATTCTATGCATTGGGCACCTCTTCAAGAATCTTTGATTCTTTCCTAAGCGACATACAGCTCTCATCTTCCCTTTGTTGGAATATACAATTATCTCTCTTCGTCTCCGAAGTGAGAGATGGGGAAAGAATCGCCTATAAAGTTTCACCAACTCTTCCTAAGTATCAGAACCATATGGTAAGGATTCATACCATGTGGCCGCTATGTCTCTCAAAGAAAATGGGAAGAGATGTAGTTTTATCACCTCTCCGTCTCACAGCGCCTAAATTAATCAGATAGCCATCCCGGAAATCTTCCTGTGTGCTCATTCGGTCTTCGATGGGATGACTAGTAAACTGATGTTGTTGAACCATTGTAATTAAGGCCGGTTCAAAATTGTTTGCATCCATCGTAGTCAGTCTGATTGCGTACTCTTCTTGAATAATAGGCCTCTTAAATCCTCCATTGTGTCAGCAATGGGGGTCTTCTCGGCCGCCGGTCCTCTGCCTCCGTTTCGTCATGTCTCTTCCGCTTATAGTCGCTGCCTTCATTCTTTGTCTCTTCTTAAGCTCCCGAGCGCTCTCTCCAATCTGCCACATCTATAATCGCCGTATCCCCTGCTTCTTATGCATTAAAGGTCTCTCCCGAAATAAAAAAGCATACTCATATTAATGTGGATTAACAACTCTTAACAAATATTTTCAACATGGCTTGTTAAAAAATTAGTGACTAATGTGTCACGCTTGAAAAGCTATTGCTTCTTTTCTTAAAACAGCCCAAATTAGTATTTCCTTCTTTCGTCGAATATTGATCTAATTAATTCTTTCGATCTCCACAATCCAGCATTCAAAACTTGTTCAGGCTCCAATTCTCCCACTATGTAAGTGTGAGTGATGGATCAAAACATAAACACAAATTTATAACGTTATTACCCAAGGACTATTGTCTAATCCCCGGCAATAATGCCATGAAACTTGTTTGTTATATTTCTTTGCAATTATACTGATTAAAAACGGTTTCCTTAAGAGTAGCTGAATTTCTTTCTGGTTTTGATCCATGATTCTACAAGTGTACATGTCGAACAAGCACAAAGTGGATTTAAGTCCAGACATCGATCCCACAGAGATCTCAAGAATTCTCAATCAACTACCGACTACTCAAGCTCTATACTATTTGAACTATGATAGGCACTGATAAATCTTATGCAAACCTTTGCAAAATAATAAAAGAATAAAGATATGTAAACTAAGAACAAAATGAAATAATGCTTAAACTAAAATAAAAATTAAAGTAGAAATAGACCGGCCGGGCTGTTAGCTTTAAAGGGATGCATTAAATACAATCTATCGTGAAACATCAATTCTGCGCATAACTCTCGTAACTTTGCTTCATGAACCTCGTGATTTAGAATCCATTCCAAGGAAGATGGTAATGCCATGTGGATTTCTCCCCTTAACGACACATTTCATCATCTAATCTTCCCTATTTCTTTCAAGACGCAGGATTAGATAACTACGACCGAGTTGCCTTGTTCTCGTATTTTCTTTTCAATACTTCATACCTGCAACATGGATCAGAAACCTTAGCTCCTAAGACATGTTTTCAAGCATGGGTTTATACTATACTCCGTTTCTCATCCTCAAAATTGGAAATAGCTTCATTCTTTCCTTGATTAGATCCTTGCTAACACGGGATTGAACTTACTGTTCGAATCGAGGCGAACTCTCTGCTCATTTTAATTGATAAGTCATTCAACTCATTCTCGATTTCAAGTGAGAAGAAGATTTATCGATTAAAATTCACAGAGCCCATTAGATCCCCAATATTAGGTTCGCATACCCTTGAGAAATTGTTCACTCAGAATGCCTTCTCTGTGTCACTCGTAGGGCCTCCTGGAAATCGTAGCATGAAACAATCCTATTACGTATGTGATTAATCGATATTTGGATCAGATACAAAATAAACAAACCAAGAAGGGTGATTCAAGATCTGAAGTTCAATAAACTCTGATAAATTTCACAGATAAATTCTAACAATGTGAGTAAATTCAACGGAAGTCGGGTTTCTAAATTACTTCATTACACTAACTTAGGGCTCCCGATCAAAAGAACCATCAGAACTAAACTGAAGTTCGACTCCAAAATTTGTTTTGGACTTCAAACGAACCAGCAGTAATTTGAAGAAAATAAATATTCGTATACAAATTTTCAACTTCAACAACTAACATCCAGATCCAAATTCAAATGAAATAACACCCACTCTAATCTAGTCTAAAATAACAGCAAAACAAAGAAAAAGAAACATAAAATTAAAATACACGAGCCTTCGGCTACCCAGACTTCTCGTTCTGAGCCGCCAAGAACTGCTTTCCTTCTGTAGCAGCTGCTTATTTATAGGGTTCTGAGTTGGGCCCTAACTTCAATGCACTTCCTTGTGGGTTTCAAAATAACTGGCCCATTTGTTTGTTCATGCCATGACGACATTTCGCGGTCGCTACTCACTACGTCAGCCGCTAATTCCTCTCTTTCTTGTCGCGACTTCTCTTATCTGCATGCGGAGTTGTTTTGAGGTCGCCGACCTTCTTACACGCCGCAACTTCACCGGCTCGCTTATGAGCCGCTTTGATGTCGCAACTTTAATTATGCACGCGACTCGCTTTTTCCCCTCTCGTCTGGGCTCCCGTCGCGCTTTATCTGGTCGCGACTTGCCTTTAACACCCCTTGGATCTGATGTCGCGACCGCTAAATGATGTCACGACCTTCTTTCCTTGTAACTGATGTCGCGACCGCTGAATGACGTCGCGACATCTTCTGACCCAAGACGATACGCTATCTCTTCTAACCGTCAGCTAATTTATGTTCATTCTTGAAAATATTTTGTCGCGACTTCTATTCAGTGTCACGACCTCCATGTCTACACGTTTAAAACTTCACCCCGTCGCAACCTCGGGCGGTGTCACATCATGTCTGCTTCTCTTTACAATTAACGGTCATCCGATTTGGAGTTTCCGCGGAGACCTCAGATCTCTTATTACTGCCAAGGTCGCAACATCAAGTCCTTTCAAAATTAGCTGCGACTTCTTTTTACTTGGGCGGCTGTTCTGCGGGCTTTGCAGACGTATCCTTGTCGTGACCTTACAGGTATTGCGACATCATTTATCTCCTTGGTGTTACACATCGAATGATGCTCGACATGAACTTCTTCATTTGATCGCTTCTTTAATCTCGACTAAGTCATTCTTCGTTCCCAACTTCTTTCTTCAAGTCACGACTTCACTTGCTCATTCTTCGCTTTCTTCAAAGCCAAATTTGTTGATGTCGTGGACTTGAAATTCCTCGGAAACAAAAGCTCCCCGCCGCGATTTAAATTCCGCTTTGACTTTAATTCGCCGCAGTCGATTTTTATGATTTTTGCTAAAATTTGATTTTTCGTTGTATTTTCCCAAATTGGAATTCGAAATAATTATCGCTTTCTCGCGTATAATTCATCATTATTCTCATTATAAACTCAGAAAATGGATTAAAAATCTAATGAGTTTCGAATCATCAAATTCCCCTAAACTAAAATTTTGCTTGTCCCTACTAAAGAAAAGAAAGAATTGTTTGTCTCAAACAAATAAGCTTAGAAAATTTTAAGGACATTTTTCTCGATTTATTCCACAATTTTCTCATTCTACCCCTTCTAACTGGAATTAAAGATATCACTATTATTTCAAATTTCACATGCAAGAACAAGGCATAGTGTACTTCTATTACAAAATTTCTTTGATAAACTAATGTATTTAACAGCTTTATTTAACAAGTCTTGTTCTCTCGTGTGTGTGTGCGTACACAATAATCCTTTCATCTTCATGTCAATTAAGCTAATCTTCCGGGAGTTTTCTTAGAATGTTTATCAAAGTCCCATATGTTTGCTTTTCATTGATCTCCACTAATGTAGGAATTCAACCTTCAAAATCTAATGAGGTCTCTTCGTGCTTGTAATTTTCGGGGCTTAGGTAATTGTGGCAGGGATAATGGAAAAATTTAGGTTGTAAATTACCCAGTTTCCATCTTGTCTCTACATTGTTTCCTCCAATTTTCTTCCTTTTTCTTCTTTGTTCCTTTATGATTCTCCTTAATCTTTTAGCCTGATTCCTCTTTTTGAATTCTTTTTATGGAATTTCAACTTCCATATGTACTTGATTCAGTGTATTCTTTGCTCTTAACTCTTTGCTTTGCCTCTAAGATTGGGAATAGTAAATGTTTTGTCTTCTTAGGCTTTCTATTACTCTTAGAGAACTTTGGGCTAGCAACCCCATACCGTTGGCATTAGGGTGCTAGGTGTTAAACACCCCACAGCTTAATTCGTTCAAGGAAATGAAATACAAGACAAAACTTTATTCCTTATTTCACTAGCTTCTCGTCTTTGCTTCTCTTCAACCCCTTCTTGTCGAAATTTGGAAATATTATTCCCCCAAACTTGTTTCTTCCTTTATACTAAACTTTTCTAAACTAGAAACTGGATAATTTGGGTTCTTTACTGCAGGTTTATTGCAAGGGAGGGAATTTCACTTTTCAATTGTCACATTGAAGAACCAGCTTATTCGCTCAAATCAGAACTAGAGAATATGCTGAATATATTTTCGAGGGGTAGGCTTAAAGGCTCAAGCCGCCAAGGATGGCCTCTTATCATTTCCCCGTTGTTGTTTCCTTCTTTCTACCTAGGATTTCATCAATCAATAATCAAACAAGTTCTAGGATGAACTCTAAATCTCGAATTCTTAAGATGTTCCTAATTCCTGTCAAAAGTTTCATAAGTTTTGTTGACCGATGTGTATTATTTCTTCAAGACTTGTACTTATTCACTGTCTACTTACATTATTTTAACCAAGTATTTTGTTCCATCAGCAATAACCAATTTTCCAATTTTTTTGCAACTAAACTGAATTTCAACAGAACAGTAAATGCTCCTAATTCCAGTTTCTTTATTCATGCCCTGATTTTGTAATTATTTGTGTTCAAGTTTATCTCCTAGTCAAATTACTTCAACTAGTTCAGATTATGATATTTCAGCATTTTCATTCTTGAACTAAATCCTAATGTTATTTTCCTAACAAGTCAAACAATAAAATTTAACTGCAAGCAAGCAAACATTTCCTTTTTCACAAATTTTCTTGTTTTATTCATGATGTGATGCAAAAGTTGAGAACAACAATCAGGAAGAGAGGAAGAGAAGGATAAATCAATGGGAGGATCATCTTTCTTTTTTGGGGAGGAGCAAAAATGTTTGAGGATCTCAGATCAAGAGTAGCCAAATTAGAGAGAATTGGGAATTTCATTTCACTCTCTTCTTCTTGTCATTCTCTTTCTATCTCGTTTCAAGGATCAATTCATTTTTGTGAGATCAAACTTTTGTTCGGGATCATCTTGTCTCGTGGCCCAAAGGTGTTCAAGTAGCGTTCCATTTCGCCATGACTTCTAAAATTTGGAAAGATTATTGTTGATCAAATCCAAAATTTCAAGCCAAACTTTTCTTCTGAAGGCATCTTTATCATCAGTTTTAATTTGCCTCATCCTTTCTCGGTCCTTTGAACATTGACATGTATAGAACTTGAATCCCTTTGATTTGCTCCTTAGTTTGGCTTCGATCTCGAGTCCTTTCCTCAAGGAGTTTTAGGAGTTGAGAATCACGCATCATACCGATTGTTTTAGAATGATTCATGGCTTAGCTTTAACTTCTTTAGTAGATCTTGATCTCTTTCCTCCATTTCCTTCTTAAATTTTTCCTCTTGATCCTCCAGGATCTTCTTCATCTGCTCTTCCCTTCTTCTCATCTCTTCTTCCCATTGTTGATCCCTACTCTTCAATTCTTTTTCATAAACCTCTTCTCTGAATTTTTGCTGGAGGTTCCATTGCTCTTCTCTTTCTTCCATACTCTTCTTAATTGAACTGAGCATCTCCATTATTTGATTATTCCCCTGGGCTCCCCTAGAAGCCGCAATTAAAATTCTCTCAAATCACTATTCCTTATGTGGGGAGAGCTGGCTGCTGAAAATCTATAGGACTTCCATAACTCGTGTTTCTCTCGTCATCGGCAAATATGAAGGTATTCTCTGGATGCGCTTCGATCTTCTTCTTTCCCGACCGCAACCGTAAGTGTGTCCTCTTTCCCGCCTTTGCATTATCATTTTCTTTCTCTCGACCGCTTCCTATTATACCCTTTTTCTTGACTCTCAACTTTGCTTACTCCCGTCAAAGCTAATGGCATTTTAAAGCTACCTCTTCTCTTCTTCCCACGTTCCTTTCACACTGTACTTCAAGCATAACCTTGTGATAGTCGGATGAGGGATCAAACCTCTTTATTCCCTTCATGGTACCTCATTATAGAATTTCACAATCGTTCTAAAGATCAATCTGCACTCTTCAAGATAGCATAGAGAAGGATCGCTTCGTTCTCTTACCGTGCGTACATGCTCGTAGGGACCATAACAAAGGCCAGGAAGTAAAACCACACTTTTGCCTCTTCTGTCAAATCTCCCCTGCTCATGGTCTTTTGCTCTCCTTTTCCTTTCTTCCACTTCCCTTTACCGTCTGTCAATTTTCTCGCAATCTTCTCACGGTTAGGGTTGTTCATCAACTTCTTGAATTTTGATCCATTCTTCTGCCCTTCCATTCCATACATTTCATTAATGGTCTTCGCTCCATAAGGCACTCAAACTCTAACATTAATGCAGAGTCTTCTTCCTCCCATCCGCATTGGGAGTAAAATTCTTCGAACAACTCACGATATCCGTAATTTTCATGTTTCAAGGTAATTTTCCCCACCCTCTTGCTCTATTAATTCCTCAAAGGAGATGAGTCGGGTCAGGCCTCTTCTCCTACAAACCCCTTCCAAAGATAGTGCTTTTCCGCATGAAAGTTTCTTTGAGACGAACTCGCCTTCCTCCTTCACGCTTTTCTTTTCCTTTTCCTTTGTCAGCTTTGTAACTCGGCTGAACTTTGGTTGTTCCGACGGTCCGTTTCTCCCTTCAGTTCCGTATGAACTTCCCTTCACCGAGTATACCTCCATGATTTCGCTCGCATTTGGGATGAGGGCTGAAGGTCTCGCCATTAGAGAAATAGGAAGGTTTTTTAGGAAGAAGTTCGGATTTGTGGTTTGCAAGAATCGAGAACCGCAGAATATGCGAAGATGAAGGGTTGTATTTGTTTCTGCGAAGGAGATGGTGGGTGAGGGAGTTTTCAACAGTTGCACCAATCATTATTGTGGGCTCTTTATTACTTCATTTATTTGTGCTTGTCGCGACTTTAATTTCAGGCTGCAATTGTGTGCTATCATTAAATTTAGGGCAAAATTAAAAACTGCCCAGCTGGCATACTTTTCTCTTATGTCGCGACTTATTATTGTTTGTCGCGACATAAGTAAACTGTGGTAGGACAAGTTACTTGAACAAGTACGAAGACGTATTTTATGACATAGTCAGGCTTGCCGCGACCCTCACCACTCTTTTGAAGGACCTGTTCTCGCCGCGACCAAATGTTCTCAGAGCGACCACTCTCGTCATGACATAAAATCAGTCGTGACTCAGGCCTTTGTTCTTCCTTCAGTAAATCGGTTGCGAATCTTCAACTTTGTCGCGACATAAAAATCTGGTCACACTTAGTCCGCACTTGCCCCAAATTTGATGATCATGCCACTCCTTAATTATGACATTCTTAGCACCCATTTAATCATTCCCACACATCAATTCAAACATGTATTCTATTCAATTTTCACAAAATTTATGTAGGGAGAAAAGTACTACCCTTTTTCGAGTTGCTCTATCCTGTGAAGTGTTGGAGTAGTCCCTAGCTCGTCTTTACCGCCCGAGCCATTTGATTCTTCATCTGCATATTGTAACAATTCCAAAAAGGATTAAATTAATCTAATACTAACCTAGCAATTTCTAACAAATCATGACTAGAACTAAAAAAATTCAAAAACGCGTAATAATAAAAAAAAAAAAAATTCGGTCTATATAAAAGAAACTCAAAAAAATCTATATGGGCTGGGCTTCCCATGAGTCGTCTGCCTTGAGTCCCATCGGACTAGCCGCTTTGCTTTCTCTCAATTCACCAAATGAGTTCTTCCTTTCTTTCTTTCCCCCCTCAATAGATAGTGTTTCAGTCTTTACCCATTAACTTTGAATTCTTCCCCAGCATCAGTCCTGAGTATTACTACTCCAAAGGTGGTGCTTGACACTACTGTATATGGTCCACTCCATTTTGATTTCAGCTTCCCTGGAAATAATCTTAATCTGGAGTTAAACAACAAGACCTAACTCTCGCTCCGAACTCTTTCTCGTAACTTTGATCATGCCATTTCTTTGTCTTGTCCTTGTATATTCTAGTATTGTCATAGGCTTCGCTTTCGCCTTCCAGCTCATCCAGCTTGGAGAAGCTCCTCTTCCTAATTTTGAAATCTAAGTTTAGTCGTTGATGGCCCACATGGCTTTGTATTCCAGCCTTCAAGAGGGAGGTGACATGGCTTTCAAAGACAAGTCCTATGGGGACATTCCAATGGGAGTTTTAAAAGCAGTCCCTTATTTCCATAATGCATCATCAAGCTTCAAAGACCAATCTTTCCTCGCTAGAACTCAAGCCTTTTCCTGCACTTTTATTTCTCGTTTGGAAATTTCAAATCTTGCCCATTTGTTCGAGGATGATAAGCCAAGCTCATAATGTGTTTGATACTACATTCGCTCATGAGTTTGTCAAACACCTTATTTGCAAATGGCTTCCTCCATCACTAATTATAGTTCGTGTCCCAAATCAAGTAAGAATATTTCTTTGTAAAACCCCACAACCTGTATTGGCATCATTCTTAGACAAGTCGCTGCTTTACCCATTTTGATACATAATCCACAGCTAGAGTATGTATATATTTCCAAATGAAACTGAAAAGGCCCCAAAATCCATTCCCCATACATCAAACAATTACACCACCAGATATACTCAGTAGGGCATCTCATGCCTTTTATCGACATTTCCCATTCTTACATTGATCACACAATCCTTACCCATTCAAAATGGGCCTTAAAAATCAGAAGCCAAGAAAACCTCGACCGGAGAATTTTGTGGGGTGTTTTATCTCCCGCAAAGTGTCCTCCATAAGGTGATGCATGACATTCTTGTAAAATCTGCTTTTCTCACTTTCTCGTACACATATCCTGGCACCGACACCCTTTAAACAAATATGGATCATCCCAGATGTAGTACCCGCTATCGCGCCCCAACTTTTTTCTCTCACAGAAGCAAATTCCGTGGCATAATTCCACAAGCTAAGAAATTCACAATATCAAGATACTGCAGATCGGGGAGTGACAAATAAATAACCGCTTCATCCGAAAATTTTCGCTTATTTCTCTTCCTTTTTCTTAAGGGCTGCTGGATTCATCTACTCTTGACAAGTGATCCGCACTACATTGCCACCGCCTCTGCCTTTAATTTCTAAATCAAATTCCTGCAACAATAATACCTTAATTCGATCAATCTCGCTTTGCTTCCTCGCCATTAAATATTTAATCGTCGCATGATCAAGCAGCACAACAAACATGGGACCCCAAAATATATGGCCTGAATTTTCACATGCAAACACTATTGTCAAGATCTCCCTTTCGCAGTGGTGAATAATTTTCTCAGTTTCATTCAAAGGTTTTATCGGTATGCTAGGGACGGCCTTTGTGAACACCTTTCATCTTTCTGTCCCAATACAGTTCTGATTGCAAAATCACTGGCATCACACATGATCTCAAATTCTCTGTTCCAATCTGATTTTGCAGATGGGAGCTTCAACTATTCGGATTTGATTTCTTCCAATGCTTTCCCGCGCATTCATCAAAATAAAACTAGTATCTTTCTCCGAAGAATTCGCATAAGGGTCTAGCAATTCTTTGAGAAATTCGATAAATCTTCTATAAAATCCAAAGATGTCCTAAGAAACTTCGATTCCCTTGACTGTGAGTGGGTGGGAATTAGGTCCTTATAATTGAAACCTTGCTTCTGTCTACTAGCCCCGATGCGTAAAACCATGTGCCCCAAGACAATCCCTTCAGAATCCATAAAATGCATTTTCCCCAATTCGTAGCTAGATTTTGTCTTTTGCACTCAAGTACGGCCCCTGTGTTATGCATTGTTCAAAACTCGATCCATACACCGAAATCATCCATGAAGATTTCCCATAACTTCTTTCCGCTAGATTAGAAAATATAGACATCATGCATCTGGAAGGTACTGTGAGCATTACACAAATTCCAAATGGCATTCTTCTAAAAGAAAAAGTACCAGCTGGGCATGTAAAGTGGTTTTCCCCGACTAAAAAGTAATAGCTATTTGGTTATATCCAGAGTATCCATCAAGAAAACAAAATGAGGGTGTCTCCGCCAACCTTATCCAGTGATTTGATCGGGATGAAAGGTAGGGAAATGATCCTTTCAAGTTGTAGTATTGTTTCAAAGGACCAAAGACATATACAAATTTATGACACTATTACTGAAGGACTATTGTCTAGTCCCCAAAGAATAATACCATGAAACTTGTTTGTTATATTTTTACAATTATAATGATAAAAGCGTTTTTCTTAAGAATACAATTTTTTCAGCTGATCCACGATTCTAAGGTACGATCGAACAAGTAATAAAGTGGATTTATCCAGATATCGATCCCACAGAGATCTCAAGAATTCTCAATCAACTACCTGACTACCAAGCTCTATACTATTTGGACGATGATTTGCACTGATATATCCCAAGAACCTTTAAAATAATGAAAGAATAAAGATATGTAAACTGTAACAAAATGAAATAATGCTTAAACTAAAATAAAAAAATTATTAAAGAACAGACTGGCCGGCTTAGTTTTTAAAGGGAGCATTGAAAATATTAACCTGCTAGAACATCAATTCCTGCAGACAACTCTGTAGCTTTACTTCATGAACCTAAGATTTAGAATCCGTCCAAGGAAGATGGTAATGCCATGTGGATTTCTCCTTAACGACACATTTCATTATCTAATCTTCCCTGTTTCTTTCAAAGACAGAGGATTAGATAATCACTTTTAATCCGAAAGGCTCGTGGCTTTTTCTTTCAATACTTCATACCTGTGAACAGGACTCCAAACCTTAGCTCCTAAGACATGTGCTGCTACTGGTTTACACTATACCGGTTTCTCATCATCAAAAATTGGAACGGTTCATTCTTCCTTGATTAGATCCTTGTTAACACGGATTGAACTTACTGCTCGAATCGAGGCGAACTCTCGCTTCATTTTAATTGATAAGTCATTCAACTCATTCTCGCTTCAAGTGAGAATAAGATTTATCGAATATAAATTCATTAGCTCCATTAGATCCCTAATAGGGTTCGCATACCCTTGAGAAATTGTTCAATACTCCGTGAATGCCTTCTCTCGTGTCAACACCAAAGGGCCTCCTGGAAATCAGACTACGAAACAATCCTATTACAGTATAGACAATAATATTTGGATCGATACAACAATAAACAAAACCAAAGAAGTAGATTCAAGATCAAGTTCGGGTGACTTCGATAAATTTAAAAGATAAATTTAACAACAAAGAGTAATTTCAACGAAGCTGGGTTTCTAAATTACTCATTACACTAATCTGTAGCTCTGACCAAAAGAATCATCAGAATCCGAACCGAAGTTCGACCTAAAATTTGTTCGGGCTTCAAACGAACCACAGGAATTTTGAAGAAAATAACATTCTGCATTCAGCTTCAACTTCAACAACTATCATCCAGATCCAGAAATTCAGAAATAACACTCTACTCTACTCTAATCTAAAAATAACAAAGAAACAAAGAAAAAGAAATGTAAAATTAAAATATTGACGAGCCTTCTCGGCTACCCGCACTTCTCGCTCGAGCCGCCTAAGAGTCAGCTTTCCTTTGTAGCAACCGCCATTTTATAGGGTTCTGAAGTTGGGCCCTAACTTCTATGCACTTCCTTGTGGGTTTCAAAATAACTGTCCCATTTGTTTGTTCATGTCGCGACTCCATTTGTTTGTGTCGCGACTCGACTTCTGATGTCGCGACCTCTTTCACGCTGCGACTTCACCGCTCGCTTTATGATTGCTGATGTCGCTGACTCAATCATACCGCCGCGACTTCACCTTTCTGCATTGTGATCTCTTTGAGGTCGCTTAATTTCCAATCATACTTTGCGAATTTCGCTTTTCTCGCTCGTCAGAGCTGAAACTTACCAGTCAGCGACGGTTTCCTTTATCATCCATCGATCTAACAATGTCGCGACCGCTAAATGACGCCGACCCTCTCTCCTTTGTAATTGATGTCGCGACCACCGAATGACGCCGCTGACTTCACCTTCTCAGATTGCGGAGTTTTTGAGGTCACGACTCTCAATCATACGTCGCTGACTTCACGTTGGCGCTTACGAGCTCTTTCATGTCGTGGAAGCTTTTTCTTTGTCGCGGACTTACTTCAGCATCTCGATATGATGTCGCGATAAATGCAATGATGTTGCACTTCCATTCTTGCAAATGATGTCGTGATCTACCGGCTGACGTCAATCTTCATTAGAATCGATACGCGAATTCACTAACCGATGTCGCGACCATAATACCTTGCAACTGGATTCGCGACTGGGACGCCGCGACATCTTCCGATTCAAAGGTTTGATATCTCTAGTTGTTCTAACTATCGCGAATTCTATGTTCCGGCCTCTTTTGAAAATCTTTTATCGCGAACTTCTATCTGTCACGACCTCCATGTCTACTGCTAAGTTTTCATTTCTATCGCGACCTCAAAGTGGTGTCGCGACATCATGTCTGCTTCTTCATTAATTCGGGTCGTTCGATTTGAGTTTCGCTAATTCGTGCTATTCTTCATAATCGCTGTCGCGACAACAGTCCTTTCTTTCAAAATTAGCTGCGACTTCTTTACTTGAGAAGGCACTGCCTGTATTTGTAGACATCTCCTCACGCAACCCCGCGACGGTATCACGACATCATTTATCTTCTTGGTGTCGCGACATCGCAATGATGTCGCGACATGAACTTTCATTCGAGACTACTTCTTTAATCTCGACCAAGTCATTCTTTGTCTCAATCCTCCTTCTTCGTGTCACGAACTCAATTTGTTCACTCTTCGCTTCTTCTTCAAAGCCAACTTCATGGATGTCATGACTCGAATTGCCGGAACCGCACTTCCCGTCGCGACTTAATTTCCGGGCCAATTTCAATTCTCACGTAGGTCGATTTCATGATTTTTGCTAAAATTTGATTTTCACAGATTTTCCCCGCAAATTGAATTTGATTCAATTATCGCTTCTTCGCTAACACCAACGTTATTCTCATTATAAACTTAAAATGGATTAAAATCTCATGAGTTTTTGACTCATCAACTCGTTAAGGTCGCGATATCAAGTCCTTTCTTTCAAAATTAGTCGCTAATTTTATCTCGGCTAAGGTCGTTCGTGGGCTTTGTAGACGCATCCTCGTCACACCCATGGTGGCATTGCACATCATTTATCTCTTGCGTCGCGACATCGCAATGATGTCGCGACATGAACTTCTTCATTTGACTCTTTAATCTCGTTCGTCATTCTTTGTCTCGACTTTCTTCAAGTCACGACTTCAATTGCTCATTCTTCAGCTTCTTCAAAGCCAAATTTGTTGGATGTCGTGATTCTGAAATTGCTAGAAATCGCTAGCTCCCGTCGCGACTTAAATTCCTCGCTTTGACTTCAATTCGCTGCAGCCGATTCTTATGATTTTTAAGCAAAATTTGATTTTCTCGCTTATTTCAAGTAAATTAATTCGAGTCAATTATCGGCCACAGACACCATCATTATTCTCATTATAAACTCAGAAAAATGGATTAAAAATCTAATGAGTTTTTGGACTCATCAGATATATAAAGGACTGATCTGGAGAGTTTCATAATTTTTGAAGACCTTTTGAATAATTTTTGGGTCATAAAGTCTATAGAGTATTGTTGGAAAAAGGTTGGCCAAAATGAGGTTAATCCGGGTCAGGATCCTTCCCTGCATCTATGATTCCCTTTAAAGAGTAATTCATTGCATGATAGAAAATGTCCATTTAGGTGATTTAATCAATCCCATGCATTAGACATCTCTTCAACATTTTCTCAGATCTTTCCCAAGTATCATGGAGGCTTTCTCTTTCCCCGTTTGAAGAATATAATCTCTCTTCTTCCTCGAGGTGAGGGGTGGGAAAACCTCCATTAAAGCTTCAACCAACTCCTCGCAGCTGTCAACTGATCCATATGGCATTGAATAAAACCAATTGGCTGTTACATCTCTCTATGAGAAGGGGAATAACTGGAGCTTCATAATATCTGGATTAACCCCATTTAGTTTGACAAGAGTCATCATCAAAAATCTTCTATAGGTGCTCATTAGATCTCATTTGATGCCTTGTAAATTGATGCTGCTGCACCACAGGATTGTGAGCAAGCTTCAACTCGGTTATTTTCCGAACGGGTGGTCATTTTACAACTAAGTACTCATTTATGATGATTAGCCTCCAAAAATATTCCATGGTCCTTTGTCTTTGAGGCCTTTCTGTTGTTGGCTCTACTGGTACATGTTGATCAATTCCTTCTTGATCTGCCATAGCTAATCATTTAGCAACTCTCACTTTCTTTAGTTTCTCGTTGTCCAAAGGGTGTTAGCCAGCTCGGGTCTTCTCGTACGTGATAACTTCTTGGAAATGGAAATACACCAGATCATTATATAACATAACACATTATGATGTGCTTCATAAAAGATCAGTAGCTGAGCCACATCGTATTTAAAACTATTTTTGAAAATTTTGATAAAAATGAAAAGAAAATGTCCAAATCTAGTAAATTTTTGGCAAGAATATTGATCTTTAAACTTTACTTCATTTCAATCCCTGGCAACGGTGCCAAAAACTTGTTGACTGATTTTTACATAAACCAAAAACGACTTATTCTTAGCACTATCACCAGAGATTATTCAATCCCCAGCAATTATGCCAAAAACTTGTTGAGACTCAATATATAAAATATATTTTCTGCTATGTAAGTAACAATTTTCAATTAAAACTAGTTTTGGTCTAAATCACCTGCAAGTGCATAGGTCATACAAGTAATAAAGTGGATTTTTAAGTCCAAATATCATTACCACAAGGATTGATTTTGAAAATCTAAAGAATAACTATTCTCACTACTTAAGAAAATCACTATTTGAACATCTAATTTTCGATAGATGATTATCTTTCTACAATAAATTGAATAAAAAGATAAAGAAGTTCTAAAAATACATGAATTAGAGAGTATACTGGACTGAAATTACAATGGGAATGAAATTAGTGTTGTGACCATCACTTTGCAAGTTTCCAAATAAAATATAAAGTATGGGACATGAACATTGGAATTGTCCAAGAGCAAGGTAGTGTAGCATTGAGATTCTCCTCACACCACACATTTCACTCCCAGCTTACCACATTTCTATCTCTAGTTAATGGGTCTGAAAAGCTACTTGTAGGACTTGATTGTCTTAAAGATCTTACTGTTTTTCCTTCTCAATACTTCACAACCATCTCTTAGGACTGGGAATTGCTTGCCCCATAAACAAGGTAATGTAAGCCCTCTCTAATTTAATTGGTACCTCATCCATCAATTAGACAAGAATTCCCTCTCTCCTTGATTAGAATCTTAGCTAATACATGATTGAAATTATTCTTCTCAATTGAGGTGAAACCTCTCAGAATTAAACTACTAGATTAGTAGGCATATCATATTCCTCAAGAACACACTCCTATTGTTACCCAAGAGGGAACCTTGAAATCAGAGGTTAGAACTTCAACGGTGATATACTAGAGTGATCCAGAGAGTGCATTATTTCAAATAATATCAGTGTAACTTACCCCCAAGTGACTGCTCTTTTCTCTCAGGTAGTCCACTCCGTGTCACTTAGAGGGATTCCTGGAAATCGAAAGAATGATACAAAATCTTCTCGTACCAAACACCCGATATCTCGTATAGTTCAATGTAGGAGTAATACTAGTTAAATCACTCCAGTTTTCATACCTAAAACAACATTAAAATATTACAAACAATAATCCCATCAACAGATTCTTCCTAGAGGGAGCTTAGCCTTTCAAATCTGGATCACATATGACAATGACTAGTTGATGAAACAAATTCATTGAAATTGTAATCAAAACTAAAGAAAAATGAATTCTAGAAAAATTCCTAGATTCCATTGAAGTTCAAACATAAATTGAAGCTTGATTTACATTCATTCCAGCTCGAAATCTCAGTTCAGATCATTGCTCTAATCCTAAAAGAAAGAAAAACAAAACTAGAAACAAAACGAAAATGTAAAGAAAATAAAAATAAAAATAAAATTATATACAATGAGACTTCAGCTCTTCCAAAACATACAAAAACTTAATGAAAAGATGTTGGAAGCTCCTGCACTACTCCCTAAGAGTGTCTATTTATAGGCTCAGGTCTTGGGCCTTAAAAACGAGGTGATAATTACGATGTTCGAAAAGCCCAAGAAAAATCCTACCCTGGGCATCGATAGCCTGTTCGGGTGTTGTTGCGACATCATCCTGACATCAAAACTACTATGTTGTGGATTAAATATGATGTCGCAACATTGGCTCGTTGTGACTGAATTTTTATGTCATGCTGATATCGCGACATTGGATTTGCAGTTCTGATCATTTCACCTGATGTTGTGACATTGCTGATCCGATGTCGCGACATTGGTCCGTTAAGTTTCAATTTTGATCGCTTGATCCGGCTGTCACAACATTATCGATCTAATGTCAAGGAAATTGCATCTTCCCTTCGAAAGGTTAGTAGCTGGATGTCGCGGACATTTGGAACTGTGATGTCACGACATTGAAAACTTGATGTTCTAAGACCCTCTATCAATGTTGTAGCTAATGTCACGACATCACTGCAACAATGTCTCGACATCGAGTCGGGTCCCCACCACCTCGTCGTTTGATATGATGTCGGACATCACTAACCGGCGTTACGTAATCATTGATCCATGTCGCGATACTGCAAGTTTAGTTCTCCAAATGTTGCCTCGTCGATGTCAGCCGGCGTCATGGCAATGTCACTACGATGTCGCACACTGGAAATATTTCTGCTATGATGTCGCGGATATCAATTCCGAGTTTTGTAGTCTTGATATTTACAACAAATGCTGCATGTATGTCGCACATTGTAAAATTCCTAATCTATCTACTTCAACCGATGTCATGGTGATGACGCGACATCGAGTAAATTCTGCATGACACTCTACATACGATATGACATTGTTCTTCTTGGTGTCGCAACATTGCTACCTTTGCTTCCTCTTTTTCCATTTTTGCTACTTTCTACTTATTTTCTTCAAATTTCTGCAAAACATAAATCTAGGTGAAAATTCCATAATTTAACATTGAATAAGACTTTTAACCCTGAAATATACTTGAAAAATGGGCTTAAAAATAGATGAGTTTTAGACTCATCAGTTTTCTTTAGATTTCTTAGATTTAGGTTTGTTTTGTGAATACTTTGATTTGAAATCGATTATTGCTGGGAAGCACGACCTTGTGGAGTGTGGATTTCAGCTTAGATCTAGGGATTGATGCCATTTGTAGCTTAAACTCTATTTTGTATTTCTATCTCTTCTCATTTTTCAAATTATGTAGTTTTGTGTTTATTTTTAACATGAATTTGTGGGTTTTGATAGCCGAAATGATAGGCTAAACATTTCAAAGGGTTGGTTATCAGATTTGATGTTAGATTCATCTAATCTTTAGTTGGTTGGTTGATTTATACTTGATTTGTTTTATTTGGCGTTAATAGTTGGAATACTAAGGTTTTGGTTAATTGATACATGTTGAGAATTGGATCTTCGATCCTTTTACTAGGGTATCCTTAGTGACGCTGGGATTACACCTTAAAATCAAGTAATCGGGATTTGAATTAACCTAGTTAAAGAGGCTTAGGGAATTAGAAAGGTCTAGTACTAAGCGGATTTCACTAGGAGGGGACATCAAATGTATTAAGTGAGGATTGTAAGGATGTAACTATGACCAATCTGAACTTAATCTAAGTAGCTCTATTGCAAGGACATAAATATGATGAATAGAGCTCCTGAGGAAAAATGCCTTTGAAAAGTATCGTCTTATTGACCTAGAAGGACATAACTATGAATAGGTTGATAACGTGAGAAAATATAAAGGGGAACACAAATGTGGGATTTTTATACCGTATCCTCGGACGAATGCAAGTCGTAATTCATTCAACTCGTGCCTCATATAGATGAATCACTAAGCATCATTGAAGATAACCAACCCTGGTTCATCTCTAAGTCATTTTCTCCCTATTTCATTCAATTACTCCAGTTTTCACAAATCACTCGTTCCTTTTGTTTAGTTTTTTTTTCTTTTAATAATTTCATCTCAAATCATTGAGTTGCTTGGATAGTGAATGACTTTAGTATTCAGTGTACTTAATCCTCACTAAAACCATACCTTCTCTATGAGATCGATATCTAGACTTTTTAGTCCAGTATATTACTTGTACGACCCGTGCACTTGCGGTTCGCAACAAGTTTTTGGCTTCGTTGTCTGGGAAGGTACAGTTTGGTGTTTGGATTCATACTTTGGTGAAAGATAAATTTTCTTTTGAGCAAAAATTTCTTCATTTGTGATTATTTCTTCTTCTTCTTTTCTTTGTAGCCAGTTTATTCATTTTTGCTTTGTAGATTTTTTTTTTTTTTTTTGTGATTTTAGGTACTTAGATGGTCAACCTTGTGGAATTTCTATCAATCGGTGGTCCCTTATGCTCAACGAGTCACTCTCGTACACCAACTCACCCATCAACTTCAAAGGGAGCCAACATTAGGAGAAATTGCATTTATGCAACCACTCACACCAACTCACCCATCAACTTCAAAGGGGGCCAACACTAGGAGAAATAGCATTTATGCAACCATAACATACTACTAGCACCCAAGTCTACCAAGATGTCAACAATAGAGAATATTTAATTAGACAACGACAATGTGCTAAATGTTCACTGTCCGGGTCTAAGGCATCATGAGAGCCAATCCTTTGGGCATCAAGGCTATACACATTATGTACCCTATGAAAATGAGCTTAAAAGTGAGAAAGAACTGGAATAGAGAAATGGTGAAATTGAGAAGATAATTCTAGAAAATACTCTTTGGGTAGAAGTGCATGAGGAGTTGTTATGCAAAATAGTGCCCCCTCAATTGATGAGCATATGTGTGATTTCACTAAGAAGGATGCTTTGGAGAGAAGTGTAACAAGTGTGCTCTATAAAGGAGAGTTGGATGGTGAGGAATTGATTGATAGTAAAGATGTGGATGAAATCACTTGGTGATAGAAGAGGTTGAAAAAACAATGCTTGAGGACAAAATACTAAAATCATTTGAAGCAACATGAGTGCTATCACTCTTTCCTAGGGAAGGATGGAAGAACAAAGCACCATTCACCTAAGAAGGATGAAGGAAAAAATCACCACCCACCTCCCAAGCTAATGCAGCTTCAAATTTTAATCTCTAAAAAAACGGCACTGAGGCAACCTAAGCAAAAATGCGGATTTTTATCCATTTAGTACATTAGTTGTTTTTTTTTTTTAGTTATTTAGTATGTGTTACATGTTGATCTTGTTTTGAATGTTTATTTGGTTTTTTTTTTCAAGACATTGAAGCTGATTCTTATTGAGGGAATTTCATCAAGACACACCTCAACCCTAGCCTAATGATCAAAATTGATCATCTAGGGGAGTCCTTTGTTGTTAACCATCATATTTCAAACATTAAGGACAATGCATATTTTAAGTTTGCAAGGGGGATCCCTTTGTTTGAAAATTTTCGAGCTTCAATTATCCTATGTTTTGTGTTTTCCTTTAGCTTTTATTGTGTTTTATTTGCTTTTATATGTTTTCAATTTTTAGATTAAGTTTTTCATTTTTAGTTTGTTTTTGTTTTAGGTTGAGCTTGTTTTGAGATTTATTATGATGCCTATGATGAATAAATGATCATATCTTCTTTCACGTGAAGAAAATGTAAGATATTTGAACTTAAAGAAAATGGTTTGACCTAATAGTTGAATATTTAAACAAAAGTTCTTATCACTTTGAGCCCAAGTCATGTACCATTTTGGTCAATACTTCTTGGTTTAGAGAAGAATTAGGTGAATACCATTCTATTTGATCTCTTGAGACTCTAGAACTTTTTCAATTATCACTTGAGGCCAAATCTTAGGCAACACGACAATTAGGAAATGATATAGGCCATCCTTGGATCAATTGAGCCTTTTTAGCTAACCCTTGTATGCATTGATCCATAGTCACCCAATTTGATCCATTTTAACCATTTCTTTCTAGAAAAGCCAAGAATAAGCCCCTTGTCCCTTTTTGTTGAATACCCTTCAATCGAAGAGCACTTGTTTACCCTAACATGTTGATTTCAATGTTATATCTTGTGAATACATGTAGTGTAAATTGGGAGTTTGGTTGGAGTGGGTGTGCTTTGAAAGAAAATCAAAAGAGGTTTGGGTAGAAAAAGAAAGAAAAATAAAGAATAAATCGAGGAGTTTTCTTGACCTTGTAGCCTTCCTACCTGATGCAGTTCTTAGTGGGTGTTCTACACCTAATAAATTTAAGGCCAACTCGGGTTCAGGAGCTACTAACGAAAGCTCATATGTAGATAGAAAGCTTAAGGAGGTCAAGCAATGCACTACTCCATGCCAAAAAGCATATGAACAAAAAAGGAATAAAGACTCCGTTTTCTTGAAAAATGGTGAAAATCATGCAAGTTTGGGGGAACACTATGTGATAAAAAGATGCAATGAGTTAAGCTTAGGGGAGAAGCTTAAGAGATCAATTGTGAAGAATGCAATATTCTAGAGGATAGACAAACAAGTGGAAAAAAAAAGGAAAATGCGTATGTTTTGGGTAAGCTGAAGCCTAAATGGTCTATTTAACTACTCCTTACCTAAGCCTAAAATGCATCACATTAGTCGAGTGATATCATAGGGTGCTTGTGTTACTCATTAGTGCAAAATATAGTATAATTCATGTTTTTGATGCTAACTAAGAACTCTTCTTACTTATTTTCATGTCTAACCTCCCATATTTGTGTATTTTGTAGAAATGAAGAAAACGAGATGAAAAGCAAGATATTTGGGCAAGAATTGAAGAATCTATGCATAGAAGAAGCCATGATCGTGACCATAGTCATGTGGTCGCAACCATTGATTACTACCTAAATAGTGTTGTTTCATACCCTTAAAACTCCAAGTTTTAAGCACTTTTTGTGTAGTAATCAGCTTAATTAACCCAGTTGGCACATTAAGGACCTAGCAAGGCTACTAATCGAATTTTCTAGAAATTTTTGTTGTTCTCAGTTTATATATTGAAACCATGGATTTAGCCTGCTACGAATAAATAAGTAGCAATTCAGAGCTTCAGAGTAGCAAAAGGCAAAAGCAGAACCAGAAGAAGAAAGATGCAGTAGCAACTCTACAAAATTCACAAGGGTTACGAATTTTTGCAGGGCTTGCGAAAATTCGTAGCAACCTTGACTTTTTGTATTTTTGTTATTCTTACCCGTTTATCCTCGTGTAATAGTGTTAGGAGTTGGATATTTTGATAATTTGTAATCGGTTTGGTGGTATAAAACACCCTAAACCAAACTTTGTAAAGGGGTAACTTGACATCCAGTAAAGCTTACAGCAGAAGCTTTCTTATTTTCTCTCGTTTTCTCTCTTCTCTTTCTCGACAACCAAACAACCTCTAAAAAGAGGAGGAGCGGCTAAACCCTTCGTTTCCTTGGGTAAAGGAAACTAGGTGAGGGTTCCAGATGAAAAGGTGGGGGTTTTCCATGTTTTAACGGAGGTATTTTTCACCATTAATGGTTTCTTTTCAAACATTGGTTTTAATCCCTTCGGGTTGCCTTGAATGATCCATATTTGATAAGCTTTTGGGTTTATTGGATGCTTATTACTAGATCCATTGACATTCATTAGTTATCATCTACAAGTTATTGAAAGGTGATTCAAGGATGTTTTTATTTCCTTCAAATTCTAGGTTCGATCCCTTTGATTCACCTTGAATGGTTAGTATTTGGTAAGCTCTCAAGGCTTATTGGATACTTATCGCTAGATCCAATGATGTTCATCAGTTATCATTTATGGACAATTGGAAGGTGAGTTAAGGAGATGTTCTTCACTGTCCGAAACCACTAATGGGAAGCAAATACCAATTTTCAAGGATATTTATTTAGGGTCAATTATTAAAGCTAAAAGAAGATCCGGTTTGGGAGATAATTATATGTTATCCTCCCCAATGCGAGGAAAAGACCCGGAAAACCCCTCCTTTGCCTAAGGAACCTGAAACCTAGTGACCTGACACTCCAAGGGATTTTTTTTCATGTTTTAGTAAATTTTTATTTTTAGTTTTATTCACTAAAATCCCCTCTTTTTATCACAACCTAAATATCCAAAATGAAATTACCAATATAAGCTTTATTGTCAGTCATTTCTACGAAGAAAACCCATCCCTGTGGATGATCCTAGAGCCGCTATACTATGGTAGCAATGCTACGGTAGTATGAGGTATTGGGTTATAAATTTTGTTGATTCAAGATACCCTATGAGCAACATGTGAATCAAATGGCATCATTGTCGAGGATGGTGCTTGTAACACCCCGAAATACACCCTAGTCGTTTTAAAACATAATTAGGGTATATTATAAGGGCATTTTGAAATATTTCGCAAATTATTTTTTTTCTAAGTGAGAAAATTTCGAAACCCGTAATTTGTACAAGATACAAGGGTAACAGTGGAATTTGTCAAAACAAGATATAAAAGTCATAAGATAAGAAGATTATGGGCTAAAGTAGAATATAACATGAGTTGATTTGCAAAAAGAAAGGAACTTGAGGACTAAAGTGCAATAAAGGAGAAATTATACCAAATAAGACCCATTTAGGGTCTCTCATTTGGGCATTTGGAAAGCAAATCGATGGAGAGAAGAGAAGAGGAGAAGAAGAAGAAGAAGAGAAGAGAAGGAAAAAGGAAGGAGAAAAGAAGAGAAGAAAGGTATGGAACTTGTTAAGTTTTGTATAGAATCATTATTATGGTTTTGGGTATGGATTGCTATGGTTTCCTATGGATTCTTGGGTTCTTGATCTAGTTCCTTCAAAGAAGGGCTCGAGGTGTTAAAGAGTGTGAGTACTTGTTGGGAGTATGAATCCTCCCTGAGAATGAATTTTGCTTGCGATGTAGGATACATGTCTGGGTGTTGTAGTTAACCTAACTTACAAGAATTTGAGTTTGGGCTTGGAAAAAACCCTAATTAATCTATATGTTTGGTTTTGTTTAGGTTGTGAACCATTTTGGAGATGTTTTCTAGAGAGTATATAAGTACCCTTTTGATTTTGGTGGAATTTCTGGAAAAAGGGCATGAAATCTGCCATTTTTGGGCAATCCCGCAATTTGGTACCAGTACCCAAATAGGGTGGTATCGATACCCATTGACAGAACTGAAGTGGTATCAGTACCAAGACAAGTGGTACTGGTACCCATTCACAGAGCAGGTTGGTACCCCAGATTGACCAAAGTGGTACCTGCATCACAAGCCCAGCAAATTCGATTTTTGTACTCATAGTTAAGCCCCGCTCATACACCGATAGTATAGAAACCTAATAAATGACTATTGGGGGTTCAAATAAAAATGAAACTAAGTGAAAAATACATTGTACCTCGGCGAGTTTGATGTTGGTAAACTTAATGCCCTACATTAATATAGTAAGTTCCTGAACACATATAATTGTAAGATTGCCTAAGACGAATGACACGACAACTCTGTTACGTGGGCAGGCACGTATAGTACTTCGGTACTCTCTTATTAGTGTGAAGGCACCTTCACCGTGCTTCGCACATTTAGCAATTTCTAAGACTGGATTAGTGCGAAGGACACTCTATCGCGTTTCTAAGACTAATGCTCTGTGCTACGACACCTCGCAGACTGCATCAGACCTGGGTACTTATCATCGTTGGCCCTACCAATTTTTTATTATTGTCTAGGTAGTCAAACAATTCATATATGATAAGATTCCGAATAACGAATAAGAGGAAAGTAATGTACATCAAGTTATGCCTCAATGTACCCACCGGCACCTCCGTATAAGCATAAGCTCTCAGAGTCCTTACTGCACCTCCCCGTACGCATAAGTCCGCCAAAAGTACAAGACGCATAAGTTCGTAGCACCCACGGGCACCTCCGTACAAGTATGTCCCGCTAAAAGTACAAGTATAAATATAAGCTCTATAGGACCTTCAGGTACTTCCGTACAAGTATAGGCTCTGTAACTCCTATGGTAGATCTAAACAAGTATAAGTCCGCTATAAGTACAAGTTTGTATATAAGTTTATTACATATATCTCATCAGATATCTGCAATGCTATATGCTTACCGTAAAGAGTATTAATGCATGTATACGTATAGTCATATGTTTCCCCACTAAGCGTTGTTTAGCACCCATCTGTGGTAGGTACAGAGGGAGGACGTCCAATCTTCCGCGCATACCTACAGCTAACACACTTCAGAGGGTCCATCACCCGTAGGTTTTCAGCTTCGATTATGTAAATGTAAATGTACAGTTTTTGTATATCTATATGTAAATGGGACTCAGCATTGTATGTATTGACACTGTAAACACCACTACGGTGGTAGCTTTATTTTTGTGTGTTTGAATATGATATTTCGATTCAATTACAAGACTTGAGCCCACCACTGTTTGAAAAAATAGGTAAAGAGTCCCAGTATAGTTTCGCACCCCTTCGTCCGCCTAGGCAGGGGTTGGAGGCGTGACAGTGCCTTAGTGCTAATGACTATCTTTGGTGGATACTTGTGACCCTCATCACAAGCTAGTGATTTTTCTCCTATCATTTATTTTTTAGCATTTTACTTTTAGTTTGCTTAATATCCTTTTTTTTTATTTTTTTCAGTTAACCTTTACCCTTTTTGTAGAATTGTTTCTATTTTGTTTGGTGTTTGTCATGTATTCTTGTAGCAGTATATGTTCCAGTGGATTTGAGATTCTAAAATTTAACATTCCACTATAATCAAATCTTGAAGTTAGCTTGAATTTGAACACAATGGAACCCCTACCTAAAGAGCAGCAAAGCCAACAAGGAGACAAGATTGGGTTTGATGGACTTAGTTTTTCCTAAGACTACAAAGTCTATATCCTTTTTGTTTTACATTCTTCATTTTTCCTTTAAATTTGTTTTGTCTTGGTTTGATTTTGATTCATTTTGATTCCTAGAGCTTTTGTTTTCATTTTTGCAGGTGAAATCGTCCATTTCCCCTCGAGTAGGGAAGCTCAGAGGTCAAAAAAATACAGGGAAACGGGATTTTTGCAACCCCTACGAAATTTTTCAGGATTTTCGCAACCCCTGCGAATTTTCGCATAATTTTCGCAGCCTACGAAATTTCGCATGAATTTCACAACCCCTAGTTTTTTTGCCATAACTTTTTCATCCGAACTCCAATTTTGGTGATCTTGGTATCGTTGGAAAGATTAGAGAGTGTAAAATCTAGATATAGCCATAAATAACACTTTATAACTTATGATAAGGACTTTATTTTCAAAATTATCCAATTGGTGACTTCTAACCTCTCTTCTCTTCTTCCTTCAACTACCAAGAGTCATAACTTGATCATTTAAAGCTCAAATAGTGAATAAGGTCTCTTTGGAAAGCCTGAGAAGTCCCCTATCCATCCATTTACATATTGTAGCCATTTTGTTTCAAATACAGTAGCAGCCCCACCAGTTGATCATCCTCTAGCTACTACCCAGACTGAGGCTATTCCACCTCCTATAAATGCTTGATAGCTGCTATTTTTATCTTTCTGTTTTCCATACTTGTAGCATGATCACATTTTGTGTTGTTCATATTTTGGGTATTTTATGAACTGTGATTGGTTTATCTTTATAGTTTTAAATGCTAATCAAATACCCATTTTGCTTATTTTTAACACTTTCCATCTCTTTTGTTTCCTCGTTTACGCTGGTCCTCCCTCTCCAACACTAAATACATTTCACTGAAGGAGGTATCACTTTCCTCCCTTAAATTTCCATTCCATAACCACATCGAGGACAATGTCGCACGGTTGAGGTGAGTTAAGAAGGAAGTGCTTATTTGCTCGCTAGCAATTTCTTGGTTCTTTGAATAGTTTGATACATAAGTCATCGGTTTCCCACAAAATTTTTTGTAATTCTCAGCTTATAATGGGAGAAATTGAAACTGTGTCTCAATACTCTTGATTTTAGAGTGGTGTTATGCTTATAAGAGTTGATGAATTGTTGAAATTCCTCTTGTCTTCAACCTTACTTCTTCTGCTTTGAACTAACCACACATTGTGCACATTAGGGTTTCAATTAGGCATTTAAAACTCCGCCTTTCCTCCTAAACCTTGTAAAATCTGCCCTAGTACTATTGACCACCTTTAATAGTTTGGGATCCCTAAAAAGACCAATGAGTCTCAAAAAAAAAAAAAAAAAACCAAAGTGATTCAAAAAAAAAAAAAAAATTTTGTGACACTTACCTTGAAACCCAAGCACAGTCCGAGGGGTATATGGAAAAAGTCTTTAAAGCCTGGTGCCCTAAGCCAACTGGTTGGGAGTCACCAACTTTGATGCTTGCTACATGGGTGAATATGTGGAGTTTAGCAAATTGTAGGTGCTAGAGTATTGAACTTATTAAAAGTCGAGGGTAAAATATGAAGAGTTAGTGGTTGAAAGATCCTTATGACTTGATGCCCAAAACTCCATCAGTCAGAGTCATCGATGGACCCCTACACCTGACAATTGAGAATTCGATACCCTCAGCATTGCACCCCTACAATGAAAAAAAGAAGAAGAAGTTGTGAAATAAAAGTGGTTCATGATCTATTAGGTTGGTCAATACTAGAAAAAGAGTAGGTTAGGGAGTAGATAGTTCGCTGATTATTTTGAAAGCTAACTGCTAACACTTAGGTTTTTGTGGAAGGTTTCAGGTTGGTTCTTTAGGAGTTGACATTGTTTTGATACTTGAATTTGCATAGCTCATACTCCTCTTAAGATGGTCATTGGGTAGGATTTTTGTTGACTTTTGTTTAAGGTTGGGTTTTATCACATCATTTCTTAGAGAACCATTCCTTGTGGATATATATATAGTTCGTCTTGCCTTCGATTACTTTATTCTTCTGTCATTGCTAAGGGACTAGTGATGAATACACAATTGAGTGATAATTATAACGGAATCTAACACATTTAAATCACAATGTACTCACATTTGGCATAAGAACAGGTACTTTCTAACTCTTCGTTTTTAGATTTCAGGCGTGTCTTTCGTGTTTAAAACGTATGCACAAGGATGTAAGCTCGAAGCCAACATGAAGCAATGTGATGTGGGTGAGAAATTGACGAAGTTTCGAACCCCACGGCAAGGAAAGGACTGCAGGACAAGGTCCCATCGATAGAACTTCAAGTCCCACCGCATCCTGTTGAAATTTGGTAGTTGGACAAGTCCCACCGGTAGAACTTCAAGTCCCACCGGTAGAACTTGCTGAAAATTGGTAGAGCAAGTCCCACCGTAGGACTTAAGTTATAATCGGTAGGACTTATGGAACTTATGGAATTGTCCAAGAATTCAATCCGACGTGAGGGCACTTCAGTAGTTTAACCAAAATGGGAAAAATCACTTGAGGGGCTATAAAAGGAGGAGGACACAAGTATTAGAGGGATCCCTTTGGAGTCTTTTTAGTTTTCTCTTGAGTTTTGAGTTCTTCACTTCTAGGGTTTAGGTTTTAAGAGTTTTTCTCCATTTTTTGAGTGGTACTTTGTAGATCCAGATTTCAGATTTGGCCTTTTAGAAGCTCTTGATTCAAGAGCTTGTAATCTTTCAAAGATCAATATTTATTCTGTTTTTAAATCTTAGCATTCCATATTTTCTATTCTCGCCTTACAAGTCAATTCTACCGCAAGGTACTGCTTTTTATGTTTAATCGTTTCTTCATCTTTAATTGTTCATACAAGTTTTATTGGAGTTCTAAACCCCTACTGCTGGGATCATACGGGGGAAACTCACCCCGATCAAGGTAAAATCCCCAATTCCTCCTCTCTTAATCTTCAATGGATTGCACATTGATCACTTGTGTAGAAGCAGTTTAAATCCTTTAGTTGACAAATTCTGACAACGTGTTAACGAGATATTTCCTAGCATCGCCAGGCCGATCATAATGCCAACTAAGGGTTCATTTTAATTGAGAACAAGTGTTTAGTATTACTTGATCATCTCTTATTTCTTCCAAAAGCATTTAAAGATAAATCCTCCATCAAGACCATTTATCAATGGTTCCTTTGATGAGTTTATAAAATAAGAGGTGGACTTACCCGAATAAGTGAGGGAACTCAAAATCCCAAGAATTGTCTTTTCTATTTAAAACATTCAAACCAATCAACCATTCAATCAAACAACACAACACTACGCTTTCTTTAAATCATACTTTTTAGTGGAGAATAGCAGCTCCTATTGATCAACCGAATCAATTCACTCCCTTGGAGATGACCCCGTGGATTCCCACAAAAGATACAATGCTAGACGACTATAATTCCTACGCTTGGGAATAGAATTAGCATACCTAATCAGATCTAAGCATTCGGCGCCACACGGGGAGCATTTAATTTCAACTGTTATCCGAAGAGAGTTAGAGGTAATTTGCAATCAGTACTAAAATCCGCAATGCTCTCCATTTTCTTTTATTTTGTTTTGCTTTTGCTGAGAAATCTCAGTGAAGTGTTTCTTGACTGCAGGGTGTAGTGCATGTCAACTGGGCTCGCAACGAGAAACACCGATTAGTCAGAGTTACATCCAGATCCCTAGAAACCTTGAGAAATCCATTATAAGCCAAGTGTCTCAAGATAACATTTTACCTCCAATGGATAATCCTGAGATTCAGCAAGGACTCTATGAGCCTCCACAACATGGGGGCCATGCTACGCTCCCAATAACCTGATGGGGAGGAGGAAACGGTAACCTTCAAGACAATCAATATGTAGTTCCTCCCGCTCCTTCGGGCTTCAATGTAAAGAACCCGAGAAATCCTCCGCAACCTCGAGGACCACCACAAATTCTTGTATTCGCCTTCCTGATGAGGCCAACCAATTCCTGATGAAGTCGGAAATGATCCGTTTTCTACCTGTATACCAAGGGTTCGACCGAGAATCCTACTATCTACGAGGGATTTTTGAGGATGTCCGCAGTTGCATTCTCCTCCACCGGCTCCCTTCTCCATTATCTTTTCGTCTTATTTCTTTTTCTTTAAAGGAGAAAGCCAAAATCGTTCCATTCCCTTTGCACCTAATTCGATCTTTACGTGGAAAACATGGAATGAATTTCAATAAGTTTTTTCCTCCGCACGTACTAATGCCCTCATGCGAGCAATTTTAACTTTTCGGTAAGCTGTGAACCTTCGCAATGCAGATGGGAAAGATATAAGGATCTCTCCATGCTATCCCTCTTCATGGGTTGGATGTTGGACAAATTTGTGCATATCCATCAAGGATTATCTCTAGGTAATAAACAGTACATCCAAATGATGTGTGCAGGAGAATTTTATGAAAAGAGTGCCAGGGAGGCAATTCAACTTTTTGACACTATAGCAGAGAACGCTCGAACTTGGGAGACAAACACTTCTTTAGACACGCTAGTGCATAAGACATTCGTCGGTGGTGGAATCCACCACCTAAGAGAGAATGATGAGTCATGTGCCAAGATTGCCAATTTGACAAGGAAATTAGAGGCCATAGAGATGAAGCAGAGGAACGAGGTAACTAGTGCACCTCAAATACCCTCGATACCCACTGACCTAGAGTGGAGGAACCATACTATATGCGATGACCCCACACACTCGACCATTAACTCCGCCCAAATCTTCTCTAAGGGAGCCATTCAAATTGAACAAGCCAACGCTTCACTACCAAAGGAAACCTTTCAACTCCCATACTCAAACATACACCTGTCAGTGGCATCCCACTTTAGTCGAAGAAACGAGGGAGGACCACCTAACCCGCCAAAAAACAACCAAGGTCTCTCACTATCCAAACCAAGGTTTTGCAAACCCCATTCCTCCATTTCAGAATCAAGGCCCCCAAGGATTTCAAGGAAATTCCAATCAAGGTCATCATCCACCGAACCAAGGGAATCAAAACTCACAGCCTTACCAACCTCCACATAAGAGAAGTATGGAGGACATAGTCACATGGGTCAGATAAACCCAAGAAACTACAAACACAGACCCGAACCGCTCCTCGAACACGATGTGGGAGATCCCGCATAAACTGCTAACCTCATCTATAGTAACCTTCAACAAGAAAAGGGAAACTTCCATCACAACTCCATCCAAACCCACAAGGTCAAAACAAGCAGGAAGTTTAGGTTCCAAAGAGGGCACCTTGAGCATCAGAAGGCGGTCACCACCCTTCTGAGTGGTAAGGTAGTCGACAAAACTATTCCAATCCAAGGAACCATCACAAGAGTCCTACAGTGAATTAGCTAGAGAGAGGATGAAAAATCGATTACACCTCAGTGTCCCAATACAAATGACAAGATAAGCAACTGCAGGAAGCATAAGTCTAACCATATCCCTCCGCCCCATACCCTCATAGGCTAAGAGTAACCAAAGAAAGTGAATAACCATGCTGAAATTTATGAGTTGTTCAAGCAGTGAAACTAACATTCCCTCGTTAGAGGCCATTAAGCAAAGTCCCATCATATGCTAAATTTCTAAAGGACTCAGGCACTGTAAAAGGAAACTAGGTGTCAACAAGGAGGCATTCATGACTGAACAATCTACGTCCCTAATTTGGAACAACTTGCCCCCAAAATACAAAGACCTAGGTAGTCCTACTATTTCTATAGTAGTTGGAAATTCAAAGTCAAGTACGCTTTGAGCTGGACTTAGCAAGTGTTAATCATGTCTTACTCAAGATATGTGGACCTAGGGTTAGAGAATTAGAGCCAAACTAATATCACCTCCAATTGGTCGATCAGAGTGTCAAAATCTCAGGGGAATAGTTGAAGGATGTCTCGTCCAAGTGGACAAATTTACTTCCCCTGCCGATTTTGCGGGTGCTTCGACACTCAACCTAGTGAAACTTCAAGGAACCAGCTCCCGCAATTGGTCGGCACCATTCGCAAACTCGCAATGCCATTATACATTGCGGAGGCCTAATGACACTTCTATCTGGGGGAACATGACCGTTAATCAATATTTTCAATGTAATCAAAGGAACTGGGATGAAGAAGACACGTAGAAATTAATATGATCGAATTCGTGGTACAAAAATACTGATAATGTCTCACATGATGATCCTCTTGTCATGTCCGTCACCAATCGACGAGAAGATCACTTTGGAGTCGAGTTTCTCCAATTTAGCACTGGAAAGCATAAAGATGTATTTGGTTAACAGCTATACCCCAATTTGAACCCACACCAAATGAGTGAGGACATTGCCTTCTGAGGAGAAGCCACCCAGCTCTCGAGCTAAAACTCACTAACACATCTTAAATATGCATTCTTAGGGAGCATGACACTCTTTCCAAAGAATCATATCTTCCTCCTTAGAAGTGACTCAAGAAACTCAACTTTCTTGAAATATTGAAAACCCACAGATCTGCTTTAGGGTCGGACAATCTGCGCATACAAGGAATCACCCTGATCTCGCACACATAGAATCTACTTAGTTATCAAGAAACCTTCTAGGCAAACTACGCAGACGCATTGAACCCACAATGAAAGAAGCTGGTGAAGAAGGAAGTTTTAAAGTTTTTGATGCAAGTATTTACCCTATTGCAGATAGTAAGTGGTTAGTCCCAACATGTAGTTCCTAAGAAGTCGGGAGTCACAGTAGTTGCCAATGAAAATAACGAGCTCATTCCCACTCAGTCACTGTGGATGGAGAGGTGTACACTATGCAGTTTAATGCAAGTACTAGGAAAGACCCCTTCCGTTTGTCGATCAAATGCTAGAGAGAGTTGCGGTGGCATGAATTTTATTTTTTTCTTTGATGGGTACTCGTGGTACAATCAAATTGAGATAGCTTTGGAAGATCAAGAAAACTACATTCACTTGCCCTTTTCGTACCTTCGCTTTAGGAAATGCCCTCGATTCATGCACGCACCTTAACATTCCAACGATGCATGATGGGAATCTTCAAAGGACATGATAGAAATCATATTGGAAATCTTCATGGATGATTTCTCGCTTTGGTGACTCGCTCGAGCTGTTTAGAGAACTTACGCAAAGTTTCGAGAGGTGCCAAGAGAAAAATCTTGTGTTAAATCGGGGAGAAATGTCACTTCATGGTAACACAAGGAATCGTCTTTAGGCCACATTGTATCAAAAGATGGAATCAAAGTTGATAAGGCCAAAGTTGAACTGATTTCCCAACCTCCTTACTCCTATGTGTTAGAGACATAAGGTCATTCTCGGGGCCACGCCGGTTTTTATATATTATAAAAGATTTTAGTTACATAACTCGACCCTTATGTACTTTGCTCATTAAAGATGTCCCTTTTCATGGTCACAAGCTTGTGACTCGCTTTTGCTAAGCTCAAACATGCTAGTGTCACCACCAATCATGGTCTCCTAATCGGGACCTCCCATTCGAGATCATCATGTGCGTATGCTGATTGCGCCATAGAGCCGTGTTGTGATTGCAGGGTGACAAAAAGGCTTTTGTCATTTACTATGCCGCAAGACACTAGACTCGCTCTCAGTTAACTACACAAACTACGTAAAAGAGTTTCTGGGCCATTAGTTCTTGCTCTGAAAAATCTCAGATCATACCGTCTGGCTCCCCGTGACCATTTTTACAGATCATGCAGCTTTGAAGTACTTCGCTTCCCAAGGTGATACGAAACCAAGGTTAACTAGGTGGATTTTACCTCACAAGAATTCAACTTGACCATTAAAGATAAAAAGGGGGTCGTAGAATGTGGTTGTCGACCGACTTATCTCGATTAGTTCCGTAATCCAACTCCCATGGCATACCCATAGTGATAGCTTTCGATGAACAACTCTCGCTTCGCTTCATTACTCCATGGTATAAATGACATAGTGAATTACTCTTAGTCACCGTCAACCTAAAATTTCAATGGACTTCCCTTTCAATTAAAAGAAATTCTTTACGATATTAAGAAATACTATTTTGATGATCCATATCTATTTAAATATTGTCCAGATCAAATAATGAGGAGATGTGTACCCAATGATGAGCAGGTACTGATTTTAACTTTACATTCCCCAAGCCCTCGTGAGGACATTTCTCCATTCAAAAACAAAGCAGACAAGATTTTGCGTCGGGCTTTATCTGCCCACTCTATTTAAAGATTGCTCTTGATTTCGTGAAACATGTGCTCAATGCCGAAGAACTAGGAGGGGTCACAGTTTAAACATGATGCCTCTACCCCAATTCTCCTAATCATCAAATTTTTGATTGTTGGGTATTGACTTCATGGGGCCTTTTCCTCTTGTGGCTATCTCTACATTTTTATTATCTGTTGACTACATAGTCTATGGGTCGAGGCACCTAACGAGAACCAATGACCATAAGGTTGTTTTGAAATTTATAAAGGAACATATTTTTCTCATTTGGAACGCCTGCAATTATTAAAGGATGGTGGACTCCACTTTGCAGACCGATCTTGAAAATCTGCTAAAGAAATATGGAGTCACCCATAAAGTATCCACGCTTACCACCCACAAAACCAATGGTCGCCGAAAGAAGCATTGTGTGGGAGATAAAACATATTTTAAAAAGACAATCGTCTCGACCGAAAAGATCGGGTCACCCGTCTTACCGATGCTCTTCGCACACTGCACGCATTTAAAATTGTTCTTGTATGTCTCCCATAGCTAGTTTATGGCAAAGCTTGCCATTTGCCGCAGGAGATGGAACACCCAAGCCATCAAGCTATTCGAACTTTTAATTCGATCTAACCTGCTGTAAGGCTGCCATTGCGCTTAAATGAACTGAAGAGTCATGAGGGAATCGTATGAGCTCCTGTGAATTTGCCAAGAGCGGCTCAAGTTATTCCACACAAGTCTATTACCAGGAAAACTTTCAACCCAATCGTAGTGCGCACTCGCTGTATAGTTCCCTGAATGTGATCTATACCTCGGAAAGCTCCGCCTCGCTGGATCGGCCCTTTCATCACAAGGTGGTCATCCATACTGAGCCGTGGAAATTGAAAAAACTCGACAATGGGAAATCCTTTCACAGGAATGGCCAACGCCTCAAACCATTCCTTGAACATTTCTCCCCCACGAGCACACCGTGGATCTGCGGTAATCTCGCTCTACCAAAACTCTCCTTCCAAGTAACCCTACCAATCGCTGTAAATAGTTTTGCTTTATTTTTGTTCTCATTTATTTTTATTGTTTTTACTTCAATCATAAGGTTATTTCATTTGCTTTTCAATAACATAGAAAATATAAATCGTGGGTCAAGTGTTTTTGTGATCCTCAAATTCCATTCTGGGCAATCTTAGTTCAATGCATCGGGACAATGCTTGTTTCCTCGTTGTGGGGTAGGTGTGCCACCGTCACCGCAACTATGCGCCGTTATATGTTCAAATAATAAATTTTCAAAATTAAGGCTCTTGGAGTATTATGTTTACATGCACTCGTACATACCCGTTTGATCTCATACTTCCACATCATCTTATCGCATGTGCATCTTAACAAGACTTATATTCTTCCTTCGTGAACCTGCTTCCCCTCAGATTCTACCTACTTTACTTCACCCAAACCACAGACTTGGGCGGCCAAAAATTTCCGATTCGTCGTGATTGCTCTAATCAGGTATCATTTTAGTCAGTCATGTTAATTTCCATGCATCATAGTCTTGCTGCATCACCTTGCATAAGTGGAAATGATTGCAGGCCATCATTTCGTGCATAATTGCGGATTTGTAAAAAGTCTCAACCCTGCACCCATTTTCAGCTTTCGCCTGTCAAGTTTATTCGAACCTTAGAATCCTGATTCATGGAATGTTAGAAGTGATTCTCATGGAGAGTTTGAAGATATCCCAAGAATGAATTACAGTGCTAAGTCTACAAATGCAGTCAGTTATGGAATTTGAACAAGAGAAAATAAACATGCAAGAAAAACCCGGATGAAAGGCGCTTGAATGTGTCAAGATGTATACAAGTAAATTCACCATCCCAAAGTGAAAAAAAAAAATATATATATATATATATATATATATATATATATATATTCATTATATATATATTCAAAAAAAAAGAAGAAGAAAAATCGGTTTTGAGGTAAGTCCTACCGGTAGAACTTAACAAAAATGGGCATAAGTCCTACCTAAGAGAACTTAAAGTCCCACCGTGATCGGGCGGAAATTGGGGAAGTAAGGGCTTTAACCCAAAATCTGCACTTTCATATTCCTCGCTTTGACACCCAACAAGAGTAAGAGCCCTAGCCGTGTGTTCCTCTAGGAGTCACACTCCCAAGCTCCGCCGCTTCCGCTGTGGTTTTCGGTTCCAGTTCCATTGGTTACCCACACGTTGTTCAAGACGTGCAAGCTTTACAACTCCCATTAGTATCATGATCTCTTTCTGGCCATATACGGACCTCAGGTAGGATTTGCTATTATTCCGTGATTGTTGAAGGGAGGCTATGCTCATATGGGCATGAGACTACTATTAGATGTACATGTACAAATTTCGTTGTTGGTCGATGTGGTACTTCGATAATATGATTTATTTCTGGGTCATTCGGGTCGTTATTACACACAAGCATTCCATGGCACGTCAAGAATACATGAAAGGGAAGGCATCGAGGTCCTCTATGGAACGAAAGGTGAAGAAGAGAAAGCCCGATGCCACCCTGAAAAAGAGAAAGGAAAATGTGCTATATCCTCTTCGTAAAGTGAGGATTTATCTCGAGAGTGTCGATGAAGAAAATAGAGGCTATGTTTCACTGTAAGACTCGAGGGGTGAGCACGAGGAAATGTGGGTTCAGCTTAATGGCGAATAGAGGCTCTCCGGCGTAGAGGGTGTCAATTTGAAACATTTTATATTCGCATCCCATCGGTAATTATCCGTGAACAAAATATGCACTTCTCGTGCACTGGGATCGCGGGATATTTACCTTTCTAGAGGTTCGGGAGTTCTACCCAATTTGAAGGAAAATCAGCGGGTTGACCTTGGTGATTGGAAACTTCGTTGATGGGAAAGCAACATGTCACTCCCCGACTCCGACAGCACATGCCTTGCACTATATCCGCCCCCGACGTGTCGGATTCCACGATATCCACTGTGTACATCGATTTCACTGCCCAAATATTCACTCCAGGCTATGTGCACTGGCCCCGTACTCCAAGGAATGGATTTATGAGACAAGAATTTGTTCCTGGAAGTTAGCTCTAATACTCGATGAACAAGATCATCCACAATCGTGGTGCTCAGCCGAATGGTTGTGAAAAGTCTCCTAGTCAAGAACAGATTCGGGCTGTTATGTCGAGGTTATGACTGAAAACTTATTGATTATGCACTAGCCATACTAAGGCGCGACTTCCCCAGAGTTTCTACAATATTCGCTCAAACCGAGTATCCCGTCCCCCACTCTGTGACTCAGCAGGCGGTAGAAGAAGCTGGGATGAGGGGAACAAGCATGAAAAAGGGTGATACCCTGGCAGGAGCAGATCACGACTAAGACTTTGGCGAAGAGCCGAAAGAAATCTCCACTGCACCACGTCCTCAATGCCTTCAAATTCTCCACCGGACCATTTCTTCCACAAGCCTAAAGACCTATGAGCACATCTTTGAAGAGGATGGAGCGCGATCAAGGGATGGTTCAAGTGCATCCTCAGCTGTATGTGCCTAGACCGACGTCTCCGTACTCGAGAGCCACATCTTCAGTGGAGAGCCGACATGATGCTACCTCTCCGCATTTCTGGGAGGGAGAATCAGATGAATTGGACGTATCAGTGGATCGAGGACGCATTCTCTTCCGATGAGGATGAGGGCCATTAATCGCAGAGTTGTAAGTTAGACCTGCTCTAGAAAGTGGTGCTGGCACTCCGGTAGTAGACCTTAGCCATGTTATGCCAACACCCGTTTTGATTTTCCCCTTTCTTTCATTACACCCATGGTCATTACAAACTGTTAAGACCTTTTTGATTCGGCTTATGTTTTCTGTTCCTTTTGACTTTATGCATGATGGTTACATGTTCTATGTTATATGATTGCTTACCTTATTTTGATCACATACCACTATAGCATGACTACCTTACACTTCTTAAACCCATAATCCTTCTTTGAATAACCAAATTTGTGTTAACGTGTTATAATGTTCATTGTGTAAGAATGTGGTTGGGCAATTGAGTCATGCTGGTGCATACTAACGCGGTGAAATACTCTACTCCATAAGTGCTATTTTGAGATTTTTGCAAAGCTTGATTGTACCGAGCGCCTTGTTTTCATACCTAGTGGGTAGTTCCGATCTAAATCTTAGGACTAGCAAGATGCAGGTCAGGTGATGAATACACAATTGAAGGATAATTATAACGGAATCTAACACATTTAAATCACAATGTACTCACATTTGCATAAGAATGTGTACTTCTAATCTCTTCCGTGTTTTTAGATTCAGTGTGTCTTTCTGGTTTAAACAAGTGCACAAGGATGTAAGCTCTGAAGCCAATATGAAGTAATGTGGATGTGGGTGAGAAATTGACGAAGTTTTGGGAACCCCAAATGGGGGAAAGCACCAGAGGACAAGTCCTAGAACTTCGGTCCCACCCTAAGAGAACTTGCTAGAAATTATAAATGATGTCCTAAATTTAGGAACTTCAAGTCCCACCGGGTGTAATCCTAAGGAAATTGGTAATGAAGCAAGTCCTACCGGTAGAACTTAAAGTCCCACCGATAGAACTTTATGGAACTTATGGAATTGTCCAAGAATTCAATCCGACGTGAGGGCACTTTGGTAGTTTCTAACCAAAATGGGAAAATCACTTTGGAGGGCTATAAAAGGAGGAGGACACAAGTATTAGGGATCCCTTTCGAGTCTTTTTTAGTTTTCTCAGTTTTGAGTTCTTCACTTCTAGGTTTAGGTTTAAGAGTTTTTCTCCATTTTTTTGAGTGGTACTTTGTAGATCCGTATTTCGTATTTCCACTTTTTTAGTTTCTGATTCAAGAGTTTGTAATCTTTCAAAGATCAATATTTATTCTGCTTAAATCTTAGCATTCCATATTTTCTATTCTCGCTACAAGTCAATTTCGATTTCCGCAAGGTACCGCTTTTATGTTTAATCGTTTCATCTTTAATTGTTCATACAAGTTTTATGAGCTCTAAACCCCTACTCATTGATCATACTTGGGAAACTCACCCCTTCGATCAAGGTAAAATCCCCAATTCCTCTCTTAATTTTCAATTGATCAGGTAATATCGATCACTGTGTAGAAAGAGCTGAATCCTTAGTTGGACAAATTCTTGACAACGTGTTAACGAGATATTTCCTGCATACGCGCAGTTTCGATCATTATGCCAACTAAGGGTTCATTTTAATTGAGAACAAGTGTTTAGTATTACTTGATCATCTCTATTTTCCAAAAGCATTTAAAGATAAATCCTCCATCGAAGACACCATTTATCAATGGTTCCTGGGAAGGAGTTTATAAAATAAAGTGGGACTTACCCGATCGGTGAGTGGAACCCTAAAAATCCCAAAGAATTGTCTTTCTATTTAAAATATTCCAAACCAATCCCATTCAATCAAACAACACAACACTGGGCGCTTTCTTTAAATCATACTTTTAGTGGAGAATAGCTCCTATTGATCAACCGAATCATCACTCCTGTGGATGACCTCGGATTCCCACAAAGATTACAATGCTGCATTCCACTATAATTCCTACGCTGGGAATGGGCTAGGCATACTAATCGTGAGACTAAGCAAACTAGCAATGTTGTCAGGGGAGTGATCACTACCCAAATAGTGTTGTTTCATACCCTTAACACTATAAGTTTTAAGCACATTTTGTGTAGTAATTAGCTTAATTAACCCAGTTGGCACGTTAAGGACCTAGCAAGGCTACTAATCGAATTTTGTGGCAAGTTTTGTTGTTCTCAAGCTTTATATAATGAAAACCAGGGATTTAGCTCAAGCATGAAGAAATAAGTAGCAATTCAGAGCTTCACACTAGTAGAAGGCAAAAGCATAACCAGAAGAAGAAAGATGCAGTAGCAACTATGCAAAATTCAAGGGTTGCAATTGCAGTGTTGCAAAAATTATTAAACTCGAAGTACTTTGAGGACCCTGTGAAAATTCGCAAACCCAACGAATTTTCACAAGGCTGCGAAATTTCTCAGACCCTGCGAATTTTCACAGGGCTTGCGAAAATTCATAGCAACCTTGACTTTTTGTATTTTTGTTATTCTTACAAGTTTATCCTCGTGTAATAGTGTTAGGAGTTGATATTTGCACTCTTAGGAACACAATATGTATAAAACACCCCAAACCAGACTTTGTAAATGGGTAACTTGACATCCAGTAAATCTTATAGCATAAGCTTTCTTATTTTCTCTCTTCTCTTTCTCGACAGCCAAATAACCTCTAAAAAAAGGAGGAGCGGCTAAAACCTTCGTTTCCTTAGGGTAAAAGAAACTAGGCGAAGGTTCCGGATGAAAAGGTGGGGGTTTTCCATGTTTTAACAAAGGTATTTTCCACCATTAATGGTTTCTTTTCAAACATTGGTTTTAGGGTTACCTTGAATGATCCATATTTGATAAGCTTTTGGGTTCATTGGATGCTTATTTCTAGATCCATTGATATCTGTTAGTTATCATCTAATGGTTATTGGAAGGTGGATTCCAAGGATGTTTTATTTCCTTTCCAAATTCTAGGTTCAACTCGATTCACCTCGAATGGGTTAGTATTTGCAAGCTCTCGTGGCTCATTGATACTTATCGCTAGATCCAAAGATGTTCGTCATTTATCATTTACGGACCACAAAGGTGAGTCAAGGAGATGTTCTTCACTGTCCGAAACCACTAATGGGAAGCAAATACCAATTTTCAAGGATATTTATTTAGGGACAGTTATTAAAGCTAAACGAAGATCCGGTTTGGGAGATAACTATATGTTATCCTCCCCAATGCGAGGAAAAGACTCGGAAAACCCCTCATATGCCTAAGGAACCTGAAACCTAGCGACCTAACACTCCAAGGGATTTGTTTTCATGTTTTAGTAGATTTTTATTTTTAGTTTTAATCACTTAAATCCCCTTTTTTTAATCACAACCTAAATATCCCGAATGAAATCACCAGTATAAGCTTTATTGTCAATCATTTCTACGAAGAAAACCCATCCCTGTGGACGATCCTAGAGCCGCTATACTATAGTAGCAATGCTACAACAGTATGAGGTATTAGGTTATAAATTTTGTTGATTCAAGATACCCTACGGGCTACATGCGAATCAACCACAGAGTAAAAAAAGATGAAGAAGACTATTTTTAGCAAAGTTTTAGTGTGGTCGCGACCATAGAAGACTGAGGAGAAAAAATGTTCGGTGTGGTTGTGACCACAACACCTTTTCAGTAGCAATTATGCAGCGTGGTCGTGACCATAGAAAACTGTCTTTAGCATTCTTTGTGTGGTCGCGACCACATCCCTTGTTATAACAATTTTCACTCTTAATTTTCTGTGTGGTCACAACCACAAGCAGTTTATGGTCGCGACCATGCGGTACATTCACCAAGAACTTCCCATTTTTTGGGCCTATTTTGGCCTACTTTTTGAAGGTGTATTTAAGTGTTATTTTCTTACACTTTTCTATAGTTCAAACATGGAGAGAGCCTTCCAAGGTCTTTCCTTTTTTCAATGCTGTCCACTTAAATACGTTATGCATCTGGTTTGTAATAATCATTGCTGGAAATACAACCTTGTGGAGTGTGGATTTCAACTTTGATTTAAAGATTGAAGTCATTTGCAGCTTAACGTATTTCTATCTCTTGTCCTTCTTCAATTTCTGTTGTTTTACATTTGTTGTTAACATGAGCTTGTGGGTTTTGATGGCTGAAATGCTAGGCATTCTATAGGGTTGGTTATCATATTTGATGTTAGATTAGTCTAATCATAAGTTTGGTTGGATGTTTTATGCTTTATTTGTTGTATTTGGTGTTAATATTTGGAATACTAAGGTTTGGTTAATTGATACATGTTGAGAATTAGATCTTTGATCCTTTTACTACGAGTATCCTTGGTGACGCTTTGATTACATCCTAAAATCTGGTTCTAATTCTCTTAAAGTGTGAATCAATTTATTAGGATTCGAATTAACTTAGTCAAAAAGGCTTAGGGAATTAGAAATGTCTAATATTGAGCAGATTTCATCAGGAAGGGACACTGACGAGTGTAAAACTCATCTATGTTTTGAGTTCATTTCACATGCTATTTTGGTTTTGAGTTCATATCCATATTCATGAAAGCTCATAACATTTCCTCTAAACTTGGTTTTGTAGGATTCTTGATGAAAAGCAAGTGATTTGGCAAGAAATGAGCAATATATTTCCAAAAGAAGAGTCAACCAGGTGTCGCACAGAGCGCTACCGGGAAGATGAATTTTTTTTATGTACCAGATTGAACATCAAATGGTTCAAATTTCCATAGTCATTCTTCATTCAAAGAGTTTCCAATCAGTCTCATATGTCAAACCTGAAGTTGAAACTCACCCATGTTATACACCATGTCGAGAAGAAAAACTCAATAAAGTAAGTTAAAAATGTAAGATAAAATAAAATGTCATAATAAAACAAAAAGACAGGAGGTTATGTGACTAAAAAATGTTGATGTTGTGACTCCAAAATGCTGATGTCACGACTCCAGAAAAGCCTGAAAATAGATATTTTGGCATGTTTTCAAGCCCATTTTCACCCGAGGACTATGAATACAATTTTATTTTTTTAGATTTTAAACTAAAAACGAGAGGAGAGAGAAAATCTCTTATGAGGGTTTCTCTCTAAAACCTACCATTTTTAGTTTAGTTTAAGGCTTTGATTTTTAGTAGACCTTAGAGTAGTTTTATGATATTTTTATTTGTATTGAAGAGATTTAAGTTGCACTAAAGATTCAATTTATTTCTACTGTCGAGAAAGATTGAAGCTCAAATCTAGATTTTTCTCATTCCTTGTCTCTTGATTTCTTTCTTCATTTTCTTACTTGTTGTTTGATTTGATAATGATTGAAACTAAAGAATGGAACATTAAACACCCTCTAGTGGTGGGGATTAATTATCAACATCTGTGATTTGCCAATTTCTACTTTATTTGTGGGTTCAAGATCGATTTATATAATCGGGTATTGTTCATAAAAATGAGTTATTCCAACATTCCGTGAACTACACCTTAAAAGAGTTGTATCTTTGCTCCGATTTCTAGAGACCCCTTTCTTGAGTGACACAGAGATTGGAGATTCCTAAGAGTAAAAAGAAGAACTCTGCAAGATGTTAAAAACTAATATCATGTAACTAATGAACTTTAAAAGATTACTTTAGATCACTAATTTACTCATGGTGTGGGGATTAATTAGATGACATATCAGTTTAATGTTTACAGGTATCACCTCAATATGATAGAATGACCTTAATCCAATTTTAGCATATATCTAATCAAGGAGAGAGAGAACTTTATTAGATTTGATGGCTGAGATACCAATTACATTGGAGAAGGCTTGCATTATCTTATCTATGGGGGCAAGCAGTCTCCAATCCTAAGAAAAGGGTGTGAAGTACTAGAAAGGAAAAATACACAATTCTTAGAAATAGGATTATATCCTACAAGTAACTGATTAGATCCATGTATCTGGAAGGAACGTGATTCTCTAATTAGTGAAATGTATAGTGTGTGGAGGAATCCAAGCTCTACTACATTGCTCTTGGACAAATCCACTATTCAACCTCACAAATGTTGCGCTTTAAAGGAAATGCAAATTGATTTTTAAATGATTATCACCATCCTTAGTAGCCTCTTTCATACATTTTAAAATTAAGTAGTCGCTTGTCTGGGCATTTAAGGATTAGTTTTAAATCAGTTTTTATTTCAGTTAAATTGATTTTATTTCACATCCTATTTGGTTGCCTAAATAATGAAGAGCCCTTGTAATCGAGGTCCTCAATTCCAATTAGAGAGAACCTCCAATCCTTGTGAGTACGATATCCGACTCTAGAGTCTGAATTCTATTACTCAGATGACCTAAGTGCACTCATAAAGGGGTCGAGTGTTAGTAATACTTTTCATTTCAGTTTTTGAGTATGCTTACTTTTGTTTCAAATCAGTTTTTGAGTATTTACCACATTCACTCCCTTGGCCAAATTTTAATATATAACATCATTTAGTCAACAAGTTTTTGGCGCCGTTGCTGGGGACTTTAGTTAGTCTCTAAGATTCATGTCGGAAAATTAGTCAACAACTCGCGCCATTGTCAGATCGTACTGCTCACTATCTCTCATTGGAAGTTGACATTTTGAAGAAAAGGTGATTTGCTAATTTAGGCCATTTTATTTTTATTTTTGGTTGTGATTTGTTTCTTAGCTGATTTTTTTTACTATTAGTAATTTGTACCTTTTTTTTTCTTTTGTTTTTCTTCTTATTTGTTGGTACTTATGGAGGAACATTCAATAAAAGATAGATTTACCTCCATAGAAGCCAAGCTTGACTTACTTCTTCACCAATTGGACCAAAGAATTCACAATGACTCACTCATGGAGCAAAGAGTATTGCCTTATCAAGGGAGTTCAAACTCCACATTTCAGGAGAAAGAAGAGTTGTCCCCTATTAAGGAGCAGATTTTGACCTACATGGATGAGAACAAGAAGATGATTAGTCTTCATGAGCAAAAATTTCCAGATTTAGATGCCTTCTAGGACAAGACTAGTGCTAGATTGAAAAATATAGACGCTCAAGTGGGCCACTTAGTCCAAGCATTCATGAAAAATTTCTGTGGATCTCCTAGTAATAATTTCAAAAATCTCAATGAATGGAAATGGATACCGAGTAATGTGCAAGAACTTTCTATCTTGAAATTTGTGGAAGAAGGTGAGAATGAGTTGGAAATTGAGAAAAAGACACTTAGAGAATGAAAAGTCATTAGTGGATAAACTAAAATGTGAAGAAGAAAGTCAATTGATGGCTATTGAAAACATTTTGGTGAAGATTGACACATTTACATTCCTTATGGATTTTGTGACTTGGGGCATTGAAAGGGATCTACAAAATTCTTATATACAAAGAAGACCACTTCCTTCCTCAAGCCAAGCATGGATTGACATCAACAAGGGGGAGCTCACCTTGCTTGTGGGTGAGGAGAAAGCAAAGTTCAATCGTCACTAACCATTACCTTTGACGAAGCAAGAAATAACCATGTGTAGAAAAAATTCTCGCAGCCTTGCTTCCACTGTGCGGGCACATGCTCAACAGTCTCCATTTGCATCTACATCACATAAAGGGGACTGCTCTGAAAAATTGTGCCTGAACCACCAGCCACAATTAAAGGGGATTCTGAGTTTCTTTCCCCTCTTCAAAATCTAGAAGAAATCATCCTTGAGCTGAATGGTTATAAAGAGGAAATGTTATCTAAGATGGATGATTGGCTAAATGGAAGCACTAGTACTTTTCCAATGAGTCTAGTTGGACTCTAAAAACGGAGTAGCTTTTTTAGGAGGCAACCCAAGCTAAGTAATAAGGATTCTATCCACTATCTTTTTCTTTTTCTGTTTTTATTTACTTTATTTGTTTATGTTTTTTTTACTATTGGGATGAAAATTCCAAAGAGTGTTTTAACTCTTTGTTTGTTAATGTTTCGTAATAAAGTAGGTTTGAAGCTCAACATGTTGTCATGACTAGTTTGCAAGATAAAAGGCAAGGAGTTGGAAAGTGGTTGATGTACTTATAGTACTTGAAGTGTGAAAATGATGGAGTTGAGATGTTGAGCAAATTTGAAGTTTTTGAGATTAAATGAACCAAATTGAACTGAAATATAAGTTGGAAGGTTCATGATCATGCTTGAGGAGAATTCAAGACAAGAGGTGAGTTTAAGCATGAATGAAAGCATTAAGGGTTTCTATTGGAGCAATTTTTGAGAGAATATATAAGCAAGGATCTATAAAGGATGAAGAAGTGATATAAAAGAGACAAAGCAAGGAGAACCATGGTCAAGAATCATCACAATCGGGATGCCATTGGACATTCTGATTTTTCTCAGAGATGGCTGAGGCTCCAAATGGTTCACCTCAACCCATGAGCACATTCTACATTGAAAGAGCTTTCCAATGAGTCCTTACACGTCCAATTTCAAGCTAAATGAAGGTGGTATGAGTATAACAAGTTGGAAGAAGAACAGTGAGGCAGCACTGTCGACAAAGGACCAACAACACCACGCCTCATGAAAAATGTAGGCTCTCAAAACCTTTAAAACCCATTTTTCTTCTTCCTATTTTACACTCTATCCGACCATACTCTTTCCCTCAAACCTTTGCAACTTCTAACCACTATCAAATTCATCTTACATCCACTCAAATCCTAAATCACAACCCACCCCAATCCATCTCCATCATCTCCAAACTTCAAAACCCATCACAAACCCACAAACTCACCATTCTTGAACCCTAACTTCATCCATCATTCCAAGCATCAAAGAAAAGTTACAATGGAAAAAAAATTTGTGCTTTGTTGTTTGCTTTTGGGTTCTTTGTGAATCATTGTTGATTATGGAGTGATTTGCATGTATTGAAGGAGGTTTCTCAAGAACCCAAACTTACCCATTCGAGGTGAAGGAAGTTAGTGCACACCAAGTGTTTGAGAAAATACCACAACCACTTTCATGGCTCCAAAGAAGAAAAAGAGTGTAGAAAGGGGTAGTACACAAATGTCAAGGTCTAAAAGTCTTCAAGGTTCCTATTCAAAGTAGCCAAGACTAGAAGGGGAGTTCACTTTTTCCAACTCTCTTTATTGCCCTTTTACATTATTGCTTCCTTTTGCTCATTGCTAGACATTTAGGACAATGTTCATCCCAAAGTTTTGGGGTGTTTATTTTGGTTGGTTTATCATGTCACACCCCAAATGTTGCACATGATAACTTTGAGAATGAAATTTTATAGTGGTTTTATAGATAATGACTTTGTTTGATGCTTTCCAACTTACATCTTAGTTTTGGTTTATTTTGTTAGTTAGAGTTTTTGTCTATACATACACTCAAATAAATTGCACATACAATTTTGACATGGTTGGGACATATTGAGATCATTGCTTATTGAGTAAACTTGTTGATTGATTTATTGAGCACTCCTATTTTATGATCCCTTTATCCTTCCCATGCACTACTTGATTAAGAGTGTAAACAAGTAGCTTATATTGTATGTTCCATAAAATTTTTAAAAAAGTTTTGAAAACCTAAAAAATAAAATAAAAATATAATTAATAAATAAAAAATTCTTTTGAGTTATTAGGTTTTACTGGGTAGTGGGTGGATGTCAATGAGGACCAAGTAACTCCAACCCTTGAGATATGGACAATATTATAGATAATAGGACTTAAAGCTTAATGGGTTATCTCTCTAATAGGCTATTTAGTCATTGGTTTCTCAAATCTATGCACATGGTCACTAAATACCCTTGAAAAGCAATTTTTTCTTAGGTTAGAGAAGGCTCATGATAATCCATCTATCTTTGATCTCCATAGGTTCTAGAACTTGTTCTATTATCACTTGAGGCGAAATCTTAGGCAACACAACAATTAAGAAATGATATAGGCCATTCATGGAAAGATTGTGCCTTTCAAGTTAACCCTATTAATATGCATATGCATATGCATATTCCTCTAGTACCATAATGTTGAGCCCTAAAGAGCCAAAATTCTATTTATAAGAACCAAGTTTGAAGCCAATAACCTTCCTATACATCACTATCCCTTAGTAAAGAACCAAACTCACCCATTACATGAAGATTTGAACATAATTGAGAAATGTGGTGAGATGCAAGTTTGGGGGAGTTATTTTTCCATAGGAAAAATAACTCCAAATTGGTTGAAATGAGTTAAGTTGCAAATCAATAGAGGTTGGTGAAAATGAAGGAGAAAAAGAAAAGGAAAAACAGAAAAATATAAAGTGTACAAGAAGCAAAAATAGAATAAAAAGTCAAGGAGGAGTGAGTCTAGCCTCGTATCCTTCCTTCCCTAGAGTAAGTAAATCCTAAGGGGTGTCTCAACACCTGGTACCCTAAAGCCAATTGGTCTAGGAGCTACTAATTTAAAGTTTGTTAAGGGTTGGTATAAACCTTAAGGGGGTTTTGACATTGCACCACTCTAGTAACCTTGTCTTGAAGAAAAAGGATTCTTGGTGTTTGCTTAAAGAACGCAGAATTTGTGCAGAAAGGTGATATGAGGAATATGGAAAGATGCACCTAAACAGATTTTGGGGTGCTTAAGAGTGTCACTATACTGATGGTAAGAATCAGGATGGAGTAGGAGCTGTGAATGCAAGAAAATGTGTATTTTGGGTAAGTTTTAGCTTAAAATGACTACTCAGCTACCCCTTACCCAAGCCTTACATTACAAGCCTATAAAGACCTACTTGATCTTGAGAGTTGTGTGTGCCTACATTAGTGGAGAGTGATAAGAACAACAAGCCTATAGAACCTAAATATATTATCTTAGGAGATCCGCGTACTTATCTCAATTCTCATAAACTCATCTAGCTTGCAAATTGACGGGATAGGGGAAGACCACACACACACACAAGTGAGAACCATGGTCTAAATTTGTCTATTATGAGATTAATTCACTACAAAATAGCTAAATTATCTTGATCATATTCTCCATATTCTTAGTAAGGGTACTCTAGAGACACATATCACATACCCTCGCAAGCTTGATTACTCTCGCTTTCGTTAAATAAAAGGTTGAAATGAACTCTTCTCTTCCCTTGCTTGGGGACAAACAACTTCTTTCTTATCCTTGCTTGAGGACAAGCAAAATTATAAATTTGGAGGTGTTTGATGATTGTAAAACTCATCTATGTATTGAGTTCATTTCACATGCTATTTTGAGCACTTTATATCCATATTCATGTAAAACTCATCAAATTTCCTCTAAACTTGGTTTTGTAGGATTCTTGAAGAAAAGCAATTGATTTGGCAATAAATGAGCAATATATTTCCAAATAGTCAACTGGTGCTCTACTAATCGCGCTCACCGTGGAAGATGAATTCTTTCAGACTAGATTGAACATCAAATGGTTCAAATTTCCCATAGTTGCATTCTTTATTCAAAGAGCTTTCCAACGAGTCCTCACACACCCAAATCCAAGTTAAAATAAAGAAGTTATGACCTTGACAAGTTGGAGAAGAAAAACTAGTTCTTAGTAGAAAAAATGTGGCGACAAAGCAAAAAAATGTCGAGACAAAGCCAACAACAAAGCTAGAGTGCTGATGTCGTGACTCAAAAATGCTGATGTTGCAACTCAAAAATGCTGATGTCTCGACTCCAAAATGTTGATGTCACGACCAAATGTTTAGTAAAAAACTTAAAAGCCCTAAAATATATATTTTGGGCTTGTTTTCAAGCCCATTTTCACTGGCGACTATAAATATAAATTTTTAGATTTTAAGGGAACTCGAAAATGAGGAGGAGAGAGAGAAAATCTCTCATGAGGTTTCTAAAACTTACCAATTTTTTTAGCTTCTAGTTAGGCTTTGATTTTTAGTAGATCTTAGACTAGTTTTAGAGGGGATTTTTATTTGTGTTGATGAGATTTCAGTGTTGTACTTAGAGATTCAATTTATTTACTATTGAGAAGAAGATTGAAGCTCAAATCTGGATTTTTCTTTCTATAAAACCCCAACCTGATTGAATGTTATAATAGTAGTATTTTGGAGACTAAAATAAGAAAGGATAATTTATGGAAACCGGAGAGGGTGGTATGAGCATGGCAGATAGTTTACTATTACAAAAAGGATATGAAAATTTTGAAATCAAATTAGAGATGGGTCAAATAGAATTTCAAAAGTTAAATTTCATTATTTAAGATGAGGGCAAATTTACAATTAAGGAAAAGTTGATATTATAAAAGAAATGGAAAAAAACAAAAGCCAAATTTCATTTGGTCTCCAAAGGGCTAGGGCTCCACTGCTAGAAGAAGAGCCAAGAGGGAGAGAAGGAAGAAGAAGGAGGAGGAGAAGTCCCAAGATTACAAGGTATGGTTGTCTTTGAATCAAATGTTTTTTTGATGTCTAGGATTTAGGTGAATTTCTATGGAGATTGTTCCTTTCCTTTGGTCTAGGTTTTGTGTAAAGGTCACACAAACCTAGATGTTTGTTTGGATTATGAGAGTTTTCCCCTAATTGGTGTAAAGAAAGCATGGAATCATCAAAAAGCATGTGAAGTTTTAAAAAAGAATTGGTGACCTAGGTTGAGTTGGATTATCTCCATGATGCACTCCATGGAATGAAATTCAAGGGTTCCATAGCACCAATTTGCTGTGCAGCTGGGTTTTGTATGCATTCCATGATGTGTTCTTGAGGTGTTATGAATTATAGATGCTATAAGAAGTGAATTGGTAGCAAAAGTGGAAAAATGGAAGCAAAACACAAATCGAAAAATTCAAGGGACTGCTCGGCATGGAAATACTCTGTTTTCCTGTTTCACTAGCCAGATTTTAATCATAATCAGCCATTTCAGATCTGATTTGAAAGTGATTCAAAATTCTGCAAATAGAATTTCTTTAGGGAAAAAGTTATCTGAAGGAAGTTCTTGTAAATTGTAACCCTAAAGTGCCCAAATACCATCAAAGTAGGTCAGCGTGTGGCCACTGTCTGGTTCTCGGTACAGGAAATGCTCTGGTTTTCCTGTTTCGACCATTTGTCGATTTTTGACCATAACTTGCCTCATTTCTGATCCGATTTGAGTGGATTAAAGGTTAGTTAAAATAGGATTCTCAGGAGGAAAAATTTATCTGAAGGAAGTTCAAGCAAATTTAATCCCAAAGTTCCCCTGAAAATGTTTCAAAGTAGAGCTTATGATTCTTGTTCTTGCCAAACTGAGTCATCTGTTGTGCAGATTGTGTTATGTGGTTGAGGGCTTTAGAGAAGGACTTTTAAATTGAAAATTTAAAGAGATGTCATTGGATATATAAAGGACTGATCTGGAGAGCTTCATAAATTTTTGAAGACCGTTTGAATAATTCTTTTGAGTCATAAAGTCTATAGAGTATTGTTGGAAAAAAGGTTGGCCAAATGAATGGGTTTTTAGTGCTTAAGGGCAATTTGTTCATTTGGCTTTAAATGAATGTATGGATTAAATGAAGTTATGATTAATGTATAGTTATGGTTTTCTTGGAAAAGGTGAAAAGAACTATCTGACGGGGAAACGGAATTACTCGAAGAAATGATCGAGCAGCGAACCATGAAACAAAATTTATATTTCAAAATCGGTAGCTTTTAAAAGTTTCAATGGTTTTAATGTTAAACTGAATGTTTATTGGAAATGTTTATGGAAATGTTTTATCTGCATCAATATGTATATTTATATGTATATGAAATAGGTATGCATATGTTAAAGCATCATGAAAGTTTTAAAATGTAAAATGCATATGTGTTTTTAATGATAAAGTAAAGGATTTAAATGTATTTATAAATGTATTTTGAATAAATGTTTTACTGATGGTTACCCTAAACCCCCTATGACTGTTATAACTGATATCGGCCGAGGTACCTTAAGCGTGTAAGGATTTAGAGGGTAAAGTTATAGGTTACTAACTGAGGGAGGGAATTAGGTGTCTAGAGTAATATCCTTACACGTGATAAGCGCCATGGCATGACCTAATCCTATGCAAAGCGTGAGTTTCTCCGCAGCGTAGTGGTTATGACTGAAATGTGACTGTCCCTCACCGTCGCACCCTAACCTGCTCACGTGTTTATTCCCTGCTCCATCGAAAGTTAAGAAGAAAGAAGGAAATAAAAGAAAGTTTGAGGCATAATTGTTTAAGGCATAAATTGATTTTAATTGTATAAGTATTTATTATAAAGAAAGAAAGAAAGTTTAAGGCATAAATGTTTAAGACATAAATTGATTTTAATTGTAATAGTATGTATTACTTTGATATATAATCGTGAAATGTTATTTAATGAAATGTACACTCACCGGGCTCCTTTAGCTCATTCTTTTCCGTATGTTTCAAAAACATTTCTCAGACTCAAGACAAAGCGCCGATAAAGGACCCCTCCCGGCAAAGTGAGTCGAGACCTTGACGAGACGACGATCGTGATTTCATCAGATATGTAATTTTGCATACCGTACATGTCAATATTTTGTTATGGGATATGTATATGCATAAAGTTGAAAAAGGAACTACGTGGGCTTTGATCCTCGGACGAACAGGTAATGTAGGCTAGCTTCGCTTAAAACCGCCAAGCCCAATCTTTGATAAAAACAAATGCATGGATTCAAGAAGTTTCAAAGGTTTTGATGATTGAAATGAATAAATGTATATATGTATATATCAGGTTTGATCGCTGTGGACGAGGAGCGTCTTAAAACGGAAGTTTGAGGAAGTCGAGGATGGAAAGATTGGCGGTTTTTAAATGTTTTCTCGCAGTGTTTTGTAAATTGGGAAAGTCCGAAAAACAGAGGGAACTCTGGCCAATTTTTTCGAAAATCTAAGGCTTAAAAAAGAAAAAGAAAAGAAAATTTACCACTCTCGCCTGCATTATTTTCAAAGATATGTTATGATCAAAAGTGTTCGCTCCACTGACATTTTATTCGACCGCTTTTTAATAAAAGTTTCTCATATCCATCGGAGTGCCGAGAGTCCCCGCTTCATGAGGTTAACCGGCCTGATTCATCATGTGGGTTCACACTTTTTCGTACCAGCAGGCTAGCCACTTCATACCTCTGCATTTTCCTGTAGATTACCTGGGGATTCTGTTCACGTGGGAAGCATCTTCGGTACCAACCTGAGCTTAGCAGCCTGGGCTTGGTACCAGAGATGCTCTCCCATCACTAAAAGACCCTGGCCCCGTCGAATCTCTGAAAGCAAAGGAACTCAGCTGGAATGAGTGATATCCTATGGAGGACCCACCTCGGTGGCACCCCCGAGGGGTCACGTAAGGGTGGACCACACAAAGGCGCTGGAAACACTCGTGGATCACGGGTGCTCGTGGTTTCATCGGTGGCTTACCAGGCCGTGCCTTCAGTGGGTCTTCATCACAGACATCACGCCTTCCTATGAGCGCTTTCCCGCAGGCATCAGCCCCAGATCAGGCTTGTCACCGGGGAGCATTCTTTCTGCTACCAACCGAGCTACTAAATCGCCGTAGTGCAGATGCTCCCATTGTACCTTAAGCCCCTGGTCCTGGGTTCGAGTCTCTCACTGAGCAAAGTGTGTCGCCTCCAGTGGAGGGCAATGATATTCCCGCGGAGGACCCACCCGAAGGGCACCCAAAGGGGTTACATGGCGGACCCCACAAATGGGCCACTAAGGGCACCCCGTGGTCACGTATGGGTGTGGACCCCACACTTTCACCTCGCTCGATTTCTTCATTTTCATTGGTTGCTTTGATCGGGTGATGATTTAAACTAAAGAATGGAACATTAAACACCCTCTAAGGGTGGGGATTAATTGTTGAACATTCATATTTGGTAAATTTTCGCTTTATTTTTTGTGTTTGAAGTATTCATTTTATATAATCGGGTACTATTCATAAAATGAGTTGTTCCTAATACACAAGAGTTTATACCCATAAAAGAGCTATATCTTCGCTTCGATCAGGAGGCTTTCTAAGTGACACGTAGACGGAGATTCCTAAGAGAAGAGCGTGAACTTAGTGGGTATGTTGTGACTAATATTATGGAACTAATGAACTCAAAATATTACTTTGATAGATCCACAATTTACTCATGGTATGAGGATTAATTAGATGACATATTAGTTTAATGTTATCACCCTCAATCGATAGAATGATCTTAATCCCATGTTAGCATGTGATCTAATCAAGAAAAGAGATAACTTTATTAGATTTCATGGCTGAGATACCAATTACATCAAGAAGGCTTTCTTATTACCCTACATGTGGCAAAGAGCCCAAATCATAAGAAAAAGGTGTGAAGTATTGGAAAGAAAAAATACCCAATTCTTAGAAAGAGGATTATTTATACAAGTAACTTATTAGACCCATGTATATGGAAGGAATGTAATTATCTAATTAGTGAAATGTATAGTGTGGAGAAACGTTTCATATTATATCGCTGGACAAATCCAACATTCAATCTCACAAATGTTGCACCTTTCAAGTGAAATGCAAATTGATTGTTAAATGATTATCACTATCCTTGCGGCTCTTTTCATACATTTTAGAATTAATAGTTGTTTGTTTTGCAGATTTTAGGATTAGTTTTAAATCGGGCTTATTTCATTAAATTGATTTTATTCCACATCCTATTTGGTCGCTCTTTAATGAAGAGCCCTTGTAATCGTGGTGCTCAAATTCCAATTGGGAGAACCCTAATCCTCACGGGTACGACATCCGAACTTCTAGAGTCCACTTTTATTACTTGTATGACCCGTGCACTTACGAAAGTGGCCGAGTGTTGCAATACTTTTCATTTCTGCTGAAAGTATGCTTACTTTTGTTTCAAATTAGTTTTTGAGTATTTACCACATTCACTCCCTTGGCCAAATTTTCATATATCATCATTTGGTCAACAAGTTTTTGGCGCCATTGCCAGGGAATTTAGTTAGTCTCTAGTAGCCATGTATGAAAATTGATCAATGCACACCAATCAGATATGAGGATCATGAATCTTAACCGTGACCAACTGAAGCTTTTTCTGGGCAAACAATGTAAGAACGCACTATGACTACTGAGCTCTCAAGGTAAACAATTTTGAAAAGTATCGCCCTATCGACCTAAAAGGACGTAACTGTGAATAAGTGAATAGTGTGAGAAAATATAAGGGGGAACACGAAAGTGGGATCCTTTTGTACCGTATCCTCAAACCAACTAAAGTTATAATTCAGTCAACCCGGGCCTTATTTAGATGAATCATTTGGCATCAATGATGATAACCAACCCTACTTCCTCCTTAAGTAGTTTTCTTCCGATTTTAGTCAATTGCTCCAGCTTTCACAAAGCATTATGTTTTTGTTTAGTTTAGTTTTTATTAGTTTTTACAACTCCTCTTCAAACCCTTGAGTCACTTATATAGTGAACGACTTTAGAAGTCGGGTGATGAGTGTGAAACTCATATATTTTTAAGTCCATTTTTCATGTATATTTGAGGCTTAAAATTTCAATTTAATGCAAACTTATGGAATCTTCACCCAGATTGGTGTTTTGTAGGGAATTAATGCAAAAGAAGCAAAATCAGCAAGAAAAGCAGCAAAAATAGCTAAGGAGGGAAATGGTAAATGTCATGACAAATTTCACCACTGTCGCGACAAATTTCAAGGTGAGTAGCAGAATGAATGTCGCAACAATCGAAACTTTGTCACGACAAAGATTGAGAAGAACCCTTAGGAAGCAGTAAAAACTTTGTTGCGACATTTCCAAGCTTTGTTGCGACACTGTTAAGGTAGAAGACAACTGAAAGAATGTTGCAACATTTCACAGCTTTGTTATGACATATTATGTGAAGAAGGCAGAAAACACTTGTCACGACATTTGACAACTCTATCGCTACAAAGAACAAGGCAAATGGCAGCATAACATTGTGGCGACAAAACAAAGGACTGAAGGAAGAAAGAATATCGCGACATTTAAAAAAGTTTGTCGCACACGAATACTATTACCGACAATCATCAAAGAAGAATATGTCGCTTCTCACATCAGTAATGATACAAGATCAAATAAAATGCTAAGGACATAGGAGAGGCACATATGTCGCGACATTTAACAACTTTGTCGTAAAAAACACTTTTGGAAAGCAACATTAACAATTGTCATGACACAACAACAAATGTACCGACGACAAAGAAGGATGCACTACGATTACTACTATTGTCGTGACATTGTCCCAAATACCAGACAGAACCACGCAATTTTCCTCTGGACTGTACCAGATTATGAGGCCTGGTAACAGTGAGAGTTAAACAAGTGGGGATCAATCATCAACGAGAAAGAGTAGAATACCACAGCAGAGATCTAAGCTTTTGTACATATTTATTTCTTCTTTTCTTTCTTTATTTTATTTATTCATTTTCATCTCAGACGGAAGATTATCGTTTACTAAGAATGAGCTGACATTTGTATATCGCTTCATTTTCATTCAACTATAATTCAAATATTTCGAAACCATTTTTACAGTTCCGGCTTTGATTACACTAACAATCATGAATCAACTAGTCACACGATCTAGTCATGGAAGGTGCCAAGCTCCCTCCTCGTATGATCGTGTTTGATTATCAATTTTTAGGTACAACACGCTATAATCGAACATTGGGTTGATTTAATTGTATTTTTCTTTTGAAAAGAGTTGTTCTAAGCACTAGAAAGGTATATCCAAAGAGTCAGAGGATGTGTTTCTGATTTGAAGAACTTCAGTGACACAGAGAGTATTCCTGTAATATAGAGAGAAATTGGGGATGCTGATCATACCTGAATCACTAACTATATCACTATGAATCATGTGATGTCAACTCACTTGCTGTTCCTCTTCTGGTGATAGATAAGTGTGTTCTATGAATAACCATTTGTTGATTTGTCAATGATATTTATATGTGGTTCATCCTCGCTTGTAGAATGTTTGTGCTTCATAATGGGAGGTTATTCTGACTAAATTGCAGAGTGAGATACCAATTTACTTTGAAGATGGGCCAAGCAACTTACCTATGATAAACTGACTTCAATCCCGCCAGAAGCTAAGAAACACCAAATTTAGGTGAGAATCAAATCTAAACGAAGGTTAACCATTGACTGCTTCAGGTTGATGAGCGCCTGGGTGCCAAAGGAAATGAGATACTGCCGTGGTGAGTTCAGGTTTACTACTATGCCTGGGGCAAATCCAAACATGCAATATGAGACTACAACACTGATTTCTTCTGTATATTAGTTAACTCTCACTCTCAAACCTTATCCATTTAGAGGCACTATCTTTTTCTAATAAAGAAAAAAATACAAAACACTTTCATTTCGCTGATACTTAGTTAGTTACATTTACTAAACCGGTTCAAAATAGTGTGACTTGTGAAAAGGGTATTTAGACTTTAAATATCAATAATCCTCAGTGGAATGATATCCTAACTTATAATCCACTTATTACTATTATCTGTACTGCAAAGAGTTTTAGTATAAATTGAGAATTTCAAAGAGGTTATTAGGTATTACACAAGAGAAAATATTAGTCTTAACTCGCTCAACTGCGAGCTGCATTACATACTTTTGACATGGTCTCTAATGGTAATGTTCCAAACATTATTAACAAAAAATTTGTATATAAACAATCACATCATGATCTGGGGCTCTCTGTCGAGGATCGCAAAATAGTTTAGTGTTTGAATCAGACTTCATAATCAATATCTTCAATCTATTATACGCGCTGGAGGCTCCGAGTTGAATTACTACCACACTCAAATAGAGAGAGAACACTTTAAATTAAAAGAAAGTGAATAAGATAAAGAAGCAAGCATGACATAAAGAAAAAGAGAAGGTAACCGGAAGATTCATCAGCCAACGACAGACTTTATGTTAATATGAGAATCGCGGAAGATTTTTTAGAGCTACCATAAGGGAAGAGCACGGAGGCACCGAATCAATAGAGGTAAACAATTTCGTCTATCGCTTTGATCACTACGATAAAGAATATCAGCTTTGATCAAAACTGCGAACAATAGATCGGCGATGCACCGGCCAACACTGGGGTTTTAATAGATAAACCAGCACTGGTTACAACTATTTCCTTTCCTTATATAGTAGTAAGTTGGTTTGTCCTTGTTACCATAAATTTAGTGAACAACTAGAGGAGCCGGTAAAGCAAAAGTTGCAGATTTTTCCTCTTTTCTCTGTCACTTCAGAGAGGAGAACCATTGTTTTCGTCACCAAAAGAAGATAACCTTTAAACATGTCATAAAAGGAAAGATACTATGCAAACACTGGTGATGCCATTGCATGGTATCGGCGTATGACCAAATGGACATCTTTCCGACGCTGGCGAACACTTCAAAGAATCGATAAACTCGCAGGTGATCAGTGCCATGCGCTATGCCGTCACGTATGCAATACACCAATAACAAAGACAACAAATATAATCTAAGAGGTACAGAAGCATTAACGACTTAAGAGTTATTTAGCAACCATAGAGTTTATTAAAACCTGCGATGCGTATATGTCGAGAGCAGGTGTGGATTGAAATAAATGTCAACCATCATGAAGCAAAGCTGATAAATAGAACAGATGAATAACCAAGAAAGAAGAGGTTATTCCTATAATGAAGTGGAATCGTGGGAAGAAAGGAGCAAAACACCATCGGGTGGCTTGCTCGTGAAGGTCCCTACCATAAAGAAGTCGACGAATAAGAAGTGAACCTCTGGGCCCAACAATAACCCAAACCATTGTTACACTTAATTTGGGAAACTATGAAAACCCATCGCAGGAGGCTGACGCAACCAAGGTCCAAGACCGCCTAATTTTTAACTATGCTCCAATCTGTTTCTAAGGACAACAACAAGGTTCTCAAAGACAGAGCACCAAGCTGATAAAGAAGGAACCATCTTTGAAGATCAAATGTCGACTTATATATGAGAGCAAGAATGTTTGACCTAGCGATGGGGTTTGCTGAACTCAGCATTTCAAGAAAATAAGAATCAGAGCTTCAAAGCTAATACTAATGCCTCCCTACTAATTGAAAACCTGCGTGGCATTTGCTCACATGTAAAACCAATCAGATGCTTCAATGATACAAAGAAACCTAGTTAGACCACATGGCTACTAAGACGAGAGGGAAAAGATGGTGAGAATAGTTTGCAAAACGAGAGCGAAACAAAGTAGAAATCGAGCTCAACAAAGTGCAGCAAGAGGTTAGAAATGAGCTGAAGGATAGAGCCAATAAGTAAAGAGTACAAAAATGCTGCAATGTAAAGATGCAAGTATATAGAAGATGTGAGAGTGATTAACCTCCCCAATCCACTCTCTGATCAAAGACAACAAAGCTGATAACACATGAAAGTTCCAAATACAATCAATTAAACTGGTGATTTTCTAGATACTATAAATAAGACGGCGAAACCACAGCAGATGCATCAGTAAGGAGGAACATGATGGTGAGAAAGACCGATCAACCGTGCATATTATTCAAAACATGATTATTAAAAAATAGCAGATCGTAGTCACCAGAATGAGACAACGAACCATGAGTCAAGCTTCAAAGACTCCGCGCAAGATAACCAATGCCCGTCAACACTGCGCACAACAGAGTTAATCTCACCACGTCGTCTTATAAACGAAATGACCAATGGTCAACCACGAACTTCGAAGATGGATATCGGCTGTGAAGTTCATTCTTCCAATGGACTTATGGTGACTGGTATCAGGTGATAACAAGCAATTCTACTTTTCAGACCATTCCAGCTATTGGTGTAACTTAATAGATAAAATTAAAGTAGAGCTCGCTCTGGTGAGCTGCATAGAAGAAAGTTCAATTCTAAACTTATCCAAGTCCCAAGCAAAACATATGCTGAATAAGTTAATGTGGTAAGAATACTAGTGAATTCCCCGCCTATAAGGAATAAATACGATTTATATAGAACTATTTGATCACACACTTTCTCATAATTCACTCTAAAATGATAATCTCATAATAAAGATTATAATAATGTAGTTTAAACAACTGACGTCATGTTGAGTATTAGTGGAAGAAAAGATTAATGATTTGATGAACTAGAGCAAAAACATGAGGAGAAAAGCGCCTAAAAGTCTACTTCAAAGAGTTTCCAAGATCAATGATGTATCTTTAGTAAGAGAAATCCAACTTAAATTACAGAATCACACCGCAAAGAATGTATGCAGTGAGACGGCTGAGAGCAGCTGCTACAGCCATAATCATAACACTAGGAATGTAAATAATCAACCTATCAACTGCTGGCATAAAATCCATATGATAGAAATGCAAGACTTCTATAAACACATGAGGCTGGAATCTAGTCGGAAAGAAGTAGTGGAAGAGATCCTAAACACCACTGGCACTCGTGACAGCGGCACCACAACCTGGGTAAGTCTAGGTGGCGGTTCCCAAGAAGTGGCGGATCGCAGCAGCTATCAAAATGAGTTGACCAGTCACATCTCCGCCAAGAGTCGCACTAGATAGAGTCCAGATTACGTAAAGTCGAACATCGCGTGAATTAGAAGATCACCATCCCTTCAGCCCACGCACTAAACGTCGATGACTAGCAGACATCCCATTATTGTTTTGTTGGCTACCCAGATAGCAATCGCGAATATAGCCCGGCGTAACTAAGACCACATTCATGTCCATGAGGACCGTATTACATGTTATTGACCTGCAGAACATGCGCTTTATGATGTTAACTTTCCATAATATAGAGCGTGAAAATTTTAGTGGATGATTACAGGTGGGCAATAAGCTTGAAATCATGAGAATCAAAGGTGATTAGTACCAAAGATGTGTGGAAAGACTCATACAGTGTGTTGTGCAGCATATAATATATACTTGTAATGGAAGGTCATTTATAGAACTGGGCGATGATCCTGGGTCTATGTAAATGATAGTGCTTGGGGCAGAACGCGGCTTTAAGATTTCTGATAAAACTCGAATGCCAGCCCATCACGCACAAAGTGAGCGCATCAGAGTTTCAGTGTACGTGGTTTTACGTAGAGATCACCAAAGACTTCTCCAAAATTTCGCACCACTATGCAAAACCATTGAGAATGATGCAAAAGTTTGAGTTTCATGAAGCATAGGTCTACATTTAAAAAGATCAAAGCTAGATTGATCATAGCTCCCATTATGGCACACCTATCGAGCAAAGCAATACTCAGGCAATGGAGGAGTCTTGGTACAAATTACAAAGAAGATCTTTAGAGTTATTTATTATGCTAGAAAAACACTAATGAGGTCAGGGAAAACTAATTCAACATAGAAGGAAATGCTAGGCAATGGTCTTTTAAGCCAGGAAAGTCTGGTGCCATACATATTAGATCTCTATGTTATCATACAAAGATCACATGAACAATTAAATACCTGACAAAGAGACAAACCAAATTCACGATGAGTAAGGGCTTCACAAGAATTTTAAAGAAAAGATCAGTAAGATTAAGAAAGGCAAAGATAATGTGACAACTGATCACTGACAAGAATAGAAGCTTCACTGGCAAGAAAAAGTGGAAATTAAATTGTTAGAACTTTCCAGATGAAAAAAACATTTCATATGACAATCTGCTAATCTATGAGTATGATATAGTGAATTACCTAGCATGTAATATGCCACCAAACCACTTAATATCAGCAAAAGAGGTATAAGATGATGATTCTATATATGGATAACCCATTACTGCTTAGGAAGAGTAAGTAAATTAAAGTATCAGAGACAAAATCTAATGGTTTATAAAATTTTAGAATGTCATAATATAAGATATGTCACTTTCCGTGAGAGAATATCTTAAGATTCTTCACCAAGATTCTATTAGCCAACAATATTCGTGAGACAATTATATGTAAATAAGCATCAGGATAGACGTCAGAATGGCAACATAAAAAGGAAAAATGAGATGCCTTAAGGGGTCCTAGTGGTAGTAGATTTTATGGCGCCAGTTGACTTCATGGACCTTCCACCTTCATTTCGGAAATCTATACATTCTTGTTGTGGATTATATCCAAATGGTCAAGCCATTGTTTGGTCTCTAGAAATTATGCTACAAGATAGTTATGGTAGTTTACATTAGTAGATATGGTTCCCAAGGACCATTATCAATGATGAGGGATGCCATTTTGTTAACAAATCAAAACTCTTGGAGTACATATATGGAGTAAGACATGCTATGGTCAGCTTACCACCCTAATTAAATGGGTGTTTGAGATCTAATAGGGGATAAAGGACATATTGAGTAGATAGTGAATATGTATCAGAGATAATGGTCGTGAAAGCTGATAACGTATTGTGGATCCGGCCAGACTACTTATAAGTCTCCTGAAGAATGTCCCACAAGATTAAATAAATTCACAGAATACATCCCTCTTGAACTGTAATATAAGGCTGCAGCGCCCCAAGAAGTCGGTCTCGATTGCCAAGCTACTAAGGAGTATAGAGCCATTTCAATGAAAATGAACCGAAGAGTTTGAGAGAACAGTTCAAGGATAATGAATTTACATGAAAGAAAAAGAGATGGCATGATCGAGAATTTTGATAAAAGAGTTCAAATGCCAAAGAGGAAGCAGTCTCTATTTATACAACTCAAGGCTCAAGCTTTTTTTAGGAAAGCTTAAATCAAGGTGATGGTCCTTATACTCACTACTTCGTAATCTTCACCTGAGCAAATACTTGAAGTGAGTCTGAAATACTTAGCGAATGGTCAAAGACCCACACATTATATCAGAGGAATCCTCAATGAAGGCCTAGATAAATTAAGAAATTTGTTTGAGAAGATGGTCAAAGATTGTCTAACTAAAAAGATAAAATGATACAATCTCAGAGGCAACCCAAGCAATGTCATTTTCTAGAGTTTGCTTTTAATCGATTATGCATTTATGTTTTGGTTTAAGCTCGATTTTATTGTTTCTAGACAAGAAAGTTGATTATTAAGTTAAGGATATTGTCAATGAGAGATTCAACAACGAAAATCAAAATTAAATAGAGGACTGTCATCACTGAACTGGCAGTGTGAGAAGTTTCCAAATTATCTTATCGTTTTTTTTTTTTTATATATTTTATTTATTTTTATTTTCTCAGATAATTTAAATGCTTACTTAGATTGTTTTGAATTAAAAATTAAGTTTGTTGTAATCGCTTTAAATCGTATATTGTAGTTTATGTTAAATTTATATTCATGCATACGATTCGGGAAAGGATTGAAGTTGATTGCATGTCGTTCGGTGTTTAACTAATGGAGTATTAAAATTTTATAAAATGGAGATTAGGGATGAAATGCAGTATTTTGTCGACAAATACTAGTTCAGCTTTCCGCTTAACGTATACATGTGGACATCAGGTGGTTGAGGGAATAAGATGAAACCCTTTTGATGATGTTCCACTAAGGAGGTCCATACTTCATTACATTTTTATTAATTGTCATGACAATGAATTGTCATGAAATTTTGTTTGCTTGAAAATCTCTTATCAATTATTTATCGCAGATATAAATTCTTAATGTTTAATCAAGCTATGCTACTCCCAATTTTAAACAGGACATCAAAATCTTGAAGTATGATAATTTTTTGACTTAAATACTAGATACAAGTGACATAAGAAATTTTTGCATATATTCATTATAATTATAACTTCAAACGCTTTTTGAATTTAATAATGTATTTTCAAACCTTCGGCCTTAACCCTTCCTCATCCTTTCAAAACCCAAAACCAAGTCCAAATGAGAGATCAATGTCCAGCAAAGAAAGTTTGATTCCAACGAACAAAATCATGAGAACATGTCAGAAGTAATAAACTGTGAGCTATGAAAATAGAAAACGAACAAAGTGTCCCAAAAGAAAGAACATAAACAGAGTCACCAGCTGAAGAAGAGATAAAAAAGAAGAGGAATAAGGATAAGAGAACGAAAGCAAGAGTAAGAAATATCAAACTACGCATAGACAAAACAAAGCCTACTAAGTCAGTAAAACAAACAGATGAAGAAGGACTTCATTAGCGAGAGAGGTTTCAAGCAAACATCCATCATTCAAAAAGAAGGTTGATAGTAGAGATGGTGTCTTCTACGTGAGCACCATTCAAATGGGTTCATACCCGGTAGAATCTTACCCAGAAGGGGAAATAAGGAGAAAATACGCTACAAATAGAAATGATTTCCTTCAAACAGAAATGATATAAACAAGGATTTTAGCCGATTTAGAAAGTGATGGTCAAGTTCATAGTTAACAAAGACCCATCACTCAAGACTGCTTGAGATGTCGCCATGGTGGGAACAAGCTGCTCAAGAAGAACCCTTTGACTCTATCTCAGAGGGTCACTAACTCATGGTCAAAGTTTGGTTTTACTCCTTACCATTGTAATGCCTTCCAAGCACCCTAAGATATCATGCATGGGAAGAAGTAGTGTTGTATGCTATCTCAAGGGCTACATGTTGCATGTGGCAAAATCATAGAAAATCTATCTTAATCACATTACTACAACAATTTTAGGGTCTTATTCCACACCTTCAGCCATAATCGTGTATTACTAGGCAGTGGAGAGCAATATGGGAATAAGGAAAGATGCTCCCAAACTTCTCCCCTCTACACTCATGGTATAACTAAGCCCATACCATAAGGCAGTGAAACTTAGAGAAATTGGTTAAGAAGGAAGAACGAGAATACTAATTACTACCAAAATAGTGTTGTTTTACACTCTTATTACTACAGGTTTTGAGCACTTTTTGCTTAATAATCACCAAATTAACCAGTTGGCATGTTAAGTGGACTCGCAGAATGCTATCGATCAAATGTTATGGCAAGTTTATTGCTTACTGTGCTATTTACAAAACAGGCGCGATAATGATTCAGCTCAACTATGAAGGAAATCACCAATCAGCGTAAAAAAGGCGTAACTAAGCACAACAGAGAGATGCAAGAGTTCTGGCACTTGCAAGGGTCAGGAAATTTCACAACCCTCAATTTCTGACCGCTACAGTACTTTGTGGCTTAATCGCTCGGCCTCGCAAAAGTTTCCCGCCACTACCGACTTTCCCGCCGCTTTTTGACTTTTGTCACTTTGGGGATTTCTTCCCACTGTCCCTCTGCATAGTATATTGTTTTTGCTGGTTTTGGTAATTTTGCAGGTGGTCATATAAAAGTCCAAACAAGACATTGAGATAGTTTTTTCTTATTATTGTACTCTGCTTTGATATTGGTAAATACGAATAGTGCCCAAAAAGTGCTATTTTGAACCATTATTATAGGTTTTGAGTGCTTTTTAACACCATTCTAATTAACCCGATTTGTAAAGACATAATCCCTACCATTTTTTACCGATCGCATTGCCAGGTGGGAAAATTTGCTTTTAAAAAGAGCTAATTATGTTTAAATTAAGAGTTTGAAAATGTGAAGAAAACGCTCCAGAAAGCCTCCCTGAAAAGACAATCAGACATGGGCCCAAGACTGCATCCCAAAGCCTCGTTTCTCCTTATTTACCGCTGCCTTTGCTATGCTTTGGTTTTTTTCTCTTCACCCTGACAATCACTTATGTTTGGATTGAATGGTACTAATTGGTTTGTAATATGTTTGGTCGTTTGTATAAGATCATAAAGGGACGTTTTTTTTGTCGTGAAACAAATTGTGGCTCGCCTCCCGCTTTTTCCCTTTTCATTTTCTCTCCTTTCTCAGCTATTTTAAACACTTCTCCGAGGATGATAAATCGAGGATGGTCATAGGTCTCTCTTTCCTCTTAGTAGGAGAGCTACCGGGCTAGGGTTTGGAGGCGAACTTACGTTCTTCGCTTTTAACGCATAATATATATTACAAGCCCTATTCACTTAGGTTAAAAACTTCTTAAGCATGCTCTCTTTAATGTATTTAAAAGCTGTTCAATGGATACTCTTCACTAGATCCATCGAGGCTCACGGTTGTCTCCTGCCAGTTATCGGGAGGTTTTAGATAAGCCACCCAGGAGATTATCATATCAAATGCTGAGGAGCCAAAGAGAAAACAAGGTAATAGTTTTAGTGTTAAATTAAGAGCTTCTGGCTCGAAATGACTATATGTCATGCTCCCCAACGCGAGGAAAAAGGACCGAGACATGCTCATATTCTATAAACCCTAACCCAAAGGGGCCCGAGACTTTCAAGGTTAGAGCTCTTTTCCTTATTTTCTTCTTTGAAGCCAAAACAAGAATAACCAATCTCCCCCTGCTTTTATCCAAACTTTAAAATCCAAATTTTAATCTCACCATTTTAATTTCACTCAAACGGTTTAGGTCAAGAAACCCATCCTCGCAAACACTGCATCAGCTATACTCAAAGATAGTTTCGATCACTGCAAGAGGGAGTGTTACAGGCAAAACAACATTGTTGATTCCGATCACCCTACCGTGGCACAATCAAATGGTGCCGCTGTCGGGATAAGCCAAGTGCATTTGAGGTTGTAACACCCAGATCCTCATCACAAGTTTTGGTGAATTTTCATATTTCATCGCTATTTTATCATTCATTTCAAAAAAAACAAGGTCGCAGGATCGTTGTTGTTTTTTGTGTTGTCTATTTTAGTTTTTAGACAACCCATTCTCATTGAAACCCATGTGCTACTTAAAGTCAATCTCCCCACTAATCCTAACTGAACCAAATGGAAACACTTGTAGAGATAAAGAAATGGTGCATTCGGTATGGAGGAACTCAGAGGATACATGTCCATGAGGGCTGGCAGAGACTACTGATGAGTGCAACCCCTCCCATGGTGCCTCCACAAGATAGCTTTGTCTCAATAACACTGTTGAATTAATCTCCTAGCTTGAGTGCAATTTCGCATCTTAAACACAACCGGTGTGGTGATGGCTGTGGAAGAACAGAAATTCACGCCTAATCGAGCTAAAATCCATACCGAGAACCCCCGGTAAAACGAGGTTTCAAAGAAGCGGTTTAATTTGACATCCCGGGCAACAACAACCATTTCGCAGGGTAGAAAATCCGCAGGATGAGCGCCAATCAAAACAATTTGGTGGCAGTCTAACTGCAGCCTGCAGAATTGAAAGTGGAATTAGTAGAAGCTCCTCCCGAGGAATCGTGAGATGCCCCGCCAATTTGCATAGTATATGGGCTATGGAAAAAGAAGAATAAATTCTTCCTTTGTTATGAGGAAAGCACGAGCGGAAGGTGCGAAGAGCCCTAAAAGCCCACTACCTGCTTACTAATAGCCCATCGCCATCTTGCACCCAGATACCCCGCCAACAAAGAACCTGCACCAGGAAGACTGCCCTAAGGCTAAAGTCCGAACCCAGTATCACGGCAATGCAAACTTCACATTGGCCTTGAGCTTAACTTTGCCACTACAAAAACAATGGCAACGCTTAAGATCGCGAGATGGTACGCGTTGGTTGTCTTCGGAAAGCCGCCGAGACCGAGCACCGAATCAGATTGAGTCTTCGCTGGGTCCGTCGCCGGCCTAAGGAGGCCTGGTGGCTACGCCTTCCTAATTTTCGCTTTTATTTTTCTGCTTTATTTTATTTATCGTATTTTATTTTTATTTATTTAATTTTATAGATTTTCTCTAATTTTAGTTAATTCTTGTTTTAGATTAATTCTTACTTTCTTTGCAATTTTTCTGAATTTTTTTGTGTTATTTTTGCGCCAGGTGCAAATTTTAAAAAGTAAAATAAAATTCTTTAAAGTACTGGAACAAAGAAACTTATATATAGATGGAGTTAAGAAAATTTCACAATCACCCTGTAAATTTTCGTAATGATAATGTAAATAATTTTCGCCAGCATAGCAAATTCTTGTTAGTGAAAAATTTCCAGAGCATCCACAAAAGACAAAACAACCACAAGAATGTGGCAAAAAAAAAAAAATGCTTGTTTTTTTTATATATATTATTTTTATTTCTAAAAAAAATGTAAAAAAAAAATTATTATTTATATATATATATACAAAAAAAAATTTTGTCTCTTAAAAAAAAAAATTGTTTTTAGTTTTATATTTTTATTATTTTTATTTATTAATTATTTACTTTATTTTTCAAAAAATTCTAGCATTAATTTTCAGCTACAATTTTAGAGAATTTTTCGTTATGGGTCCACTTTTGACCTCCAATTTGTTTGGTCGCAACTTTTCTATCCCATCTTGTTTTAGGCGTTTTGGTACCGTGAAATCTTAGAGAGTTTAGAATCCAACATGGCTGTAGAAAGACACTTTAAATTTTTATGAATGTGTGTTCTCAAATGTCTAACCTAACCTTTTTTTCCTTCTCTTTCTTCTCCAATTTGCTTAGTTTGAAGCCCAAACTAAGTGAATGTGGGGCGGTGTTTAATTAAAGCTTACAAGTATCCTATCCAAAAATGATCACATTTAATCATAGAGGCAATACCTTCTCTAATTCTTCAATCCGAGCCCTATTTCACTGACACCCAGATGTTTCGTTGGGTCGGAGAGCACATGAAGTGACTTCAGACGATTTTTGTTACTATTTTGCGCCCATTTTAGATGTTCATGGTTTATTGGTTCCATTTCAAAGTCAGTTATAATTACATAGCCTTACTTTTCAAAATTCGAACTACTTTGCAAACTGTGGTTGCCTACTTAACCTCAAGTTGGATAATTGAAACTCATCTATTAAATTTAATGATATGATTTGCCCTGATGCTTAGTTTAAAGTAGAATGATTAGTTGAATTCTGGCATGATTTTCATCTTTTCTTTCCTCACTCTATAGTTAACTAACACCTGAGTTAACATTAGGTTTCAATGATATACCAAAACTGCAAGAACCTCCTTACTATAGATAACTCCACCTAGTTTCATCGACCTACTTAATATTAAAAGAAGACCCATGTGAAAGAAGGCCACGCGCCAAAAAAAAGAGAAAAAGAAAAGAAAAGAAAAGGGAAAAAGGAAAGAAAAAGAATAACATGTAATGCTTTGCCTTGGAACCAGCACCTGGCCCATAGAGGTGGCGCGAAAGCCTTTTAAAGCCCAAGGCCCTAAACCTTCACTGGTCAGAGTCACCAATTTTAGTGTTCGTTACATGGGTGATGGGTGAGCGAAGGGGTTGTAGGTGCTGGAGCCCCAAATCATTCAAGTCCTGGTGAAACCCGAAGAGCATGAGTTTAAAGATCCTACACCAGTGTTCAGCTTTAATTGGTCGAGTCATCCCAGAGATCCCCATTACATGGACTTTGGTGAGGTCGATTCTCAAGATCGCACCTCTACAACAAAAAGAATTGTGAATGAGGTATCCTGATCTATTTAGTTGGTTAGCATGCTAGGTCATGGTGGTTAGTCGGGGAGAGCAAAGAGTGCCTTTACTGTTGAGCCGATAAAATAAACACTAGATTGTGAAAATTCTCGTTGACTACCAAAGAGGCCTTTAATACCTGACTTTGTATTGAATTACCTTCATGATAGTTATTGAATGACTTTAATGATTCTTACTTAGTGGTTACATTACTCATTCACAACCTTTTGAAACAGATAATTTTTGCGGGAGATTATTTTGTTATCGCTGGTATGCTCTTTTCTTCTACTACGGTTAAGGACTAGCATAGTCAGGTGATTAGTGCCCAAAAAGTGCTATTTTGAAACTATTATTATGTTTGCGCTTTTATACTTCAATCATTCACTAACCCTATCACAAGATCAAGGTCGCTACTATTCCCATCATCGACTTGATTGTGGCAAATTTTGTAGTTTTCATAACAAACTGGTTAACATTGTTGGAGCCGTATCCAAACATGAAGAATTCGAAATAAACTCAACATCATACAGATCGAGATCAAGAGGAAAAGGAAGAGTATAAAATAAGAAAAATGAAGCAGGATCAATGGAATGTGAGTCAAGGGGGAACAAAGGTCAACAGCGAATTTCTGCGAGGCCGACTTTACATCATAATAAATATCGTGCATAGCTTAAAATTTCAATCTCAGGTATTATTTTCGCTTATGATGAATAAAATCAATGTCGTAGCGAAAATTTCGCTTCCTGTTTTTAGGTTCAAACGACCGCTTTGGCTTTTCCTTTCACCTTAACTATGTTTGTTTTTTAATTTCCTTGCCTCACAACGTATATATGCTAGAGTCGCTTTGTAAACATCAATCACTTCATAATAAATTTTATAGCTTTCAAACCCCTGCTTTCCCACAGCTCTTCGCCCTTCATTTTCTTGTTGCCAAACACCCAAGACAGTAGCAACCTTGAGGATGAGCGCTAAAACCCTCTTCCTCCTGAAGCGGGAAGGTCGCCGGGTGCAGGATCCGCTGACTGGAGTCCTCTGCTTCTGCCAGCACACCGCCGGCCTCGTGTTCTCCCTTTAACATTAGGGTTTAGATCCCTTCGATTCATGTTGGACCACAAGATTTTGTAATCTTTTAGTGCCTATTTGATGCTTATTACTTAGATCTTGTGATGTCTATTAGCAACATTTATTACCCATCAGAAATCGTGAATCAAGGCGCCTGCTTTGAACTGACCTAGAAATATAAATGGCTACAACGTCATTTTCAAAAGGAAAATGGTGGTTAGGTTTTATAGCTAATGAGATCCTGTCAGATGACTATATGTCATCTCCTCAACGCGAGAAATGACCCAAGACCTCTACAATACTTTCTAGGAATCAAGGCAGCCCACACTAAATTCTAACACTTCATAGCCCTATTTTACTTTTTTTTTTTTCAGCCTGTAAACGATCCAACTCCCCTTGTTTTACCCAAAACTTAAATCAAATTTATTCATCATTTTCTAATTTCACTCAACCACTGGTACTAAGAAAACCTGATCTCTGTTCAACTTTGATACTTACATCAGAGTCATCAGCGAGTAGGAGGAACTTAGGATAATATAAATTTTTGTCGATTTTGATCACCCTACTAGTGTTTAATCAAGCGCAGTTCCCGTTTCTCATTTTCATCATTTTCTTTCCTCTTTCTCGCTAAATAAACATCCTCTGAGAGGTGTTTTCTGTAGAGATGCAAAACACCTCTCAGCAGGGGGTGACGAGCAAAGGAACCCGAGGTAAATGAAGGTTTTTCTATGCTCAATGTATTCACTACCATCAATGTTTTAAACTCTAGGTTGGGATTCCCTTCGTTACTTTGAACGCCAATACTTGTTAAGATTTGGGGGCTCATCGATGCTTATTGCTAGATCCAAAGATGTTCGTTAGTTAGTCAGCCATGAGCTACTGGAAGCCTAGTCAAGGAGACTTGTTTTCACTCGCCTAAGACCATTAATGCCTAGCACACCATTTTCAAATGATTTATTTTGGGTCAGCTTGCGAAGGTAAATGAAGAACTCGCTTAAAGATATTCATAGGTCATCTCCCAACGAGGAAAGACCCGAAACCTCATTTGTCTGAAACCGGCTTTCCGCGGCTCAACACTTCATGAATTCTCTTTACATTTCAATTATTTGTTTTTAGTTTCACCATCAAAACCACTGTTTTACTACAAATCCAACATCGAACAACAATCACCAGTAGAAAAACCCCTTACAGACAGTCATTTTACAAAGAAAACCCATCCCTAAGGACGATCTTGAGCCACTATGTCAGAAGAGTACACAGCAGTGAGAGAATAGGCAAATTTGGCGATTGAAACTACAGTGATAATGAATCAGTCGGCGCGCCGCTGGATGCGCCTCGTGAAATGACATAGTTTAACACTTGTGATCCTCACTGCCAAGTTCAGCGAATTTCTTTTCTCCTTTCATTTTATCTAGAAGTTACCGCTAGTTAACTTTAATTTATTATACCGCTGGGTATCTTTAATTTTTTTTTAGCCAGCGATTAATCTACCAGTAGAATTTTCTTTTTTCTTATTGAAGTTGTCCTGTTTTTCATGTAGGGGAGTTTATGTTCCAATGGTTTAGGAATCAAAAGGGGATTATTAAAATCATGTCCAGGAAGCACAAGGATCACAAGAAATAGATTCTGGGAGTGAGCCTAATTTTGATCCAATGGGAACCTCACACAGGAAGAAAGGTGAGTTAACAACAGTGGAGTGTATTTAAAAACCTTAATGCACCCAAGTCCCAAGAGGACCACATACACCCCTTCAGCTGATGAGTGCACCTCCTACATTGTGTCTAACCCAGGAAATGATTGTTAGACTCTTATCTTGCATACCTTCTCACTCTTCCAAAGGTATGGGAGATGGAGAACCTCTATACATATCGTGAACAAAGGTTTGCAACACCTTCAAGGAGGGTACTACCACTTTGGACTTAATGAGGCTTAAGCTTTTTCCTTTCACATTAGCTAAAGCCAAGATTTGGGGCCTAACTCTGGGTTTCAGAACCATCCGAACCTGACGACATGCAAATGAAGCCAAGAAAATTCTTCCACTCATAGAACAACAGTCAAGATAGATTTCCACCTTCTCGCCAATGAAAACTAAAATTCTAAGAATATTGGGAAAGGCGTATACTTACACTCGATCCCTTATCCTCACCAATGGTTCGGGACACTTGGTAGCTAGTTCATTTTATGATGGGATTTATCCCGCCATGAAGCAATTGGGTCGGCACTATGTGGAGGAGATTTCTCGAGCAAAAATCCAGAGGAAGCTTTGATTTTCCGATATGTAACAGCTTCAAAAGGTCAGATACCAATGTAGCGACCGAGCCCTATCCGACTCGAATTACGAAGTTCGAAACGAAACCCCGGACGCTGCTTAATTTCTTTTTAATTTGATATTAAATTTTCTTTTTTCAAAAATGTCGCGACCGAATCCAGCTCACCTTAATGATGATCGAACCGAGCCCGATTTATCTTGGCACGACATCCCACTGATAACAAGAACAATGCACAGAATTTTCCCACGATTCACTAAAACATTTTATTAATCATTTAGCTTATGTTACTGTTAGTGCCCATAATCATTTACAATTTGCAAAGCAATCTTGAACATAAACATTAAAAAATACATTTGAGCAAAGAAAGGCATTACCGCTTCCTTTCAAATGATATAAAATCAAGTTTCGTGGTTTAACCTTTGTTTACAAAATAATTACTGCTCAAAAGAGATGATATGCAAATTATGAGCAGACATTATACGCCAAACAGACTCTATGATCATCACGATCTTTACTTTCTTTTTTCTTTGCTTACTGACACTGCAAGATAGATAAAAACTATACGCCTAAGCATTTTTCATACTGGTGGTTCTATACGTTTTTATTTAATATTCAAATTTGTCCTGATATGCATTTAACATCAAACCATGTCTATTATATCAACATAATCGTGCCAACTGACTCTATGCTTTCTGCCAAGTCATTTATCATATAACAACATGGGCCGTTTTCAATGCAATGACCATCCACAATTCATCTGGCGAGATTTCACGCGATATACGCAAAATCCCATTACACTCGCCAATGCTACGGCTTCACCTCGACTATTCAATTCACAATGGGATTCCGCTTTTGATGAATCCCACCCTTATTACTGGCCCTAACGTGTTTATATGATGAATAATTCACCTCCCATCATGACTATGTCGCCGGTGCATCCCGACACGTGGTATCACTTATTCGGTCTCCCATCATGATGGATGCTGTTTGGTGCTTCCCGGCATGGTATCACTCAATGCTGATATCGCCCATCACAGACGATGCCATCGCGATCCGGGCCAAGTGGGCGATTTCACATGACGCCATCAACATCACGCCGATTAGTGCATCCCGCCTCGCCGGACATCGATACCTTCGGGGTGCCTCGCGGACGGATGCCGATTAGTGCATCTCGTCAGCGTCATTCGAGCACATTCAATTCACATTTATAACTGATTCGCTTAAGATGAATCCCGTCCTTATCATTCACATTATTCGTTTTCACTATCACATTTCAATTTCATATTCACTTTCATATATATCTTTTCAAAGATACTCAATCTATGTACTCATTTCATAGTTACTTGCAATCACCAAAAATACTTGAATGGCATAGAGTCAGAGAAAAACCGGGTCGAATCTAGCTTCCTTCTCTTCAATCTCGATCCTAGGCCAGCGAATCACCCGTCCCTTAGTCAATAACATTCACGCCACTCTAGAAAGTGATAAACAATTGTTAAACAATTTTAGTGAATTACAAATTTATTTTTTGTTAAAAGTCTGGGTTAAGACACTAAGTTCCTCACCCAAGATCTAACGCTTGCCGAGGCAAGAAGTGTACTTCAGACATTTTTCACCTAGCTCGGTCCACTCAACCCCATTAATCATTTCTAGGGTCCAGTATACCCAGAGAAATATAGAACTTAACAACTTTAAAACATGCAAAATCTGAACAACCTGTATCAGACATTCTCGATCACCCAGACAAAGCTGCCCAACGATACTGTGATCGACACTTATGGAGCTGGCCCGCAAATGTTCGATTTTTGGTATTTTCACTCATTTTTCATCCACCAGAATCTTCCACTCCGTCTGCCTCAAAATCCACCATGGAATCTACCCAAAACAACTCCAAAAGTGGTTTAGACTCAAATAAAAATCCATTTCTCCTCATGTTAGTATTTTTTCCCCAAAATCAAAACTAGTAAATGAGGATGTTGGGGTTTGATTTTTTTTCTTACCAGATTCTCAATCTTCAGATGTTGTTCGCCTCTAGGAGCGAATAAATGGGGAAAGGGTCACACCAGCTCGATCTTTGGAACCTAGCTCCTTTCCTCCCTTCTCTCCTATCCTCTTCCAAAACGTGATGCGTCAATAGCCCCAAGCACCACATTTTCGGGCCCTTATGTTCATCTGGCGTAAGGCCATGTTCGCCTTCCACCCCATTCCAAATTCTATATTTTTCCATTTTTTTTCTTAATCACTTATTCTCATAAGGCCTTGCTCGCCACCTAATAAGTCCAATTTTTTCATTTTTAAGTATCTTAACTCTTATATTTACTTTCTCTATCATTTATCATTATTTTCCATTAGCATTTAAGCTAATACTCACCCCAGTCCTGCTTCACAATTCTTCCACATTTTTCCTTTTTCACTTGGGCTTATTTCTCTGTTCAATCCATTTCTCACTTTCGCATATAATATTCAACTATATGCTCCACACTTTAAATTTTGGTATCTTTTCACAATTTCAATTAACAGACAAACAAGTTTGACTCAATTCATACTAGAATATATACAAAAATTATAATAAAATTTAGGTATTTGGGGCAAAGACCAACTCAAGGAAATGGAAAGAATGGAAACCTCAAACCAAGATACAAAGGGTGCGTATTCTCTCCTCAGATTCTGGGGACGATGCCAACCAACCTAGCGGTAACACAAAGAATCGGGAAATGAGAAACTACCACGAGCGTGGAAAAGACCGTAAACCTCAGCGCAATAAGCTTCTTCTCATACCAACCTGGTATATGGAGCGTTGTCCCACCATTCGGCAGAATAAGAGATGTTTGGCCGATCAAGCCGACTTTGTCGGTCAATACAAGCCTCCAACTAATGCAACCCATGGCAATACCACAACCGCGAGAATCACAACTTCCGAAACTTGGCCTTAATAAAGACGCTACACTCTTCCACAAGAGGCGCTCTTAACTACTATCAAACCTACAATCAACTTCAATCATGACGTCAATCCTTAATTTAATCAAAGTGGTGGGTACTTTAGAGAAGATAAAGTGCGAACATCCAAAGCAAATCGTATAGAATCGTGGATACCGTGGAGAGTGCCTCACAAGAGATTAGATGTTCCGTGAGTGAATTGCTCAAAATTTGACAACCGGTGATCTACATCCCAAGGCTCACCAATCATCAAAGAAGTGCAGAAACGGAAATTTTCCTTCCACAAACCTAAAGATAATCCTAAAGGAATCCACCAGTAGCTAATGCTAATGAAGTTTTTCGCCTCGCATGATGAAGTGAAAGCTATTATCACTCCGAAAGTGGTAAAAATTGATCAAACCAACAATTTCAAACTCGATGAAGCGAAGAAGCCTAAGGTGAGTCAAAAGAATAAGATCAAAGAAGATATGATGAAAAGAGCACGCCCATCATTTCTCAAGCACTGAAGTAAAAAAAAAAGGGGCAGAACAAACCAACCTAAATTCAGCGCCGAGGTAGGTGAAAGTCAATATCCTCTCTATACATGATCAAGCAGCTCCAACATAACAAATTTGGCAAAGACTCTGTACTGTAAAGAAAGGACTGAATGAATAAAACAATTTTCTACATAATAGTAAGCTCCATCATCCTAATGTAAATCAGTAAAACAGGTAAGATCCGTGATCTCCTACCATTTCACGAACATTGTGAAATCTTTGTGTAAAAAGGGCATTACTGATCAGGGGCCAATGTTAATTGTTTCTACCATTTGGCAGTAATAAATGAGAGTCAAGCCCACTACCATCACCTGTTTGCTGACATATTAGTAAAAATCGCAAAAGATAGTCAAGATGCTTTAAGTGAAGGTGGATAAGTTCATTGCCAGGCATCTCGTTGTTCCTCATACTTAGAGGCCATGGCTATGAGCCAAACAGCAAAGTCATCATACTGAGGTTTCATACCTCAAATGCCATCATCAATCCGGTTGAATGGGTCATGCACTATGTCATAACATGACATCAGACAACACTTTTAACTTACAAGAAGTACAAACCATCGTATAATAAGAAACCAGTTATATTATTGATCGCATGGTGGTTAACATTGTGCGAGAAACCCGCAAGAGGTTTTAAATTTTAGATAAGAGGAGGAGCTGATGGAATATAATTATCACCAAATAATTTCCAAAGACCACCAATCTACCAAACACCACCAGATAAGGTTTGAAAAATAACAGTGGACTCGGCTTCCCTTAGACCGTGAAATCACCTCTTTTTTGTTTCTGCTTTTATTTTTATTTTATTTTACATTTTCTTATCATTTTTTCTTTTGATTGTACTATAAGCATTTATTTATAAATCTTATTTTCTATTTTACTACTCTTACTGATTTATTTGACTTTAGATTTTAAATTGTTCAGGTTTAATTTCCCCAAGGTGGAGGGTTCAGTGTTGTGGCTCGAAATGATAGGCAAATTACAAACTTCAATTACCTGAGGTAATAATTTTCTTGCTACTAATAATGTACTCAGAGCCAAATTTCAGGTAGGGCAAACCACTTAGCAGCATTGTAAAATTATAGATATTTAAGACTACTTAAATTTCTTATAAATGATTTTATAAACTTCATAAATTTCTTACATGAATTTGCACCCTAGTTGGTCTATAATCTTTCTATTCAACTCCTGCTTAGGTGGATCACATCTCGCTGAAAGCTAGAGGTAACCCAGATATGTTCAAAAACCCAACTACAATAAGATGACACTTTTGCACTTCCAACTGTCACTTTGAACCTTCTTCCTTCATCTACCAAGAGCTGCAATCCTGATCATTTGGGTCTGAATATGAATAAGGCCACTGAAAGCCATGAAGTCTCCTATTCATCCATGTGTTGTAAGCATTTTGCTTCAAATACGCAGGCAGCCCCACCAATCGATGATCTCCCACATTACTCAAGACTGAGGCCATTCTGACCTCCAAATGCGATTAGCTACTATTTTATTTTTATTTTGTTTTCCCCCGCTAAGATAGATCATATTTTGCTTGTTCATATTTTGGTTTAACACTTTCATTTCTTTTGTTTCTTGTTTCATGTGGTTCCTCCAATAAACCCACATTTCATGAACAAGGAGGTACACTCTCCCTAAATTTATTTAGCAACCAAACAGGACAATTTATAAACTTATTTAGAAAGAAAGAAGGTAAAGTGTTATTTTGTTTCGAGCAAAGTCCTGGTTAAATAGTTGAACGGGCTTGCTAGTTTTTTACAAGATAATGCATGTTTTTAGTTTCATATATGCTTTAAATTATGTTTTTAGTTTCTCGCTTTATTTCTCCACTTCCATTTCATAAAAATTTAATTCCTCAATCAGAATCCGAAATTGAACCTTGTCTCAATAATTTGGATTTTAGAGGGTGTTAAGGTCAGAGTAAGAGTTGATGAATCGCGAACCTCTTCGCTTCAACCTTTCTTCTTCCCACTTTGAGCTTAAAACTGGCTATTAATCGTGTACATAGCTCTACTATGTCGAAACTGCTCTGCCCTGGTCTCAAAATCTCACCATACTTTTGACCACTTTAATAGGCTCAATCCCAAAACACAAACAGTCCCTTCAAAAAAAGGCCGACACTTTGCCTTAAACCCAGCACTACCGAGGTATACGGCGAATGTCTTAGCCTGCCTTAAACTAACTGGGGTCTGACCCACCACTCAGGTTCTACACTCCGGTGAATAGTGGAGTTCACAAATGCACGTGCTGGAGTTTGAAACTCAATAAATTTTTCGCAGAAACTCAAGAGCAGGTTGAGAAATCCTTATGACTGATGCCTAAAACTTAATTCGTTAGATCACGACCCCGTTACATGGACAATTGTGAATTAGATACCTCTATATTGCACTTTTACAATAAAGTGAGCTATGGAATAAAAGTGGGTCATAGAGCTATCGAGGTCAATACCGCTAGTATAAACAAGAGCCGTTGGGGAGAGGACAGTTGATAAGATTACTTTTCTAAAACCATCTGCTAATAATACTTAGCTTCGGAGGTTTCGTGTTAGCCTTCAGATATGCACGATTTTTATGCACGGATTTTGGTATAAAGGCACCTCCCGATGGTCATCGATGCGCTGATAACTTGTAGTCGCAGCCAATTTTACTTTCAACCACATTTTGAAACCATTGCGGTAGATATATCGAGCCCATTCCTTCTCGATTGCTTTCCATCGTTATGACGCAGCACTGTGGTTCATCGGGAGTGATTACTACCCGGCATATTATACTTTGATTACATGGGGTCGGCACCGCTGGCGAATAATAAATAGCTTCCAATTAACCCAATTGTACGTGGCACCGCAGAATGCCATCATCAAATGCGCGCTTGTCAGATGCATGTGCTATTTATACCATGATAGGGATTCTACTCAACTATGAAGAAATCACCTGAACAAACTATGAAAACAGAGAACTAGAAGACAAACAAAGAGATGCAAGATCAGAAGAAAATTTAGGTAGCTTATTAATTTCAAGAATTGCAAAATTTCTCAAGACCGCTATTGCAGAATTCGCGAACATTAAATTGCCTTTACCCCGCGAAAAGCTCTCCCGGGCCATGATTCTAACCTATCGCTTTAATTTTACGTTTTTTTCACTCTTTATCTCTTCCCACCCGTCCCCCTGGCACAGTATTGTTTTTGTTATTTATAATGAAACTGGCTCGCCATAAAAGCCCAGATGGTAAGATTAGAGATAGCCTTCACACAATTTCGTTGAGGCTTGCGCGCCGCAAGCCCTGGCCCCATTTTCACTATTTTTCCACTGATACATAAACAACATCCTGCGCATGTTTTCATGATGAGCGATCAAACTCTCCTTGGTATAAATGTAAGGTGCGAAACTTTGTAATAGCGTTTTTCATGCTCTAACGCAGGTGATCGCACCGCCATCATCGTTTTCCTTAAACTCAGGAAGTTGATCCCTCTGTTCACTGAATGTGGCCAAGATTGCAAGCCGTGGCTCATTACGCCATTACAGATCTAGCATGTTCATTAGTTATCATTTATATTTATCAATAGCCACAGATTCGTTTTTCATCAGTTCAGACCATTAATGCTGCATGAATACCATTGTAGATAGTTTTGAAGTCAACTTCTAGCTAAATGTGGTCCTGTCAAGATGACTATAGGCATCTCCCAACGTAGAAAAAAGACCCAAGAAACCCCTGGTTGTCTTAGAACCCAAGCCCCAGTGACTCAACACTTAAAAAGAATTCTCTTTTAAGATGAATTTATTTACTTTTAGTTCTACCATCAAACCACCCAGTTTACCAAAATCCTGCTAAACAACAATCACCAATGGAAACCCAAGATGAGAATTTCACTACAGAAACCAACCCCATGGATCGATCCGAGTTACTATGCCTAGTAAGAGCAATGCTACAAAGAAGTAGGAGGTATTAGGTATAGACAAACATCAAAGGATAATCTCACTATTATACCGAACTAAATATAAGAAGAGCTTTGTAATAAAGTAAATATAGAAAGAAGAGAAGAAAAAGAGTACCAAGTTTTTTGACTAGATGCATGATCCACCAGCTAAAACTAACCATAATACAAAGTTGAAAGTCTCCCAGTAGTGCAAGAAGGCAAACTATGCAACATGAGATGGGCGATGGAGAAGTATGAGAGAAAGAGACAACCAATTGTATTTGAACAAACAATAGGAAGATTATGTCAGAAGTGGAAGAATGAACTAGTCATGGAGGATCACAAGAAAATAGATAGTGGAATGGAAAGATATAATCAATAGCAGGATGCAAGCAGGGGAGACGAGAGGTATGATGTGTAGTCAGAGAAAGAAGCAAGAATATTTTATGGGGGTAAACAAAATAAGGGACAAAAAAGACTTTGGTTTTGGGGGATCAAGAATGGTTGGAACAAATACACCACACCACAAGGAGATTTGCTGTTTAGAGACTTAAAGCAAACTACAGAAAGGGTAAACTTAGAAATATCAGAAAAGGAAATGTGACAAAGGAAACAGTAGCTGACTGTGTGGGCAATAAAGATGTTAGAAAGAAGAAAGTGCCACTACCACAGACATTTCGATTATGTGCCCTATAACAGTGCCTCCCGATGTGCAAGAAGTTAACATACCTTCATCATCCCGGGCTGGCACAAGATATACCTTTGTAAGCCTCTGTGAATATAATTTACAAGGACATCCTAGTTCAAACTAATAAAATCTGTATTTTTCTAGAATCAAACTCTGCAAAACGTTTCAAAATCTCCAACTGGAGCCAGTGAAAAGGCAAAAATGAGTCTCTTTGTGTAATCATCTTTCTTTTTCCAAATAATTGTAATATCAATGACTTGAATAAAGTCTCCTTGTTAACATGTGCAATTGTCTCTAGTTGAATGTTTTTCATTGAATACGAGAGTACTGAAAATGAAAATGTGAGTTACGTTATTAATGGTACATTATTGTAGTTACTGGCATGCGAATAGATAATGAAAGGAATTAAGTAAATCAAAACACCTTTAGAATTGCATTTGAGAAAATTGCCATGTAGGAACCAAAGAAAATTGTAGATAAATGGTCAAAATTGTTACCATAATTGAAAAGTTGTGATGTCAGTCGACAAATAAGTTGAAATTTTAGAATCTTAAGAACCTGAGTTGATAAATGTCAATAGATTGATGAATTTAGTTTGCTTGAATAGTAATAAACAAATTGATAAAATGTAAAAACAACACATATTGGTCATAGTACCTTTATGAAAATCGACAGTTTCTCCAAGAATTTATTGATTTCACACTGTATATCAAAATGGTCCGAACTTATTATATTATTATTCAAGGCAAAATCCTAGCATCACAACTAGCAAGAAGAAATGATTCAGCTAATCCTTGAAGTGGTCTGAGCCAAAGTCTACCCTCATATATATGCATCCTTAGCACTTTGTTTGCACCTAATGCCTACCTCATCATTAAAAACCACAGCATGAAGGATTCCGCGAACCCTCCTTTAAATCTAACTTGAAGAACCCCGTGAGCCATTTCAAATTTCAGGATGAGTGGCCAATAATAAGAGACAAAGTTTTCAGGAGTAAAATTTTGTAATGAAAGAGAATGAGAATTTAAGAAGGAAAGAAGATAAACTAAGTAAAGATGCACAAAAGAAAAATACAACAAAAGTAGGAGTTTAAAAATACATTTTATGGGCAATGAGTTTTCCTTACAGTTTAGTCTTCCTGAAATATTAAGTCTGTGGTGTCTACACCTAGTAATCTTAATGTCAACTGAGTTACTAACCCAAAGGGTAGAAAGCTTAAGAAGGCAAAACATTTAATAATCTCTAAAACCTGAACTTTTGAAAGAAAAGAGCTTCTTCAAATAATGAACAGTAATTGAAATATAAAGAAGAAACCAGCATTGAGAATATGTAAAAGATGCACAAACCTATCACAGGAGCTTCTAAAGATGTTTTTGTATAAAAATAAAGGATGAGAAGTTTGAAGGAAAATGTCGATAGGTATGTACTTTAATAAATGTTTCTAAATTCTAGTCAACTACCACACCAAGCCATAATAGAAGCTAAAAGCACTAACAAGATCTGTATGGTAGAATCACAAACTGATGAGAGAACAGATCAATGTTTCACATGGAATTGAATCCTTCAAGAGACTTCATTCCTTATATAGTAAATCTCATATGGCTACCTAACCCGCAAATAAGTTATAAAAGGGAACACCAACAAACTTCACATCAAAGGTCAAGAATTGTAGTTATTATATTCGCAATCATCTATTGGCTTAAAGTCGATCTAGAATTGAAAATCTGGGATTCACTAAAGCCAGATGGTTTGATATCACACCATATTTTACCATCGAATCCCAATTCATATTTTTTAAAAGATTATTAGGAGAGGATGTCCTAAAATCACAAATGTTTAAGTGATGTAATGAATCTTTTTTCATTGATAAGTGCAATACTTTAAGTTTGTGGAGTTTATGTATGGAAACTGATCTTTGTTTTTAAACCATTATCATGTATGATGATTTAGTGCTGGAATTAATGCAAATTATAGGAGTCACAATTAGATTGCTTGTAGAATTAATGCAAAATGAAGCAGTCCTGAAGAAAAATAAAATAAAACGTTAAGGCACAAATTTAACACTAGATACTTCACCATTGTCGCGGACAAAGTTCAAGGATAGTATAAAATGAATGTCGCGAATAACGGAACTTTGTCGCATAAAGATTGAGAAGAACTTACGTAGGAACTTTGTTGTGACATTTCCAGCCACATATACATAAATTAAAGGTAGAAGATAATTAAAAGAATGCCGAGATTGCACCATATTATATATTATGTGATGAAGGCGTAAAACGTTTGTCACGACATTAGACAACTTTGTCATGACAAAGAACAATGCAAATGGTAATAACATTGTTATTCAAAAGTAAAATACAAAGGATTAAATGACAATCTCCAAGAAACACTAGAGAAAATGTCTTCAGCGATAAGAGAATTGATTATTGCGACAAAACAAAGGACGGAAGGAAGAAAGAATATCGCAACAATCATGAGACAAAGTCAACTGAACTTCGTCACGACATTTTACAGTTTTGTCGCGACAAAAAAAAAAAGACAAAGGCAAAGAAAGTTTTTTCAACAAGAATGAATAGCTTCTGCTGCGGCCAATCATCAAAAAAGAATGTCAGTTTATTAGTCATCAAGAATAAGCCCGTAATAAAAATAAGCCGAGGACATAGGCACATATGTCGCGATATCACAACTTTTTTCGGCGGATAAACACTTTTGTTGTGACAAAGCGAAGACTGAATAAACAGTTTAAAAAGCAACAACAAAGCCTAACAACAAAGAAGGATGCTCCACGTGCCATGACATTACACAATTCTGGCATCAGAACCCAAATGGACCCAAATCGAAACCCATGGTAAATTGCCACCTCAGAATTTCGACTAGCATTTATGAGGCCTATAAATAAAAGAAGAAAGTAGCAGCGCAGGGATCATCACAACTAATGCCACGCAAAGAGACCGTTTTGTACATATTTTTATTCTTCTTTTCTTTTTATTTATTTTTCATTTTCATCTTTGCATTGTATAGCTATTATTGCAATATTGAGTGGAATCTTATATCAATATTTGTCTGAATTTAGTGTTCAGAATATTTAAACCATTTTATTCAATTTTGATTACAACACCAATTAATTTTAGCTTAATCAACTAGTCATTACTGTGATCCAATCATTGAAGGCTAAGCTCCCTCCTGAAGGGATTTTGGTGTTTACTATCGGGCTTAGATTAAATGAATGTTATAATCTGAATATTAGGTTGATTTAATAGGTATTGTTCTTTAAAAGAGTTGTTCTAAGTATTCTAGAGTATACCCAGAAAGGAGTTCTATCTGTGCTTTGATGTCCATGACCCCTTTCGAAAGTACACAAAAGAAGAGAGGTCTTAAGAGAGATAATATTTCGGGGGTATGCTAATGAGATATCTTGAAATTAATAGAACTCTAAGTATCACTTTGATGAACTAATGTTCTAACTCTAAATCTCAAAGGTTCCTTCTGGGTGAGGCCGGAAGTGTGTTTCGAGGAATAAGAACCATTTTGACTTACAAGAAATAACTTGTTGGTAGAATGTGCCCTATAATAAGGGGAGGATTATTCTGACCAAATCAGAGTGAGATACCAATTACTGGTACATACTATGCTGAACCTGGGTCATATGCTTGAATCCCTACCTGAAAGAGAAGTATCAGCTAAGAAAAATCAACCAAATCTTATAAGGAGGATCAAATCAAAAAGTACCCATTGACCGGGGTTTGGGAATATGGTGTTCTAAATAGTGAAATGTATAGTGTCGAGGTACCAAGGCTATACTACTTCATGCTCTCGGCAACTCCAAAATTTAGGCTCATGACTACGCTATTTTTTAATATGCAAATAGATTATCATAACATTTGATCTCTTCCTTAGCAGAGCACAACCCTCATCAAACTAGAACTATCTAGATGTCATTATCTTTTTTCATTAAATAAAATAGACAAAACACTTTCATTTAGTTATACTTCAGTTAGTTACATTTACTAAACCTGGGTGGTTCAAATAGTGTAGATCTCTGGTGCAGTAAGGGCACTTGATCTTTAAATTATTCAATCCCTTTGGGAATGATATATGGGATTCAGAACAATCACTTTATTACTTGTTGACCTATGCACTTGTAGTGATTTAGACCAAATTGAATCTCAAATATATTATGTATATTACAAGAGAAAAATGTTTTTAATCGCTCAATCGTTTTTTGCATTGCCGTCAGATTGTTTAGCCTCTAATGGTAATGTTCCAACATTATTAACAAAAAAAAATAAAAAAATTGGTCTATGAAAAAATCAGTCAATCACCGGGGTACTTAATCCTCACTAAAACCGCACCTTCTCTATGGGATCGATATCTGGACTTTCTAGTCCACTGTATTACTTGTATGACACATAAGCTTGTGGTTAGCGTAACAAGTTTTTGTTTTCATTCTTAAGCAGAAGTGGTTTGTGTTTGATCGATATTTAAAAGAGAGTTTAATTTGAGCACAAAAAAATGTATTTCTTCTTATTTTTATTTATGCTACATTTTTTTTTCTAGAAGGGTGATACATGTCTAATAAAGAGGCAATGAGTTTCTTTCTATAGCCTCCTGAAGAATTTGCTTTTGGTAGTGATGAGTGTGAACCTATCTAGTTTTGTAACACCATTTTTCTTCATATATATACTAGAGATGCTAAATTTTATTTAATTCAAAATTAAAATTTCTACTAAATTTATTTCGAGGAACCAAGATCAAAGGAATAAAAGAGTAAGAAAAGCAATTTTAAAAGACTAAGGAAGAATAGAAAATTTGTCATGTAATTCTACCAAATGTTTGTTTACAAAATAGAAGGGAAGATAAAAATAAACGCAATAATTTCGTTTAATGTCGCTAATAAATCAAAAAGGCAAACAAAAAGAAAATTTATTCACCAACTAAAATTTGTCTTGAAAATCAGGTCAAGAGAGTACATCAATAAGAAGAAGAAGTTTTCATGACAACTGACATAGACAATGTCAAGACAAAATGTATGAAAAATTGTTTACGATAAACAACACAATATGTCACACAAATATCTTACAGGAAGTAAATTCGTTGCATAACCCATGTCAGTTAGCACATATGGTGGTAATCACCTGGGGCCAAATCAGATTATCCCAAAACCTGCTTAGAATCTGTTCGGAGAATCATCATAAATGGAAAGAGCTAGGTACGAACAGATCCCGAGGAGACATAGAAACTATGGTGTTCGCTGCAGTATAAATAGGCTTAGAGAAAAAGAGGTTTTGGTACATATTTTTATTTTATTTTTCTTTCTTCTTTGTAATTTTCATTTCAAATAGAGAAGTTAATTCAGCCAATACTGAGTCAGATCCCGAATATAAAGCTTCATTATTGTTCAAACTTGCTGAAAGGATAAAAATTATCGAAATCCTTTTCTTCAGATTTATCATTTTCACAAATTTCATTTAAACAACTACCATTGTCATAAAGTAATCTGGGCTATGAAGTTTATTCATGATCCAAAACTACATTTGATTTTAATCATTTTTCTACATATTACAAAGATAAATGTTGATTTGTATGTAGAAATGTAATATTTTTAGATCAAATTTAATTTTATGAGCAAGATAAGCTAAAATCCCAAAGAAAAACCGTTAAAAGATCACCCTACTGTTAAATGGTTTGACCATAACTGGGGTCGCTGACAGAAGTTTATTTTAGAATCATATCAAGTCAATGCATCACCAAGATCAGCCAAGAATAAAATCTATGTTGGCGGATTCGTTGACCTTTGCGCACTTAATGATAAGGCAACAAGTGAAAGAGATTGTTGTAGAAGCGCGGTTGAGATCAAAGAACACTGAAGGTGGACTTGCCACACACCACTTCGATGTCGCAAGACGCGCAATGGAATACAACCGATGGTCAATGACGCCAAAACGATGTCACGACGCGGGATCCGCCAATGGGTCGTCGAAGTCCCTCGCCAGAAACCGGTCGCAACTATTTATTAATCATGATTGTCAAACGGCGTCGTACCACCGCCCGGTACGCTACATGAAGAAGAACCGAGCGTGAAGAAATCCGTGTCTCAACTAATTCAAGCATCAGATAATATGCACTGTAAAAGAGCAACATGAGGTCGCAACATCACCTTCGAGGTCGTGGACTTAAATTAAAACTCACAGATGAGGCGTAAGACCACCAAATGTTGGCCCACCAACAGAGTATGAAGGGAATCCACGTCATGGATCAACCCGCGAGGCTTACCCAGACGGGCAGAACCGGGCTTTTAGGAATTCCACTTTCGAGTTTTTTCAGATTCGCCAATTCTTTTGATTGGCCAAAATAGAGCAAGAATAGTATGGCTTCCGCCTTCCCACCTTGTGTTTTGAACCAAGAGAACTGCGTATAGTTTATAGAATTTTCACCTTTTTTCTTTCTTTCTCGATCATCGCCGTAAATCGTGCGTAACCGACAGAGTCGAAATTTTATTTCGATTTTCTTAAAATTATCGTCAAGATTTACAAATGTAAGATACCGAGTCATTTTTCTCGCCATAGCAATTATAGTGGTCAGACGCAATCTGGGTTCACTTCTTAATCAGACAGAATTAGAAGAGCCCACCGATTTAATTATACATATATACCTTTTCTACAAAAATCTGGAGAACGTTATTCCTGTAGCGATTACTGTTTCAGTGTTGTTTTTTAATCCACAAGTTCCCAACATATATCAATACCATTTTTTAGGGAATGTATCTTGCCTCGACATTTCCAGATGCCTCTGCACACAGAGACAGAGATTCCCGAGAGTCGAGCATTCTTTCTGTATGTTGATCACTGAATATGAATCACCAGCTCGAAAAGTTAATTTTTGATAAACTCATTCACCATAATTGAAGTCGAGGGAAAGGCTTAACAATATCAATAATCAGAGAGTTCACATTAATCTAGCAAGTTCAACCCCGTGTTAGCTTTAGGTTCAATCAAGGGGAAATGACGAACCACAACCGGAGGATGGAGCCACCAAGACAGAACTTTTTGCTGTAACTTTGAGAAGGAAAGCAAAGACTGGCACACAAGAAATGGTGTGAAGCATTGAGAAAAACATCATCTTTGCAAGAAAAGCATAATACAAGTAATCAACCCATTTCTTAGATAGCGTATGAGTTTAAACTGAATGTGGAGAAATCCAATCGCAATATTTAGGTAATCTTCGGACAAATCGTGATCCATCAATACAATAGAGCAATGTACTTTCATGAATTGACTGCTTCATTATAATTCAATCGGAGAAGTTTTCGTTTAACAGTAACAAGATTAGATCCATTTAAGTTCTTAATTTGTAGTTTATTTCATATTATGTCATTTTCTAGTTTTAGTTACTTCCAGGATTGATTGGTCATACAGACAGACTTCCATTATCAAATTTTTAATCACATGAAAGACAGAACTTTAGTAGTTGGGCATTGATCCCATCCATGTCAATCTCTCAAGGAATGATAATCTGACTTTTACATTTAGATTTTACTACTCAGATGACTGCAGACTAGAAGTGTCATAGACTGTCCACCTTAAAAATCCCAAACATCATGAGATTTAATTAATACAATTTATCCAAAGACATGGTAAGGGTGGGCAAGGTGAGAAGTAAGGTTCTGCACTATGTTAATTTGAGGGGTTTTATCTACAGAAAAAGGCAAACAAGTTTATGCTACCAAGCAAACATTGAAAGGATTAAATAGATCAATAATATTCTAACAAAAGAGGGAAATGCTTAATTTCATATTTTAGTGAAAAGAAAAATCATCTTATAAGCAAAGTGGTTATACCAACCACGATCTTAACAAGCCGTTGAAAATATTTTTTTGTTTTTATTAGTCCATTAATCGAGGTGTTTCAATTTCAGAAACTCACGAGACAGGAAACAAGATTCACTTAATACAAAGTAGACATCAGTAATCAAGTGAACACTATGTAAGCGGAAAGACTAAAAGAGATGAATGCGCTATGGCAATAGAGCACACCAGACAGAGAAAGCAAAGAGATTAAAATGGGTTATTCTGTATTATCGACAGAACAGGATTTAGAGACCGCATCATTATTCAGAAGAATATTTTAGAATCAACAAATAACGATGCAATAATTTCAACTAAAGCCACTTATACAATGATTAGTTGGTAAAAGAAGATTTAGTCATCTTCAAGCACCAACGACACCCGGGTAGATCGTGATGGCAAACACAAGGAAGTCAACAGTGAGGCCGAGGTGATGTGCTCGGCATCTCTTCCATTTTCCTCTTAAGAGATATAGCAAACACATGGTATGAGTCCCACCATATGGTTCATTTGATACTTCAAGAGTGTTTAAGCACACTGAAAGGTGTTCTTTCCCCATCTCCACCTCTTAAAGTGCCATACAGAGATAATAGTTTCCAATGGAAGACGAGCTCATATATAGCCCCGAGACCAAGAGGTCAATAAGAGGTGCCCTATGTATGGAACCACTAAAACCCAGATGGATAGGGTATATCATGCCTAAATGATATCTAAAGGTATTATCGGTTTTATACTGTGATACATTCAAAAGAAAAGTGTCAATAGCTTAGGGCATCGATAGAAGACCCAGTCAGGCGCAAATGAAAGCTCCATCCAGTTTGTAAGGGTAATACAGAGAAAAGAGTCATGGAGTCGAGAAATGACAAACATGGAGGCAGTTATGCCATCATGCCAGGACGGGATAAAACAGAAAGAAATGCACACCGCTCATGGAAACAGAGCAGTGAAGAGAAGCAATGAGAAGGAAGTGTCGGATACCGGCAAGAGTGAGATGCTTATGAGGCTTGAGAGGTTGGCGTACATGTGAATGAACCAAAGTTCAACATTTCAAGCCAACCTGAAACCCACCTGATTGACACACACATGTTCCACCTACCAGCGAACGATGAGAATTTCTAGGCGCGAGGGGCATTACAAGGCCTAAGGTGACGTAATCCTCATCAGATATCAAGAACACCAAGGTCCTCGCAAAGAAAAGAAGAGATCAAGGGGGCAGCAAGTGCAGAACGACTCTATCGTATCATGGAGGATTCAAATCCATCAAGAACAAATGCCAGCCTACGTGGACAACAAGAGGCGAGTACATAATCTCCAGTATGAACAGAAATCACCGACTGTGGAAGCCAAGTCTGACATCATATTTCCGGCAATAATGTATGCCTCATTGAAGAACTCGAGACATGGCAGCAGCCTGGCCCTCTAAATATGCAATTAGGAACAAGGATAGACCCCAGTGACACACTCAAAAGAACTAAAGGATCCGCATGGCAATCATTAAGAAGGAAAAGAAGTGGCAAACAATAAAGTGAAAGAAAGGAAAGAAGAGATCGATGCAAGAACAAGAAGCAGTCAAAAGTTTGAAGAGAAAGAGCAATTTACTTTTAAGAATACTGAAGAAAGAAGATGATGTTAATCAACAAATGGCGTTACCGGGCGATACGTAAGAAGAAAATACAAACAGGCATCACAAAGGCTAATTCCCCAAAAGGCTTCAAGAAGATAGAAATCACATCCACTTGGTAAAGGTAATCAACCAAATGTCTAACTATGCAAATTCTGAAGGAGATAATCGAACAAGAAAAAGGAAATAGCCGAGAAGAAGAGTGAATCCTGATCATACCATGGCAGCAGTTATCCAAAGAAAAAGCTCCCAGCAAAGAAAATGAAGACCTGTGCAATTTCACCATTCCCCGCCCATAGGAAATGAATTCAAGAAAGCCTTGTGTGATTCAGGTGCTAGTATAAATTTGATGCCTCATCGTTGGTGAGGTCGAAGCCTGGGGGAAACTAACTCAACAATTACAATTTGCAAATGGCTGACAGATCAATGGCACAACCAGGTGCCTAAGATGTTAATGTGGCACCCACCTTTGTGATTTACACAGAAGATGGAGGAAGACTCAAAGTCTTTTCATACTGTGGAAGACCTTTCTTAGCAATTGAGTAGCTAATCGATGTAGTAAAGTGAACCACTATGGGTGGGGAATGGGAAGCAAAATTTTAATCTTAATGAGCTTGAAACATCCTGATAGATGCAGAAAAGTTGTAAGAAATAGAGAAAACAAAGTAGCTTCCTCTAAGAATCCATCAATCGTATTCTTCAAATACTTATCATCAACAGGAATTGAGATGAATTCAGAATTGAGAGTATTGATTGTGAAATGCTGCCTCTCAAATTCAGATAACAAAGAAACTAGCCTCACATAAATGAAATAAAATAAGATGATATGCAACTGTGATTAAAACTACCGAAAGCGTGAAACTAAGGTGCATGTTAATATCGAAAGACCTGTCAAATATTTGCAAATATAGTTTTAGAACCTAAGAGAGAAAACTGTCATCATAATGTTTCATTGAACCAATCCGAGAAGTGCTCGAAACTAAGAAAATACAAGAAGTAGTTGGTCAATCGAGATCTGAAGTGGTCACCTCTCCATCATATGCCAGACGCCAATATAATGCAAAACTTTATCGGCGCGAAAGAGGGCTGAACCCCGAAGAGCGAAAGAAGTCACGCGCGAAGTTCCCAAATGGTCAATGCGTTTTATATATGGCATCATAGCCTCGGTAAACAAGACATGTGAAGTTCCTTAAGAAAGTGGATCAACGCGGATCATAATGGTGTAATGAACCGGGATTCCTATAAGAACTGGCGATGTGATGGCGGGTGGGTCGACTACGCAAACCACAAACAACGCAGTCAAGAAAGAATCATTTTCCCCGCCATTATCGGTTTGATAGGCTATGTGACACCTCACTTTTGTTTCTACCACATTTTCGGATAAACCAAATTGCCATTGCACTTATGACCAGAGAAACCACTTACATGCCCCATTTGGCATTTTTCTTGTAAGAATGCCATCGCTTTCGTGTAATGCCCCGTACCTTCCAAAGATGCATGATGTCTATATTTGACAGCATAGTTATGGAGTCTCGCGATGATTTGACAATATAGGCGGATCCAGCTTTGAATGCGTCGTATAATCGTGACAAGACTTCAAAGGTGACAAGAATCTGAATAATCGAAAATGCCATTGTTACATGAATCGCCCTGTGGCATGATTTCAAGGTATCGAAGCGTGATCGCTGTAAGTCAATTATAAGAATCTATACTACCCACTACGTCAGAATTAGAAGTTTTCTTAGGATATTGATTTATGTAAGATTTGTATCGTAGATTTCTCAAAATTTGCTGAATGGCAGATCACTAAAAGATAATAAGTTCAATTTTGAATCCCACAGAATTCTTTGAAGAACTAAACCAACTATTAGCTCCCATTATGGCAAAAAATTGAATGTAGACTCAAATAATGTGATGCCAAGATTTTTAGTCGGGAGTCAGATTGTGAATATGTGCTTAAAAAGTATTCAAGGGGCCATATACTACGGGCAAAGAAACCTTCAATGAAGCTCGTAGAAAGATATCTACTATCGAAAAGAGATGCTTAGAAATATATCGGTGGCTTAGAATTTTAGGCCATACATTTTAGTCCCATGTTATTATACACTCGATCATGCAAAGAATTAGTAATATCTAATGGAAAGAAAGAAGCAAGCCAAGATTGATCATGGGTATTGTTATTATTGTGAATTTAGATTTGTAGAATAAAAGACAAGAAAGGTTAGACAATGTGATAGTCAACACAGAGTGGAGAAACTCAAGCACGGCGTTGTGTGAAAAGAAGAGGCAAATTATTAGCAAAGGTTCCGCTTGTCACTCCAATCATCAAAAGGTCGATATCAGGAACTTTAGCTTCGTGACTATGCACCGTAATTTAGCTACCAAGCAGAGAAAGCTTAAGACCGACAGCAGGTACTACATTCGATGGATCTATTATCGCTTAAAAAGAGAGGAGTTAATCTCATTATAAGGAGATGTGCACGGGTATAAAGTAAGATTTTTATGGCATTGAACGTGACATTTTTAAGAGATGTACGATCCACAACGCAATGACGCATTTGGCCATTATTTTTATGACCGTTGGAATGGGTAGTTATATCACGCCAGTGTCATCGGGGAAGACGCGAGGTGCGAAATGCCCTCGCAAGGTATCCTCGTGCAGAAATTATTTGATGGCGTAATGGATTTTACTGCCTTTTTCAAATTATTAAACATATACATACTCCTAACAGATTATGTGTATCGTGCATTTATCAAAAATATAATTATCCCAAGAATTATGCTAATACAATAGGATTTTACAAAGAAATATTCTAATGAGATTCGTAATACCCGCATCCATAATCAGTGATGAGGTCACCTTTGTAAATAACAAAGTGAATATTAAACTCATATGATATGGAATAAACACATTATTATTTATTTATCATCCTCAAACAAATGGGCAAGTCGGGAATTTCCAAACAGTAGATAAAGAGTACCTTCTTGAAAAGATCAGAACTTGCGATAAGAGATTGGTCTCGGCTTCATATATACCCAGCATTGCCAGATCATTTTAAAACTCACATCAATCTAGCTCACTCCGTGGTTCTGAGTCTCATCTCCCGCTTAACATTTCGATCTCAGCGTGTCAAGATTCTACATTGTTAAAGAATGGAAATACTGGTCAACAACTGAAGAGGTTTGAGCAGTCAGTTCCGCGATAGTTCAAAAAGCAGAACCAAAATATGTTAAAATGGCGATCAATCAATTTTATATGGAATTGGCGCAGAGATCGTGTCCGTTATTCAACCCGCATCGTATAGACTCTTCAGGAAGCTTAAATCAAAACGATTTTTAATTCATATAGTAGTTTCAAGTACAACTTGGGGCGACACTCAAAACCAATATTAACGAGAACTAAAGTTAATGGTCGAGACAAAGCACTACCGAGAATGTAAAGTAGAGCGACTCTGTTTGAAAGAAAACTTTGAAGAAATGTAATACCGGGAGAAGAATAGTCCCATTTAAAGACTAAAAATCGAGCAGCCTTTCAGGAAAGCAATCCATCGCTTGATTTAGTTTTTCTTACATATTTTTATGTTAAAATTTCTAATTGCTGCACTTGGCCCCATCGAATAAAGTAAGTAATCAATTTTTTTTTTTTTTTTTTTTGTGCAGGACAATAAGAAGGTGCAAAAGGAATGAGATTTGTTAATCAAACTTCCATCTGCAAAGAGACAAAAAAAGTATAATCTTTGATTTTATTTAAATTCTTTGTCTCTCCGAATATACGATTGTAAATGTAATTTGAGTTTATTTTTGTGCTTAAATTTTTTGAATCTATTTTACAGAATGGAATGTGATGAAGGTTTTAATGAGGAAGATAATTGAGTTGTATTATGTTTACGGAATTGGTAAATTTGAAAAACTCCATGTGAATGATCGTTTGAGACTAAAGCTTTTTTTCTGTGTTGTAACACAATTCAGCAGAGGACTAAGAATGCTTGACGCAAATAATAGTAGAAAGGAAAGTCAGAGTCAAGTGAATTTAAGGTCACGTCACTAAAATAACTAAAGAAAGAAAAGAGCTAACGTGACATCAATTCTCAATAAAGATCTGACATTTCGCTCAGTCAAGAATCCTGTTATACCGTGAATCGCCAAATCTAAATAAAATAGGTTTTAAACCTTCATTTTGAGTCTAGTGAATAAAAAATATTAGATTCATTGAAAATGATTAATTAAGAGGCTCACTTAACGTTCAACTTCATCGAATCGCGACATTTGTTCCAACCGTCAATCTAATTTCAAATATTTTAATCCATCACGTTTCCACTTCTATAACCATCATTTGAACCCTCAGCAAATCGCCAATTTACACACCAAACCGTTCGTAAGAATCACTGAGTCGCGATTTAAGAATAATTCCTAATATCTGGTACTCTTAGAGAAACAAAATTCACCACCTTTCAAATCATTGAAAGATGAGGCTGATGCTTGAACTAAACTAACAATCAATCACTCGAAAATGTGAAAGATAATTAATAAGTGTCACGCCCCAGGCAGATCACTATGCGCTGAGGGTGTCAAAGGAAGAATAAACAAACGAATGCAGTTAAGAAGGGTGGAATAAGGAAAAAGTTAAGAGTTCAAGGGTGCAATCAGCATATGAAATGAATGGAGTTTCGAAATAAAACCAACTCATTCATGATTCCAAACTATGTAATCATAGATGGATGATGGGAAGAATTGAAGGGGTTAATCGTGGAACCCATCGGGAGAACCTTAACAAAGTCAAAGAAGTGGGTCCTGCACCATGGAACAACTGGTTAACACCCTTCCCAGCAAGTCAGATCGATAACCACGCGCCGTTACGCCTCGGAGGCAGTGGCGTTTTAACAGAAATAGAGTTTTCCTCCTGATTATTACGCCTTATTTTAATTCAGACAGATGCAACGACGGGGTGATGGATGGCTTTGATATTTGAATAAACGCCTATTGATTCGCCAACTGACGGTTTTGATTCACAAACGATATACCTGAATCAGCAAGCTTAAGCTGGTCATTTGGTCGGCGCTTTCAATGCCCAACCACTTTTCTCGCATGACAATAACCAATTCCGTTTTCCCTCTCCCAAGAACAAAATGCGTAAAATAAAGACAAACTCCGAAACTAGAGTTTAAACATCAAGCCAAATCCATTTGATTTGCAAAACCGAAAATGGTTATCTGGCGAAACGGACACCGCCGAAATAGTGTAAATAAATGCTGAAGGGCACAAGTCTTAAAGAAACAATACACTTGTCAAACAAACTCAAGAAACTGAGAGGAATTAGAAAACACTTTCTGAAATTCACATTAAGAGTCCATGGTCCTAGAACTAGATTATCGATCGAGGTAGAAATCTATGCAAAACAAACAACAAGTTAGCTGATGAAATATCTCTGCTGATTTCTTCTGGGGGGCCACTTAATAGCAAAGGAAGGATATCTCTAGTTCCATGACTTGTTTCAAAATAAGCCTTACCCTTCTAAAAGATGTTTGATCGAAAAACCCGAATCCCATTCTCAGAATAATCTCAAGAAGAAGAGCTCAAACAATCCGGGGCTTCATTATAAAGTATTCACTCGTAAAGGAAGAAACAAGTCTCGGGAATATTATTTCCATATATTATATAGGAGAGGTATAAAGGTGGAAGGTAAAATTAATGTGAAAAAGGAATAAGTTTTGTCTTATGGTCACTTTGAACAATTAGTCAAGGGTGTTTAACACCCGGGAGTACTTAATGCTAACTGTTCGGTTACACCCAAAGTTCTTCACACAGCCAGAAGACAAAACATCGCACTATTCCCAACCTAAGAAAACATAAAGAGTTATGCGGAATTAACCCAATAGCAGGCAACCGTCACAAAGAATCGTTATTGAAAACCGCCCATCTATATATGAGAATCACATACTCGTCTATATTTTACATATATTAAAAGAAAGGTAACTCAAGATTTGTAACTGAAAATTTCCATTATTCACCAATTTATCGGTCAAACGATTATAGTCGAAGACCTCTACACTTTGGCGTTGAATTCATCATATTAGTGAGAGAATCGGCGAAAATGTTTGGTGGATTTCAACAATGTTCCGGCGAAACGCAGATTAACCTAATTCAACGCATGAAGATGGCGCGATTGAAGACCGCACGTCACGTATGTAACAAGACGCTAATATAACGCTTAACACATCATTTATGATCAGAAAATTCAGATAGAAGTTCAACGTATTTTTCGAATCTAAACCTGGTTCTAAAATACGTTGCCATTCTATTCGTTAGTATGGAACAGAAAGACTAGTGTGAATCAGAAAAATGTCCTAAAATTTAAGTCATTGGTCGAGATGTCACCTTTCTTTTCTTTCTCGTATCAAGCAAAATTTAAGTTCGGGGAATTTGATGATTCAAAACTCATTTGTTTTAACCATTTTCCGGTTATATTTATAAATGATTTGTATGCGTAAATGTGAATATTTTAATCCAAATTTGTTCGCTGAAAAGTACGAGAAGCTAAAATCCCATCAAACCAGAAGAGATCTTCTATAAAAGAAACAGTCGAACAAAACTCAGAGTCGGCGGCAGTTGGACTGGTTCACAAATGGTCGTCGCACTCAAAGATCAGCTTGGGGAAGAAACAGACCAGCGCCGGTTTGACTGGTCACTTGAAACCGAATGACCGGCGCAATAAGTGAAAGAGGTTACATGCAGGCAGCGTGATTATATCAAAGAACACATTGAGAACAGAATCTTCACTCATACCACTCACGCCCCCGACGCCAATTGGAGTGATGCAAGAAGGGTCATGACGTCAAACCATGTCACGCGGATCCGCCGCGCTAAACGAAGTCTCGCTAAGAAACTGGCAAACCAGATATTAAATCATGATCCGCCAAACGAGCGTCTCGGACCATCCATTCAGCCGCAACGCCACGAACCGCGCAGCAACCAGTCGAAACCACTTGAAGCACCGGTGACAATATGCCACCGAAGATAACACGATACAGATCAATTGAGGTCGTGGACTTAAACGAAACTCGGCGAACGCGTACACCACCAAGGTTTAATCAATAAGAGGCGCGGAAATCCATGTCGTAAGATTTAACCCGGTGGTCGCGACCCAGACAAGAAACCGGGCTTTTTAGGAATTTGTACTTTGAGTTTTTTTGGACGTCAATTATTTTTGCATTATAAAGATATAGAATAGTATTCGCCTTTCCGCACCGTGGTGTTCAAGATAGAACTAGCATAGTTTAGTAGAATTTTCTTAATTTTTTTATTTCTTTTTTTAGATCATCACGTAAACCTGTAAGAACGACAGGGTTTCGAAATTCTGATTTCATATTTTCTAAAATTATGATCCAAGATTTGCAAAATCGTATACCTGAGTTCATTTTTCACACGAATATATATCACGACTGTAGTTCATTTCTTTAATCGCGAATGCAAGAATTAGAATACGTTTCAATTGATGTTCAATTAGCATGAGTTGCCGCTCTTTCTACAAACTTGAGAACGTATTCAGAAGGCTACTTGTTGTGTTGTTTTTTAATCAGATAAAGTCCTGTCAATAAAGATCAATACTTTGAGGAATGTGATCTTTGCTTCCGATTTCAGGATGCCTCTACGTACATAGACCAGATTCCAGAGTCGAGAGCATTCTTTCCTGCATGTTAGACCACTGACAACTCACCAGCCTGGGAAGTTAATTTTGATAACCCCATCTTTGTCGGTGCAATTGGTGTTTGAGGTTGGTCATAATGTTATAAATAACCAGAGAGTTCACATTAATTCAAAGAAAGTTCCAAACTCAAGAAGAGACTTAATCAATATGAAATGACAACCAATGATCTCAAGGATATCACTGAAGAAAGCTTAGAATCCTGCCAAAAATCCTAGAAGGAAAGCAAAGATCCTAAAGCTAACAAGAAATGCGAAGCACAGGAAAGAAAAATATCCAGATCTCTGTAGTGAGTGCTATAAACATGTTAATTAGGTAGAACTGATTTAGAGAAGAGTTTCTAACCAAAGGAATGAGAAACTAACCTAATAGTAATCCTGCACAATCAATCATCAATACAATAGAGCAAATGTATTCTTCATGCAGAATGACCTGCTTCATTATAATTCACTCGATAGTTTTCGCTTCTAATGTAAAATATATTAGATCCGGGGATTGGTTTCCAATTTTTTAGTTTATTTATATGCCATGTCATTTCTAGTTTTAGTTAAAGTAAATTAGGATTGGCCTGGTGATAGACTCCAATACTAAATTCTTTTTTAGTCCAAATAGCATAAAACTTTAGGAATGTAATGGATCCTCTAATTCATGTCAATCATGTGGGAATGTTTGATATCTGACTTATATCAAATTCTTACTACTTGTATGACCTGTACCTTAGAAGTATCATAGATTAAACCATTTTAAAATCCCAAACACTAAGATACCTTATAATTAATTAAGCAATTTGATCCAAAGCATATAAAGATGTGGTGTCTTAGAACTATGCACTCAGAGGTTTTATATATATAGAGCAGGGTGCAACAAATTCCTCTTTGTGGAATGATTGGGTGATTTGATTATTATGTTTATATCGCCAATGTCGTGGGATTTAAAGATCTTGTACTACCTTTGTAATTGAACTATTTCAAGTGATCGTCATATACCCGCAATTCTGTTTGTATCTCCACTCGCTTTCTGATGTTTCTTAGATACAAAAGGATGTCCTCAGAGCAAAGAGCAATAACTTAGTATATGCAATTGATAATTTCAGAACTATACCAATCCAAATATTACTTATGATAAACTACAATTGGTTGCTTCAATTTCACTTCACATTCTCTCCAGTGACATCTAAGTGTGTCTCACATATGACAACAACCTAATGGCATCGCTTGATATTTAGAGGTCATCTTACTTATAATGTAACTGTCTTATCTGGGAAGAGAGATTATTCCTGAATTAACTGTTGATCGAGGCACCACCTAGTGACTAGAGGCTGTGGTATTACCCCATTATAAGGAGCAAGTTAGCACGGGAGCTCAAGAACTGGTCAGATTAGTACCACGCCTAGGGTGATAACCAAACCTGTAGGAACCATCCTAAAAGTAGCTATTGATACATGTTGCCTAGTTTATAAATGTTAATTTAAACGGTAATATATAGTGGCTGAAAGTATTTCAAGACTATACTAATATGCCCCTGACAAATTCAAGATTCAAGCCCATAATTGCATGTTTTTTAAAGATCATGCAACAATGACTGTACTCCACTGACTTCATCTCACTGCTTTTTTAAATCTAGTGAAACCTTTAATTTTAGATTTAAAGATTGTTTTTATTAAAGAAAATTCTACAAAAATATCATATTTCAGTTTTATTAGTTATTTACAACATCATAAAACTGGTCAGTGAAGATGTTTTGGTAGTTTGGTACTTGACTAAATTTTATTATCGATCCTGTGGAATAATATCGACTTGAAAACCATCTATTGTTTGTTTAATCATATAAATTGTAGTGACATAAACCAAATTGAATTTATAACAGATTAAAGTAAAAGAGTTATAAACTTTGGTCGAAACAGATCTTCGAGATGTTCGGAGGAGCTTTCTAAATTTATCTCAGAGAAGAGTCTCAATCACCCACATTAGCAATCAATGCAAGTTTTACGCTGCCAGATCGCAAAGAAGTTTGTAGATCAACATTCTAACCGTATGAGATTGTTATTTTGAATTTTTTTTGCACTTTATCATATATTTTTCTTCTTTCTTTAATAAGCACAATAAATCCAAGAACCACTTTTATTTCAAGAAGTATAATTTCATGTGACTATTACGCATAGAAGGCTGTGCAATACTTCCACTGACATCAAAACAGTAGAAAACACCGAGAAAATTGAAAAAGTAGAGTAACGAGAAAGTAATACCATGAACAGAGAGAGGGTAACCAAAACAGTTTGAAAGGCAACAAAGAGACCTCAACCGTACAAAGAACCAGCGGAGGATTTATGGAGACCAATTATAAGAGAAGAATACTCAGTAGTAAGGCAGCCACTAATTGAGGCCAATAATTTTGAGCTAAAACCTGCCTTAATCACTATGGTGCAGTAAAAAAAAATTATTGGGCATCCCAGTGAAGATCCCAATGAGCACTTGGGCAAATTTTGAGGATGGAAAAATACTCCAGAAAGCTTTAATGGGGTGGAACCCCATGTGATCGTTTATAGTTGTTTCCTTTTCCTGAAAGATATTGCGCCTAGCCTGCCTGAATCACTACCTTATGGTTTGGTGAGAAACTGGGAAGAGCTTGTAGAGGCATATCTCAATAGATTTTTCCCTCCAACTCTAACTGAGAGGAGATGAGAGATCATTTCCTTAAAAGCAAAGGGAGATTTAGCTCTTTACAATGCTCGGGAAAGATACAAGCAATTGTTGAGACGATGTCCCATGCATGAATTTGAGCAAATGACTCAAATTGACATTTTCTATCATGCTATGAACTATTCTTCGGTTGAACAATAGATGCGTACCTCAGAGGCATTTAGAAGAAAGATTGTTGAAGAAGCAACACAACTGATTGAAGAACTAGCTAAGACCAACTACAGAGCTCCATCTGAAGCTTCAAGGAGCAGTAGCATATACAAAATAGAAGGTGTGGTTGAATTGAAGAAAATGACTGCTATTGAGGCAAAACTTGATGCCATCATGAACAGAATGAACAATAAGGAGAAAACAATTCAGTCGGTATATGAAATGGAGTTAAGTGAACGGGCCAGGTCAAACAGGCGGTTTAAGAATGGTTAGTGAAAGCTTAGACAGGCAGGAATACCTTATCCCAACAACAACCTCCTAACCTACTACACACCAGCACTAAGAAACCATGAGAATCTTTCTTATGGAGGTGGAATGCATCATGGTCCAAAACTAGCCTAGAATTATTAATAGAACTATGCTCCACCTGGATTCCAAGGACTGCAACAGGGAATTCAAAAAGCGGACAATCAAGGACATAAGAGATCTCAATCCTTTGAAGATTAAATGTTGAATTACATGGCTGAGAATAAAAGAATACTCAACCTTCATGAACAAAAATTTTCTGAACTTGTTGTATTTCAAGCAAACACAACCGTTTTAACATAGAGACTCAAGTAGGGCAACTAGCCCAAACTTTGCAAAACCAATCTAGGGATTCTTTCCCTAGTGATACAAAAAAGAATCCAAAGGACTGCATGGCCATCACACTAAGGAGTGGCAAAGAACTGTAAGATAGAAAAGAAGTTGAGAAAAAGTTTACTAATGGTGAAACTGAAAAAGCAAATCAAAATGAAACAAGCAAAGGAGAAAAAGCAATGCGCACTGAAGCTAACAGATGAAAGTGGGAGGCGCTGTTGAAAAGTGTAGAATGAGCCGCAAAATGAAAAGGCAATGCAAAAGAAGGAAGAAGTGAGAGTTTATCAACCTCCTATTCCATTTCCTTAAAGACTAAAAAACAATAAACTGATGATCTGGCTACCAAGTTTCTGAATATGTTTAGAAAGCTGGAAATCAACATCCCTTTTGCTCAGGCATTAGCTCAAATGCCACATTATGCCAAGTTCATGAAAGACATAATCAATAAAATAAATAAAAACAGAAGCTTGATGAAAAAAGAGAAAAGTTTATCACAAACTACAATGCGCTATTCAAAAGAAGCTACCACTGAAACGCAAGATCCTGTAAGCTTTACCATACCGAACACTGGAATCATGAATTCTGAATATAATCAGGTGACTTAGTGCTAGTATAAACCTAATGCCTCTTCAAGTGGTCAAAAGACTGTCAGGGAGCAACTCCCATAACATTATCCTTACAAATGGAAAACAAGTTAATGACTCAACCAAAAGGAATTCTGGAGGATGTGCAAGTCAAGGTGGGGAAGTTTATTTTTCCAATAGACTTTGTGGTAATTACAGTGAAAAGACAAGCAAGCACTGACATTACCGGTGATATTTTAAATATAGTAAACTTGATAGATGTGAAGAAAGGAGAGCTTACTTTAAGAGTTGGCACAAAAGAAGTACATTTCAATTTGAATCGGAGTTTGAAACAACCTAATTATGAAAAAGCTTAGTGCATGAGAATTAACAAAGCAGGATTCTCGAGTAGATACAGATTTAATTACAAATTTAGAATCAATATCAATTAGTAATGCATGATCAAATCTCAGACAATGAAGACCTTAGGATGGGGAAGTGATGAATGAAAATGTTGGAATTAACTCGAAACTTTTCAAGCTCGATGTAAGGAGTAATGATGAAAGTTCAAGCAAAGAATGAAGTGAGAGTGCAGGATATGTAAAAGAGCTCAAGTTAACCCGAATGAATTTCCTAAGCACTTGAAATATGCATTCTTAGGGGATGAAAGGTCTAAACCAATGATCATAGCAGTTGACTTAACCTCAGAAAAAGAGTAGAAAGTGGTCGAAATTCTCAAAAATCACAAGGAAGCCATATCTTGGTCAATGGAAGATTTAAAGGGAATCAGCCCATCTATTTGTATACATAAAATCCTAATGAATGAGAATGCAAGGACTTCCATTGAACACTAAAGGAGACTAAATCCAGTAATGAAGGAAGTGGTGAGGAAGGAGGTCCTCAAATGGTTAAATGCTGGATTCATATATGTCATATCAAACAACTGTATGAGCCTGGGGCCGTGAGGTTCCTAAGAAGGGTAGAAATGACAAGGATCGAAAAATGAAAAAAATGAGCCAATACCTATAAGAACTGTGATAGGATGAGAGTCCAGATATAGATTATAGGAAGTTGAATAATTACTAATTTAAAGGTTCGCTTATCCTTTACCATCTATCAATTTATGTTGATAGATTGCAAGACATCCTCATTATTGTTTCCATGGATGGGTATTCTTGGTATAATTAGATAGCCATAGCCCCATGACTAGGAGAACCACTTGATGTCCCTATGCCACCTTTCTTGCATGATTCCATTTAGACTATGCAATGCTCTTATCACATTTCAAATATGCATGATGTCTATGTTCTCAGACTTAGTAGAAGAGGTTATGGAGATATTCATGGATGATTTTTCTGTATATTGTTCCAGTTTTGAGAATTGCCTGGAGAATTTATCTATTGTACTTCAGAGGTGCAAAGACAAGAACATGGTTCTTAATTGGGAGAAATGTCATTTTATGGTAATAGAGAGAATTGTGTTTGGTCATAAAATCTCTCTACAGTCAGCTGAAGTAGACCAATTTTTGATCAAGACTCGATACCGCCACTACAAGGAAGGACCGCGCTTTTTGGCATGTAATTTTATAAGAGACTCATCAAAGATTTCTCCAAAATAGCAAGGCCATCAGGTGCACTCGCTGAGAAAGATGCTAAGCTCTGAGGAGAGCGACTGGAGGAATGTAAGTCAGTATTTGAAGAAATAAAAGCTAGATTGGTAATAGCTCCAATCATGGCAACACCAAACTAGAGCAAGGATTTTGAAATTATGTGTGATGCTAGTGATTATGCAATTGGAGTAGTTTTGGGGCAAAGAATAAAAAAGGTTTTCAGAGCTATATATTATGCTGGCAAGACCTTCAATGAAGCTTAAGAAAACTACTCAACTATAGAAAAGGAAATGTTAGCAATGCTCTTTCCCGTGGAGAAATTTAAAACCATATATTTTGGGATCTCATGTAATAGTGCATATAGATCAAGCAGCAATTAAGTACCTAATTGCAAAGAAAGATGCCAAACCTAGATTAATCATATGGGTCTTATTGTTGCAAGAATTTGACTTAGAAATCAAGGATAAGATGGGCAGTGATAATGTGATAGCTGATCACTTATCTAGGATAGAAGCCCATTAAGAAAAATTGGGACTAAAATCAAGAAAACTTCCTTATGAGCGTATGTTTCAGTAAAAGTTCAATTACTATGGTATAGCCGGACTAGTGAACTACTTAGCTTCAGGGTATTATGCCACTCATAACTCACCTTCACTTAAAAAGGAAGGAGGAACCGAGGCTAGATTCTATATATGGGATCACCCACTGCTATTTAGAAGAGATGCATATCAAATTATCAAGCGATGTATACTTGAGACTGAGAAAGCTGAGATCCTAGACAAATGTCATGCATCACAGTATGGAGGAAACTTTACAGATTCTCCAATCTAGGTTCTACTAGCCAACTTTATTTAGAGACAGTTCTAAATGGGTCAGCCATTGTGACAAATTTGAGAACGGGCAACATCGATATAAAAGAAACAGATGCCATGTAAGGAATCCTAGTGGTTGATAGGTTCTTTTTCATACATTTATTTTATACCATTAATCACCTATCAATCATATGCTTTATGGTGTTTTTACGCTCTAATGCTTAATTTTACCATCTTGCCTGAACATTTCTGGGCTAAAAGAGAGCATAAAAGAGGGACAAAATATGAATTTCTTGGTTGTACCACGACCTCCCATGGCTTTAATCATGATATGGATGGATTCTAAACCTTCTAAGCTTTCCAACATAAAGATCACCAGATTCAAAGTTCGAATGAAAAAGATATGGCCTCATGAAGTTAAGATAGGATTTTCCAAAACACCATATGCAGCACCCCTCAACGTTTGTGCATTTTCAGTCTTCCTAGTGGCCTCTAATGACTAAAAGCTTAATATATATAGATTCTACTCTCTCTTATATTTTCGTAGAGATAAAAATCATTTCATTTGGAGGTCGGATGAGAGAGTTATGATCATTTGAAGTCACAAGGTGTTCGCCATGACAAAGCCATTGTTAGCTGCAACGAAGGCCTTCGCCGAGTCGAAGGTGCCTTCGCCTTGGCGAACTAGAGCCATCCAAAGAAGAAAGCTATTGGGTTTCCGAGGTGAATGAGCCTTTTCCTTGGTGAAGGACGTCGAGCCTTGCAAAAATTAACCTTTTTTTACCATTTTTAGCCCTTTTAAAGACCCATTTCCTAAAGCCTATAAATTAGTTCTTGTACTTTGTCAAGGGTTCGATTTTGGAGGGAGAACACCCTCCTTAGGGTTTCTCCTCTCTTCTTCTTGAATCACCAATTTTACGGTTAGAGTTTTTGTTCATTTTACTTTGTATTTGGTGTAATATTGAAGAACCCATCAACTAGAGGACCCTCTATTCAACCTTAGAGCCAGTTTGGAGCATTTCTCATCTCATACTATGGCATCCTTGGTGAAGCTTGGATTACTTGTACAAAATATGGTCTCGAGTCTCTATATATGAATTAGTTAACTGGAATACTAATTAACCTAATCAAAGAAATCTAAGAATCGGGAATGCCTAGTACTAGATGATTTCATTAGGAGTAGCACCATCTTAGCATTTATGAGGATCGTATGGATCGAGAGGTGATCAACCGAGCGCAGTCCGTAGTACTATTGTAAGGACCCCAGAGACTAATATGATTCCCAAGGAAAGAAATGTCTTAGAGCACGCATTAATGACTTAACATCCCAAATATAATAAGGAGTTGGTGAGAAATTGAGGAGAGGCCAGTGTAAACTTCATACCCCATGCTCCTAGGACAAGCACAAGTATATATTCATTTAATTCAGACTACAAATAATATAAATCAAATGCACCAACGGAAGCGATCAACCCTAGTATCTTTCCTTGAGCGCTTTCTTTGAGATTAACCTAGTCCTTGTAAGTGGACATTGATCATACCCTACTTTGTTTTGTTTTATTTTGTTTTTAAAACCTTTTTCACCAAACCATCGAGTCACTAAAATAGTGAACGACTTCAGTAGCCGGTGTAACGCCCCAAAAATACCCGAGAATTTTTATAATAATTTTTTATTATATATTCCGGGTATAAATTGAGTCAAACTTAGGATTTTTCGGGAAAACTGATAAATTGTTAAATTGTGAAAAGTGAAATGAATATGTGAGCATATGATTAAATATTATATGCTAAATGAGAAATCATCAATACGGAAATAACCAAGGAAAAGTAAATCGAATGTGTAAATGAGGACCTAAGGGTCTAATGAGAATAAGCTTAAATGCCAAGTGAATTAAATGATGTTAAAGTGAAATGAAGAGTTAAAATGCCAAAATGAGAAATGGATTTATTGTGTAAGCTAAACAAGGCTTAAGAGTCATATTTAAAGATCAGCTGTGGTCTTAGAATGCCCATTTCGAGCACAAACCGTATTCGAGAAGAGTAGGAGAGAAGAAGCTAGGGTTTTGGGAATAAGTGAGACTTGGTGCAAAATCCTTCCATGTTTGTTCAAGATCTTGCAAGAATGAAGAAGGAAAAATGCTAGGCTTATAAAAGGCCTTGTGTAAGAACCTAAACTCTGGAAAAGTCAGACATATTCAAGAAAAACCCTAATCCGTCCATGGTTTTTTCTCATGGCTGGTTAGACGACTTAGAATGTTATTGGGAGGACTCCTAAGATTTAGGTTTTGAGGATTTTGAGAAAAATCAAAACTCGAAAAGGAAAAATACGGGCACTTGGCTCACGTCGCAAAGGTGCACTCACACTACCGTGGAATGCCCGCCGCAAGGCCAGAGGCCACAAAATGGCACCCCTGTACATCACTTCACAGAAAGCAAAGCTATGCAGCTGGGTGAAGGCCTACGCCGCAGCGGTAGCTATCAGACAATGGCGAACAAATTTCGATTTTTTGTTTCCATACACCTCGACTGCACAATCGGTTAGCTAAGGACCCGAACAAATGATTAATGAGGTTCACAAGATAAACTAAATAAAATGTAACTTCACCACCGATTAAAGCTGCTAGTACGACACTGTTCTACCACTAAGAGTGGAAATATTTTGATTTAGTGACGGGAAGATTACAACCTCGAATTCTAGACCTGCACTGAAGAGATATGATTCATAATTGATCTCGTTTTGTGACTAATTCCCCATTGTTATATTTAGAAATATATATATTGATATATTGATTTGAATTTATTAGTATTCAAATGTTTAATAAATAGCTGCATGTGCGCGTGTATTTGAACTATAAGTGGTAATTTATCGTACGTGAGTAAATTGATTTGAAATGTGTTATTTGGACGACCGCCATGACGGATTCGTCTAACCGAATTCGCCATGAAGGTAACCGTATTTTGTTCAATGTGAAACGCATTATTACTGAATGACAAATGTGGCGAGATTCACCAACTCCAATCCATCGTAAATGTTAACTTTTATAGTCATATGCAAATTGTAATATTGAATGTGAACACATTGCTAATGGTCGATAAATGTGATGCATTCACCAACTAATCGCTATGAATAAGCGACTCATAGTCATATGAAATCGCAAAACCGAAAAGCAAAAAAATGATATAAAAAAGTATTGTATACGTATCTTTACATTACACATATATTGTATAAAGACATTATTTGATAAATGCACAATTTGTATTAAACTAAAAATGAATAGAGAATCGATAGTGTCCACTAAGCATAAAAATGCGAATGTATTGTTTTATTAATGCGCAGTACCAGTGATAGACATTGATCAAAGCGATCCAAGGTCGAGCTCGTGAGTCATTCAGCAAGTTCACGGAGTATGTTCCACAGCATGCATCCTACCCATTTTATATGACATTGTTTTGTAAACAAAAGAGTTCTAACTCCAAAATTATGTTTATACCTATATCTAATACAATGGATATTATGTTAAACTTGATAAAAGACGGCTTGTTAAATTCATATTTTGTAAATAATCAGATTTAATTAAAGTACATGGTTTTTTGCCTTAAATTGAAAATTCTGATCCAAAGATTTTAGAATGAAAATGATTATATTAATGAAATGTATTTGATAAATGGATTTGATTAATGGTTTACCGGGCTTAACTGGGTTTCAGTTCTGATCCGCCAGCAACTGTAGAGCCGTCAAGTCGCTATAACCAAGTATCAACTTTTGCTACAAACCACACCTTCCGCGGATTCTATTATCTAGACTATTATCCAACATATATCATGACCAGGCGCCGTAAGAAAATCGCTTAATAGTGGTACAATATTAATATGGTGATAACTATAGAAATCTCCCACCTCATCAGATATTGATATTCTTCACTGTGGATTATGTATCAAAATGGGTAGAAGCTATTATTGTCCAGAAATGATCAATACAAATGGGGTTTGTTTAAAGGAACATACCACAGATATTCACCATGAAACAATTATCAGTGTTAAGGGAAGCCATTTTGCTAACAAACTGTTTGCAAAACTCTTGAGCAAATATGAAGACATGCTATGGTTTGGCTTACCTCCCTTAATCAAATGGACAAGCTGAGATATCCAATAGGGAAATAAAGAATATACTTGAGAAAATAGTGAATACAAGCAAAAATGATTGGTCATTAAAGCTAGATGATGCATCAGAGGCCCATAGACTACTTACAAGTCTCCTATCGATGTCCCTATACAAAATCGTGTTTAAAAGGTTTCTATCTACCCTTTGAGCTTTTGAAATATAAGGCAGGTACTACAGTTGAACTTTGATTGCCAAGCTATTAAGGAAAATAGACTCCTCTAGTTGAATGAATTAGAAGAACTGAGGAATAAAGCCTATGATAGTGCCAAAATTTACAAGGACAAGACTAAAAGATGGCATCATCAGAGAATTCTAAGAAAATAGTACAAGATAGGAGAACTAGTCCTACTGTAAAACTTAAGGCTCGTGACTCTTCCTAGAAAATAAAGTCAAGATGGAGTCGTCTTTACAAATCACTTCATAAATAGCATCAAAACAAAGTCAAGAAATAAAGTTAAAGTAAATGGTCAAATACTAAAGCACTATATTGGGAACAATAAATGAGGAAAACAATCTAGAGATTATTAGGAGGAGATTTGAAAGATTTCATATTGCAAACAGCTGTCTAGAAGCTAATGGACATAAATTGAGCAAATATTGGTGTAACCCAACAAAAATATTTTTTAATTCCTTTTAGTTTATTTGTAGAGTTTAGTCTTTTCCCCGACATTTGATTTCAAGTTTGATTTTTATATTAGTTTATTTTTATGTTTTTCAGGGAATGAAAGCTAATTCTTAATTGGAGGTTATTATTGATTGAGCAAAATTGAAAATATGCTAACTGGTGAAAGAATGAAAGCTCAAAATTTTCTGAGGATTTTCCAATTAGCTTTCATTTTTATTTTTATTTTGCTTGAATTGTGTTGAAATGGAGAAAATTGAACTTAATTGTCCAAGCTTGAATTGAAATGTTTAGTTCATGATCAATTTGTGTTCACAAGCATGATTTGATTTAATGGAAAATACACGTTGCTCAGGTGGTAAATGAATCTAGAATTGTGCATCATTCGGGGTGAATCAATTATCAATGGCACTTGTGAAATACTCTTCATTTTTCCCGACAATTTAGTCGTCTGGCCTATCTCACTAAAGAACAAAATCATTTGTCGCGACAATTTTCAAACCTCAAGGCCTAGCATTTTGTCACGACAATAGTTTATATGTCCTAACAAATTAATTTGGCTGCGGACATTTAAAAATTTATCATGTATTAATTTTTTAGCCTTACAGGTTTAATTATTTGTCGCGAGATTAGTTTTCATATTTTGAAAAATTAATTGTCGTGACATAATTCCTACTGCTTATAAAAAGAGGATTTGAAAAGCCCAAATCAGTGTTCTTATTTCTTACCATTAGAAACCCTATAACTCATTTTCCATCCTAAACCCTACCCAACACATCCTTCAAAACTGTCTGAGCTATATATGCTAATCCCAAATTTGAATGAGATCATGGAAGAATTTGTTGAAACTGCAAAAGAAACAACTTTCGAGCCTATGAAAATAGTCAACGAAGGAGGAATTCGGGAGAGAATTGTTGAAGTAGAAACAGAGTTTGTGGAAGGAAGAAAAAGGAAAATAGAGGAGGAAGAAGATAAGGAACAGTGCAGTGGAGAGGAAGTTGAAGACTTCCTATCTGATAAAGCTTATGATATGATAGAGAAGAAGATACTAAAGAAAGACTTTATTGGAGAAAGTGGGTTCAAGGAATTCGTCTCACCTTTCAAAGAGATCATCGAAAAGAGATGATTGAATATAATATGTAAGCACAAGCCACTTAGGCGGGCTGCATAGGTGAGGGAATTCTATGCTAACATGGTAGATAGAAAAGATAATCAGTGCTATGTGAGGAGGAAGTGGGTCTCCTTCCACGGGAATGACATCAATCAACTTTTGAAGCTGGGGAAGCTAAGTGATGAAACCAAATTCAAGAAGTTAAAAAAGAACCCAAACTACCAAATGATTGTGGAAGCATGATGAGTGCAAAACTCATCCATGTTTTGAATTCATTTCACATGCTATTTTGCGCATTTTATGTCACATCCCACTTTTTATAGGCTCGACTCACGCTTAGGAATGGGTAGCTTAAGGCCACCAAACCCATAGCAAGACTATTGTCCCATAATTTCACCAAAATTCTAAGACCTATTCGCTTTATAACTAATGACAACTCGTTATTCGCAATATCAATTCAAAATCTACTAATAATTAACTCAAAATCTCATATCATGATGTTATCTCAAATAACATAACAAATAGACCTCCGTGGTCATCTTTCTAACAAACACCCCAACGGTCTCATCAAAAAATATCGGGCCAGGTTTCATCAAAAGCAAAATTTATCCAACTCATTATTCAAAATTTATCGATGAATCAAATAATTAACCCAATAACCAAGTTAATTGACCATGAGTTCCTCTCGAAACTTAGACTCTCATTCACCAAATAAACAAAATAATAATCCATTAAGATTTTCAGTAGAATCCAAGTGGTCAAGAAATGCCTAAATTCTCCTTCTCTGCCTCCACCCAGTACGAGGAAATCAACTAGCGGTAGAGATAACTCTCAGTAAAATAGCATCACCATACTTGCGGAGGCTAGGTACTACAGTCGCTCACAGATGGTTATGCTCAATCAATCAATCACCGTATTAGGTTATGCAACAACAATAATATGAACAACAATATCAAATGAGACTTGCAGGTTTGAAACACGTAAATATAGGCTTTACCATTCAGAATCCGCACATTCCTTTACTTTATACCGAACTGCACATTCCAACCAAAGATCCGTAGAACGGGCCTGCTCTACGCCTAGAGTTTTACCACCTCAGAAGGAAATCGGCTCGCATCAGAGGGTATACCATAGCACATAGCCCGATGACTCCCATCGCTAGGCTTGATTCATACCATCAATGACATTAACGACATAGTTAGCCGAATGCACAAAAGATGCAAACAAGAGATAACACCAAATACAATAAGAGTTAGCCGACCGCGTTTCGCATGAATATTCACTGTGACACGTGACTTGTGGCATATGACAAATTCAATTCAATGAATGCTCAAGACAAGGGTCTTAATCAGAAATACCATTACGAATAAGTCAAACAATGAAAACTATCTCCTATACATTTCGAAGGTGCAAGTACGATGATATAAATTTACTCACTCTCCCTATTAGTCTGTGCTCACGAAGTTATTCACTCTGAACGCGTGAGCCTTCAACTTTGTTTTGCTATACCAATATTCATGCAAGAAAAGAAATATAAAGATAATGCTAAAATCATAACGAGCCATACTCATATCCACTACTCAATTAGCTTGCTAATTGCTCTTAATCGCCTAACTGAGCTTTTAAATACTTTTTTAAAATACCCTTTTACTTTCCTTACCTTCAACATTCTGCCTTTAACATCTAAATACCTGAAAATTATATAATTTTAATATTCAATTTCACAATTCAATTTCTTATATCTAATGTTTAATCATTTCAAACTCGTTTTTTACAGATTGCGCATCAGTTAGTATTTTGGGCCTATATCTTTCTACCGACATCAAAAAGACCTGAAACCAGTGGCCAAATTTCACTAACATCCATATCTTTCCAATGATGTCAAATTGGCCCTAAAATTCGTCCATTAGGTCCTCCTATGATTCTGTCCAAGTCGACCTTCAAACAGAAATTCATATTCAATCGATTCAACCCCTTTAATTCCACTAATTACCACCTCTAATTCATTCTAAATACATTTTCCCAAATTTAAAACATACCAGACCTAATTCATACCTCTTAGGTCACATTCTATAGATTCAAAATGCAATTGCAACCTAGCATACACATTAGAACAATTAATTCATTCCAAACAGCCCTAATTGACCATCTAAACAATAACCATTTATCAATTCAGCCCCTTTCCTCCAATACAGACCATGCAAAACCAAAATTAAAAACCATGGAGCTTTAATATACCTTCAGAAGTCTCCCCACCATGAAAATCACAGGTTGATTCAAAGGAATTGGCTGCAACAAAATTTTCTTCCTTCCCAAAGAGCTCGGCGCCGAATGGAGAACCTGTGCTCTTCAATTTTTTGTCTTTGTTTTCTGCTCGATTTTCTGAGGCCTAATATTTTTAAAACATCCAATATTGCACTTAAGTCCCTACGGTTTTTCTCTGAATTTTTTAAGGCCCTGGGAATTATTAAAAATGTCTTTGCCCTTGGTCAACAAAAACTGTTTGACTTTTCCCCTTACCCTGCTCACTGCTCACATTTTGCTTTTTTTTATTCATGTATTTTCATTAATTTTATTTTTATAACATATTTTGGACTCATTTTTGCTTCCAGAAAATTCCCATAAATTTATTTCATTCATTGGGTATTTTTAAAATTCTATTTCGTCAACTGCCGTAATTTGACCTTACTGGGTATATTTTCCTAAAATTCCACTTAATTGAGAAATAATTGCTAAAAATTATTATAAATTCATGATGGACCTTAAAACACCTAAAACTTAAATTCCATAAAAAAAATCATTTAAAAAATGTTTGGGGTGTTACATTTTATATCCATATTCATGTGAAACTCATAACATTTCCTCTAAACTTGGTTTTGTAGGATTATTGATGAAAAGAAAGTGATTTGGCAAGAAATAAGCAATATATTTCCAAAAGAAGAAGTCAACCGGGAGTCTCACAGCATGCTACTAGGAAGATAAATTTTTTTGTACCATCTGGAATATCAAATGGTTCAAATTCCCTCATGGTTGCATTCTACATTCTAAAGAGTTTCCATCGATTAATTCACACACCCAAATCTAAGTCAAAACAAGGTTGGCGGCCCCCATGCTAGAGAAGAAAATAAGCAATCGGTCTTAAACTGTCACGACTCAAGCAAGCTGCGGTCACAACCAAGAATCGGTCGCGACCTACAAGCTTATGTCGCGACTCAAGAAGTCGAAAAATTTAAAAGCCCAAAATTGATATTTTGGCCTATTTTCAAGCCCATTTTAGCCTAGGACCATATATATACTTGTTTTTTTAGGTAAAGAGGGTAACAGGAATATTGGAGAACCTCTCTCATGGGGTTTCTCTCTCTAAACTACCCATTTTTTCAATTTTTCTGCAGATTTGATTTTTTAGTAAATCTTAGAGTAATTTTTGAGCATATTTTCTTTGTATCGAAGAGGTTTCAGTGTTGTACATCAGAGATTCAGATTTCATTACTGTTCAGACAAAGATTGAAGATAAGATCTGGATTTTTTTTCTCTCACTCCTTGTCTCTTGGATTCTTCATTTTCTTACTTTTTGTTGATTGGTGATGATTGGAATCCAGTAATGGAACATTAAACACCCTCTAGGGTTGGGGATTAATTGTTGAACATTCAAATTTTGCATATTCTCAGTTATTTTGTGGGTTTGAAGACTAAATTTATATAATTGGTACTGTTCATATAATTAACTATTCAGAATATTAGTAGCTTATACCCGCAAGAGCTATATCTTCGCTCGATTTTCGTGAGGCCCTCCGAAAGGGACACAGATGGAGATTCCCGAGCAAAGAGCGCACTTAGGGGTATGTTAGACTAATATTATGGAACTAATGAACTCTTAAAAGATTATTTTGATAGATCACTAATTTACTCAGGTGAGGATTAATTAGATGATGTATCGCCATGTTTAAAGGTCTCACCTCAAATTGATAGAAGGATCTTGATCCCGTGTTAGCAAAGATCTAATCAAGGATATAGAAAATTTTATTAGATTTGAAGGACGAGATACTAATTAGATTGGAGAAGGCTTGCATAGTCCTGTCTATGGGGGCAAGAATTCTTCAGTCCTAAGAAATGGTTGTGAAGTATTGAAAAAGAAAAACAATCAAATCTTAAAGAGGGACAAATTTTACAAGTAGCTATTTAGATCCATTTGTCCTGAAAAGGAATATGGTGTGTTAGATAATGAAATGTATAGTCCTAGGAGAAATCCAAGCTATACTACATTGATCTTGGACAAATCTAGCATTCAACACACAATTGGTGCGCTTTCAAGGAAATGCAAACTGTTTTGTGAATAATTATCCCCATCCCTAGTTCCTCTCTTCATACATTTAGAATTAAGTAGTTGTGTGTTTGATAGATTTTAGGATTAGTTTTAAATCAATTTTTATTTCAATTAAATTGAATTTATTCGACATCCTATTTGGTCGCCTAAATAGTGAAGAGCCCTTGTAATCGGGGTGATCAAATTCCTATTAGAGAGAACCTCTAATCCTTGTGGGTACGATATCCAGACTTTTAGAGTCCACTTTATTACTAGTATGACCTGTGCACTTGCGGAAAGGGCCGGGCGTTGGTATTACTTTTCTTATTTCAGTTTTTAAAGATAATGATTTTGTTTCAATTCAGTTTTTTTGAGTATTTACCACATTCATTCCTTTGACCATATCGGAAAATTGGTTTTACAAAGCACTCACAGTTGGAAAAGGGGAGTGGAAAGGAAATAAGAAGACTCCCCATGAATCAATAGCCAGAGGATCACTAACCGAGGAAACCAAATTATGGTTCCACTTCCTTAGTTCAGTTTTGATGCCTTCAAAGCACCTAAGCGCAGTGAGACAAGATGAAGCAGTGCTCTTATATGCCATTTTGAAGGGGTACAAGATCAATTTAGGGAACCTAATTGAAAAATCCATCATCAGCTATCAGAGCAAAAAATTTTGTGGTCACATGCCTCACCCAACAATGATCACTAAATGGAGGAGTTACCTTCAACAAGGATGAAGAGAAAAGATGTCTCAAAACCCCTCCACTTACCCTCACTGCCATCACAAAGCCTCCAACAACAAAAGCAAGGGGAAGTTAAAAGAAGTTGAAGATAATAGAAGAGAAAAAAATGTTGAAGATGAAGGAAGAAGCATTGATCTGAATGAGCAAGCTATGGTGTTAAGCATAGAGAAAATAAGCAATGTAAGGTAGGACAGTTCTAGTCCTAATTGGATGATTGAACCAGAAGCTGAAACCTACTAAGATGAACAAGGAGGAAGCTCAAGGCAGCAAGGCATCAATTCAGAGCTGATGGAAATGTTGAAAAAAATGGAGCAAAATATGATTAAGAGAGATAGCCAATTGAGAGATCAATTGAAAATAAGAGATAAATACTTTGATGATGAGGTCAAAAGAAGGGACCAGTACTTAGATGAAGCAATCAGGCAAAGAGATCTACAATAGAAGAAAGAACTGGAAGAAAGAGATGAAGTGTAGAGGAATGAGTTGAAGGAGAGAGATGCAGCCTACTGGGAGGAATCAGAGAAGAAAGAATGTGATCTAGTCAGAATGTTGGTGAGAAGAGACAATGGAATGATAGAGTCATTAGTTTTTAGGGACATAAGATGGTTGAATAGTTTGGGTTTTTGTAGACAAAGCCTAAGTCTATGTATCAGGAACAAGTGAACATGAGGGCAACCTTGGAGTCAATAGGCAAGAGGCAATGTGAATTGACAAAGGCAATGCATGCAACACTAGACTAGGCTATGACAACAAAGGTCGTGAAGAAGCAAGAATGAGCCCCTTTATCCCCTATTGTTGAATACCTTTCCTACCAAAAGCCTGTTTACTCCTAACATGTTGCCTTCAATGTTATATCTTGTGAATACATGTAGTGTGAATTGGGAGTTTGGTTGAAGTGGGTGTGCTTTGAATGGAATAAAAGGAGGGTTGGGTAGAAAAAGAAAGAATAAAGCATGTAGGAGCAAGTTTGGCCTTGTAGCCTTCGTACCTTGAGCAAGAAAGTTCTTAGGGGTGTTCTACACTTAGTACCCTAAGGCTAACTGGTCTAGGAGTTACTAACCTAAAGCTCGTTACATGGGGTAGGTAGAAAACTTAAAGGGTTTGAACATTGCACTACTCCATGCCTTGTAATCAAAAATAAATAAAGCTCTTGGTGTTCTTGTGAAAATGATGAAAATCATGCAAGTTTTGGGGGACCTATGTGATAAAAATATGCAAAGAGCTAAGTTTGAGGGGAAGCTTAAGAGGTTCAATTGAAAAAGGATGCAATATGCTAAAGGATGAACAACAAGTGAAGAAAAATGAGAATATGCATGTTTTGGGTAAACTTGGGCCTAAATGTCCTAAGCAACCACCTTTACCTAAGCCATGCATTACAAGCTATATAAAGACCTAGTTGATTCTAAGTGTTGTGCATTGCCTAAATTAGTGGAGAGTGATATGCCAAACAAGCTTATGGAGCCTTATACACTCACCATGTGAGTGAGAGATCCTCATTCTACTCAAGCTCATCTAATTTCATCCAAACTAAAATCAACTAGAAGGGGAAGACTACATGCACAGTTGAGAACTTTAGTTTAGGTTGTTCAACTCATGGTCAATCAATTATTTTTGAAAAAGGCTATCTCAAAGTTTTCTTTGTGTTATAAGAAGGCAAGATCCTTGAGGCAAATTATCATTCATTATCCCAAATTCAACATATTTGTTAGTTATGAATAAGGAAAGTATGTAATTGCTTTGCTTAAGGACAAGCAAAATACTAAGTTTAGGGGTATTTGTTAGGGGTGCTTTAGGTTAGCCTTTATTAGTGCAAAATATAGTACAATTCATGTTTTTGATGCTAACTAAGCACTCTTGTTACTCATTTTCATGTCTAACCTCCCATATATGTGTATTTTGTATAAACAAAGAAAATGAGATGAAAAGCAAGCAATTTGGGCAAGAATTGAAGAATCTATGCATAGAAGAAGCCATGGTCGTGATCGCAGTCGTGTGGTCACGACAACAGAGCAAAAGAAGATAAAGAAGATTGTTTTCAGCAAAGCTTCAGTGTGGTTACGTCCACGGTCATGACCATAGAAGACTGAGGAGAAAAACCGTTAGGTGTAAGTCATGACCACAATCGCGACCACAACACCTATTCAACAACAATTATGCTGCATGGTCGAGACCATAGAAGAATGTCTTCAGCATTCTCTGTGTGGTCGCGACCACAGCTCTTCATGTAGCAATTTTCACTCTTAATTTTCTATGTGGTTGATGAGTGTGAAACTCATCTATTTTTATGTCCATTTTTCATGTACATTTGAGGCTTAAAAGTTCAATTTAATGTAAAATTATGGAATCTTTCACCAGATTAAGCCATGATTTAATAAAAGCAAAATCAGCAAGAAAAAAAAAAAGCAAAAGTGGCTAAGGCAGGAAATGATGAATGTCATGATAAATTTCAACATTGTTGAGACAAAATTCAAGGCAAGTAGCAAAAGAAATGTAGCAACAATCAAATCCCTATCGCGACAAACATTTAGAAGAATCCTTAAGGAAGCAGCGAAAACCTTATCACAACATTTCCCAACTTTGTCGCGACACAGTTAAGGCAAAAGACAGCTGAAAGAATGTCTCAATATTTCACAGCTTTGTCGCAACATATTATGTGAAGAAGGCAGAAAAATTTTGTCGCAACATTTCATAACTTTGTCTCGACAAAGAACAAGGCAAATGGTGGCAGAACATTGTCGCAACATTAAAAAAATATGTCGCGACAAAGGATTAGATGAATTCCTGAGGAAACAATGGAAGAATGTCGCAAAATAGAAATGATTGTCATAATAAAATAAAAAGAATAAGGAAGAAAGAATGTCGCGACATAGAAACGTTTGTCTCAACAATTAGGAGATAGAGTCGCTGAACTTTTTATAACATTTCGCCAAATTTTCTGTCAGACAAAAACAAAGAAGAAAGCAAAGAAAGTTTATCAAGACAATGAATAGTTTGTCGCAACAATCATCAAAGAAGAATGTGAAGCCACATTGTCGCGACAAGCTTACAACAAAGGCTAAAGACATGGGAGTTGCATATATGTCGCGACAAACATTTTTGGAAAGCAACATCAACAATTGTCGTGACAAAGCAACAACAAAGCCTGACGACAAAGAAGGATGCTCCAATGTCTTGACACTACCACTATTGTCGCGACAATGTACCCGATTAGGCCTGCACTGAAACCCGAAAATTTTGCCTGGAACTCCAGCCCAGCATTTATGAGGCTTATAAATAGAAAAAGATAGGGCACAAAGAAAGGGAGAGAGAGGAGGATCGATCGAATTGAAATCACTATCTTTAGGGGATGAAGAGAGAGAGAATAAAGCCAAACACATTTTATTTTCTTCTTTTTCTTTTATTTTCATTTTTATTCTCATTTTTAAAGATTAGAGTAGTTGATCTGAGCTGCAATATTGAGCTAGGATCTTTGTATATCAAGCTTCATTTCTTTCTAAACTTAAGCGGAATCTAGAATATTTCTAGAGCCCATTTTATTCAATTTTGATTACAGTTTCAATGAATTTGTTTGATCAACTAATCATTGTTGCTTCATCCAAGCAGAAGGCCAATTCTCAAAGGGATTGGTGTCGGTTATTGTTTTTGTAGTATTTAAAATGAATATTGTGGTTTGAACATTGATTGATCTAATTGGTA
>JAEQBH010003844.1:0-315346 GCA_016808115.1 Tetrastigma voinierianum | reverse complement strand
TAGGACATTTAATGTGAAACGGGCCGAGCCGGCAACCACTGGGCCAAAATCAGGACAGCTGGACTGCCTCAAGGGCTGCCATTTGAGCCCAAATATTCTTCTTCATTTTTATTTTTAACATTTATTCATTTTAAATATCAAGTTGTAATACTCTTTTGTTACAAGGAATTAAAATCTCCTATTACTCATTCCACTTGTTTACTATTCTCTTTTTTTATATTCATAGATGTTATTATTCGTATCTTCTGAGGGCGCCCCAAGTTAATAAGCCAGAGTAAAGCATATGACATGGTGGACTCAAATCAGTGATCATTATCAATCCCAAATTGAACTATCCCTCATTATTCCATTTACTTTTTGAGTCAAGTCTCAAAGTCGTACCTTTTAACTTATATAATAATTTTTTTTTTTTTTTTTTTTTTTTTTTTATAGAAAATTGATCTTAACTTAAAAGTTTCTAAAATTTGAATATTTTTATGTTAAACATGTATAAAGTATATTTCCCTTGTTTTTTTGGATACACATTTGCATAGATCTTAAGGTAGATTTTTAGATAATTGAAAAAAAAAACTAAATGGAAAATATGTAGCTACCATGTTACAACCTAAGAGAATCTCCAACCCACAATCTATTTCTTCTCTTTAGTCATTTTATTTAGCCAAAGCATAGCAAGAAATTCTCTCCATTGCTCTACATTAAAACTCTACATTTACGGATTAGCGAATAGCTCGCCAAATGTGGTGATAATTAACTAAGTCTCTCTCTACTTTTTCTCTCTATCTCTTTTTATATATATGTTTCTTTTTTTTTAAATTATTGGAGAGTTAGTGAAAATTGGGTATAAAATAGAATTGTGGTTGGAGTGAATTTTAAAAAGTTCTTCAAATTAAAATAGTGAATTTAATATTTAAATATATTTTGAGTAGCCTTATTTTGTTGAGTGTGGTTGGAGATCTTCTAAGTCTCAAGCTCTTGTAACTTTGCGATTACCGAAAAAAAAAAAAACATTTGTAACATTTAAGATATTGGTTTTTTATTTATTTTTTAATATTTTTAATACATATAATATTAATAATAAAAATATATAAAAATAATGGGATATTAAGTTTTTTTTTATGACTATTTATTTTGTATTATAATATAGTATAATATTCCTCATAAATTTATTCATATTAGACTCGAATCCTAAACCATTTCCCTTCTTATGCCTATCTGAGCTTTTAATCATTTGAGCTTGGTCTTATTGATACAAAATATTAAATATTGAAGTTTAGGGAAATATAAAATACAAATTTGAGAAAAAAAAACATCAATAAGAATAAATTTTGATTAGAAAGAAATTGATAACTTTTATACATATTGAAATTAATTGAAAAATAATGTTTTTATTAAATTTAATTTGTGACAATAAATAATGATATTTAATAATAAATAGGAATTTGAAAGTACATAGTCAACATATTTGTATAGGAATAACTATTTTTATTTTTGTTGAATAATATTATTTGAAAATATGTTTTGATATGATATCTTGCATCAAATAGAAAATAAAGTTTTCGACATCGTATTTATGTGAACTTTTCTTCTTAATGGAGTGTTTGTTTGTGTGGGCTCCATTTAGACCTAAAATGGACCCAATTTAAATCGTCGAACAATATGTTAATGGTTTGGTACATTACATTTATTTTAATATTTAAAACATATTATAAATTTGAGCAAAAAACACATATTATAAATGTAAGAGATTTTTAGTTTATAATATAGTTTTTTTAAAATAATATAATTTGATTGCTTAGTATGATCTGTCCAGTAAAAGCATGAATCTTTAAATTCTTCAAAAATAATAGATGATGAAAGCGATATTCGGTCAACGTAATAAATTGGTTCGAAATCTATGAATTTAATATCTTATAGTAAGCTATAATACGTAAAATGAGATGTATAAAGGCCCAAAATGCTACTCTCGAAACCCAATGACAAGAAGGCTCGAGGCCAAGACCCATGCATCAGGAATGCCTGAATCCAACAAGGCACCCTCGTCTTGAGTAGAGTAATAAAACAACTCGATTCATCTGCTACCAAACAACACATTTGGCACGACGCATTTCCTACCCACTGACTAGTATATGCTCGAAACAGCGAGAAGCATAAGACCAAGTCTTCGACAGAAAGATAGAAACAATCAAAAGGCCAAGCAGATCATCCACCACTGCTCACCTAATGTGAGAGACATATGTCATCGTATTTAGCGACACAAACCACTTGGCGCGCGGGCTATTACCATTATGGGCATATGTGAATAAGAAGGCGACATGTGGCACTCGACACATGAGTTTACCTTTGTTTTTTCTTTGTTTTTTTTTTTTTCATAATTTTGTTGTCTAACTTATTATGACATGTTTTGTCATCGACTTATTGTGATGGATAATTGTGTTGTGCTTGTGTCTTGCCGTGATTTTTCGCGTTAACGGAGTTCGTAATGGAAGCTTTGGAAGAATTGTGGCATGAACGATATTCATGCGATTTTTGCGTGTTTTAGTTAATCTAGTGTCTTGGATCAAATTAGGTAGTAACCCGCATAACCCACTTAATAAACGGGTTGTATTTGTGTCGATACCGCATGCGAAATTAATGAAATTGACAGTTAATATGTTATTTGTGTTAAATATTGATGGATTAATTGTAAATTATATTAGTTTAATGACCAAATTAATAAATGAGTTATACTTGTCATGTCGTGTTACTCAATTACTAATTGGGTCGCGTTTAAATTTGTTAATTTTGATACGATTATTATTCGTATCGTGTTCGGGTTAGTGAATACAGTAGAATACTTGTATATTAACACGACCCAAACATGACACGCCAACACGAATTGCCACCCTTAGTTCAGATAAAGCGAAGTCCGTCCAAGCATGTCATTAGATCGAATCGTGTTAGCCGGTATCTTTGTAAATGAAATTTTAGGTATTTTAGATATTTTGGGATTATCAAATGTGTAGACCTTAAGCTGATCATTTTTGTTATTAACTTGGATGTTGCGTCATCCTCTAAAGTTTTTAGGACTTTTGATTATGTGTTTCTATCACTTATATTGCTAACTTGAATCAATAAATTAATCTCTTTAAAAAAAATCCAAATTTTTATTAATCAAATTATTTTACCTGTTTAATATTAAAAACAACTTAATTTCTCATTTGTATACGCTTATTTGAAAATTACAATAAAGAATATTAATCCGATTATTATTTTTATTTAAAGATTCTGATTACATTTTGAATTAAAAAAAATAGTTTCTTCAAAAATTTTAAAAAAAGATTTTGCATAAATATCACTAACAAATCATTTTCTATCTGATGTTTATTAATTATTATGTGAATTTAATCTAACGAATGAAATTTAAAAAGATTTCATTTAAATCCGGTAATTTATTAACTAATTGTGTGAATTTAATCTAACGAGTGAAATTTAAACAATCACTTTAAGGGAGAGGTTCATTTTAAATCCGGAATTTTATTAACTAGTGAAGGTTAAAACGTTTAAATAGACATGACATAAGAAGGGGAGTGGTCTCGGGTTCGAATCTCAATGAGAACAATTTATTACATTGTAACTTAAGTGTTTAGTTATCGAAAAAAAAAAGGATGCAAAGAAGACACAAAACCCTAACTGCCCCTCCCCTCGTTTTCTCTTATTTTATTCTCTTTTAGCCCCCCCTTCTCAAGCAAGAAGGGGCGTTTTTTTTGCCATTTTGGCTTGAAATCACCTTTATAAGTAGTTCTTTCACAAGGATTAAGATCTTATCTTATTTTTTGTATTGTGGTCATCCTATTGTAACGTTTGATTTGTCATCGGCTTGTTATGACGTTATTTCTTGTTGTCGCTGTCCTATTACAGCGTTTGGTTTGTTGACTTGTTATAATGTGGTGTTTTTCGTCATTTTTTGTTCGCGTCATTTGCTTGTATTGAGAGCAATTTAAAAGCGAGCCAACGGAGTAAGATCAATCGAAGATATCTCGTAATATAGTCGTTATTATGTTGTTAAAGAACTATAGTTATAGATATTACAGTCATATTATTAAATTTATAAGTTTTATATCTATTTATTATGCTATTACATATTACAAGTTTGAATTAATAGAAGTGTTTTCCTTTAAAACAAATGCAAGAAAGATTATATTTAATAAAATAAATCATTGATCAGTTAAGATCCAAAATAATTATTTATATTTGATTAATTAGAAAAATGAGATATAGGGGACTCAATGAAATTATTTTTCCTTCCAAAAAAATAAAAAAGGATACAAGTAAGATTATATTCAAAAAAACAAATCCTTGATCAGTTAAGATCCAAAATAATTATTTATATTTTATTAATTAGAAAAATGAGATATAGGGGAACCCAATGAAATTATTTTTCCTTTCAAAAAATAAAAAAGGATGCAAGTAAGATTATATTAAAAATAAATAAATCTTTATCAGTTAAGATCCAAATAATTATTTATATTTGATTAATTAGAAAAATGAGATATAGGGGACTCAACCTGTTATCTTAGTAGTGACTTATATGGAATTAGCATAAGCACAACCTGGCTACGAAATTTTTGGTGGGAACCATCTTTACTGCCTGAAGGTTTATAATTTTCAAAAACGATTTCTAAATAAAAGTAAATCTACATATATTTTTTCCATAAGATCCTACTTTTATAAGGGATTTATAAAGGATAAACTGTAGTCGGTAATGTTCGTATCTAGAAAGCGAAAACTAAAATGTCAAGGAAACAAACTTGGCGATGATCTGAGCAAACAATTAGAATGTTGATAGTCCAATTTATGAAATAGCGTTGTGTCTTTAAGAGCGAGGTGACTCACGCTGTATCCAATAGAGGATGGTGGACCAATCGTCTCAGGTAGAAGGCCTCACGTTCAGCTGAAGCGGTACGTAGTCGGAGGACTCCGACGAACTCAATTGTTTGCTAGAACAATCGCACAAATGATAATGATGATGAAGTGAAGTGAGAATTTTTGTTTTTTTTTTTAAATTTTGGGAAAAGCGGGAGTATATATATGCCACGAAGTGTCTCCACGAACAGACATGTTTGTTCAAAAAAATATGATCTAAACAACATGTCTGTTCGAAAAATAAAAATCGATAGAGGGTGGACGGGACCGAACCCCGGTCGGACCAGACCAGCCCCAGCGGAAACCGACCTAACTTGGCGTGGAATCTCTCCCACTTCCACAAAAGTGGGTTGCCCATGGGGCTGACCCATTTGAGAGGTTCCAGCTATTAAACCCATCTCTGCATCTTGTTTCTATTCGATGTGGGACACATTTTTCATTCACTTATGGGTTTTATGGATTCCAAAGTCCCAACAATGCACATGAATGAAAGTTCGATGTGATACTTCTTTTTGTGTATGCATGAGATGCAAAGTGCGTTATTCCATGACCAGCGTTGCGTTGGGATAAGTAGTTTGGCTACTGAGCTTCGGCAGGTAGAACTGTCAGGGCTTTACTCGATCAATCTAGACTTGATGTCTTTGAATTTGTCGACGCTTTCATGTAAAGCCTAGACAATAGAAATCAAGCGTTTCTCGAACAAAATTGGTTCTCCTTTGTTGTGTTCATTTCAACCATGAGCATTCGCACGATGCAAATGAGTGTTTTTAGAGAATTCGGCCTTTTCAGTCTCACGAGTGGCCCTCACTTCCACACCACACTCACGCTAGGTGATTCGAGCATATAGTTCATAATCATTAAAAGTTTTTGTAACCTTCACATATTATCACTTGTCTTTATCAGAGAATGGGTAAAACAAATTTGGCAAGTACTACACCTTGTCTTCATAACTCTTAGTTGTCCTTTGAACCTAAATCCACGGGATCTCTAGTCAACTAGGTAGAGATTATGCTATGATGACTTGTTTTAGGGCCTTAAACCCATTCCCCCTTGATGTTTTTGCAACCATCTCTTTAGTTAGGCCTTTTGTTAATGATGTAATATTATCTTTTGACATATAGTCAGTGGTGATAAATTCCTTCAAAAAGTTGTCTTATTGTGTCATGTCTTACGTGCATGTGTCGAGGCTTCACAGATTATACATGACATTCCTTGCCTTCCTATTAACGGCTTGGCTATCACAATGTATACATACAACGGACAGTTTAGGCGAAATTAAGAAGAACTATCTTAGAAATTTCGAAACCGCTCGACTATTCCGCAGAAGCTTTATCGTATGATAAGTCGATTTCGTAGTGGATCTAGCAATACAAGTTTGTTTGGATCATTTCCAGAACAACGCCGCCCACAGTATGAATACATATCCACTTGTTGATTTTGTGTAACACAATTGACCGGTTATCAATTTGCATCACGGTATCCTTCCGTGCTGCTTAGGATGTGCATTGTAATGCAAAGCATAAACGGTATGCCTTAAGTAGCCGATAAACATTTCATAGCTTTCCAATGATTTTCATTTGGACTAATTATGCATCGACTTAACCTTGGCACCGCCTGAAACTAATAATAGGCTGTCTGATTCATGACATACATTAAAGCGCCCTGGTATACTAACCTCATTTTGACTTTGTTTTCACCGGTATTCTTAGAGATGTAAATTAACGCATCTGCTCCCGAGTCTTCCCTGCAGGTACAATATCTAGATTCTTGCACTTTCGAGAATCGTTTTAATATAATGGGATTGTGATAGAGCTAGAAATCCTCGGATGTCTTATGGATTTTAACTCCTAAAATAACATCGCGACCCTATATCTTTCATATCAAATTTACTTGCGAGCAAGCATTTGATTTTCTTAACCAGTCTCACCATCAGCACTACATTATAAGCATATCGTCTACATATAGACATAAAATGGCAAAGCAATTCTGAGTTTGGTTAACATATACACATTTATCACACTCATTAATCTTGAAACCATTCGACAACATGACTTTGTCGAATTTGGCATGCCATTATTTTGGGGCTTGTTTCAATCCATAAAGTGACTTGATAAGCAGAGCATACTTTTGCTCTTGTCGAAGCAATGAACCCTTCGGGTTGTTCCAAAATATATTTCTTCTTCGAATCTCCATTTTAAGAAGGGGCTGGATTTTCCACATCCATTTGATGGATTTCAAACTTATACACAGTATAGCAATTAGCATCCTTATAGATGTAATTCACAGTAACGGTGAATAAGTATCAAAATAATCAAGAACCTTCTAGATTTGCTTGTATCCAGCACACTACAAGCCTAGCCTTATATTTATCAATAGCACCATCTGCTCCATTTTCCTCTTGAAAATCCACTTACATTGTAATTAGTTTATTGCAGAGGAAGGTCGACATGGCCCAAAGTAACATGATTTGTGAGATGGATTCGAAACTTTGCTTATTGATAGCTTCTTTGAATGTCCAGAGGCTCATTCTCGACGAGATACATTAAATCGAGGTCAAAAGACGTGGAAGTCCTTTGTCTTTTACTACGTCTAGGTTCATCCTCCATTGGATCACTTCTATATATATAGTATCTCGAGACCTCTTATTATTATCAATAGACTCATATGCTATGTTATGCGAGTATATTTTCAAAGAGCGAAGAAGCCTCCCTTGATTCAATGATCGTATTGACATGTATATAGCCAGGATCTTTGACTTATGAACAAGAAGCGATATGCATTGCTATTAAAGGCATATCAGATAAGCACCACCCGGTCGGCTTGATCTTTGGTCTTACCTTAACCTTTTTAAGACTTTGAGCACTTAACCTTGTGAAACACCCCCACACTTTGAGATAATTCAAGTTAGGCATTACGCCTTTCCATTTCTCATAGGGAGTTTGTTATTAATAACTGCATGAGGTGCTGCATTTAAAAATAAAGTCGCCCGTCGAAATGACTTCCCCCGCAAAGTGCGTAGTAGCGGAACTATTCAACAAATGCATTCATTGTTTCTTTAAAACCAGTTTTCCTTTCCGCGCCCTCCATTTAGTTGTGGTGTATAAGGAAGCGATCATTTGGTGAAACGATACCAAACTTCGGTACAAATTCGCGGCGAAAATTCGTATTCCACCTCCGCCCGTACTCCGTATGAAGTTTTAATTTTCTTCAGTACGGTTTGACCGGCCAGCGCCAGTTTTAAAAGCATTCTGACCTCATCGCACTAAGCAAATAAACATGATATCTGGTGGCGGAGTCATCTATAAAAGTAATAAAATACTTGGTACCGCCTCTTGGCCGGTATTGATTTCATATCGCATATATCGTGTATTAAATTTAAAGGTTACGAAACTCTATTATCTACATAGTGGAAAGGGCTTAGAAAATTTGAATTCAGCGCCTTGACATTTCTCGCCAGACGATCAAAATTGGCAATAGTCCCATATTCATTAATTTCTTTATTGACTTACTTAGTTAGTGTCCTAGTCTAGCATGCCAAATGTTAGAATTCAGCTTACATAAGAAAAAGCAACTTTATTCAAATCATCCTTGGTTACAACAATCATTACATTCGACTTGAACAGAGCCATTACTTCGAGATAACCCTTTTCTACATACATCTCATTTTTGAGAAATTTACAAACTTATCGGATAAAAAACTAACTTGAAGCTTCATTCTTGCCCCGGAGATATCGACACTAAATTCTTCACGAACATACGGCACATACGAGAACGATGATTAGTGTCACAATCTTTCCATATGTCATCTTTAGAGCAATCTTTCCGACACCTTTAACCTTAGAGGTTGATGAATTACCCTTATAAAGTTTTTCATCACCCCCCACGGTTGTGTAGGACGAAAACATCGATCTATTTGCACGAGATGCGTGAGTTGCTCAGTATCAATCCCACCACTCCTTAGGGTTTCCGCCATGATACGACCGGATATCGCCGCGGTCGTATTGATATCATCAGCGGGTGGAGATCTTTTCCACCGTGCTTTGCATTTACGTCTTTTCTTGGCTGCGTAGTCTTTTGGCTCGATGTCGGACTTGCCACAGTTGAAGCACCTTAGCGAACTGCCGAGCCTTGGATTTGAATCCTCTCCCGGACTTGCTAGGCATTTTCCTCTTCTTGTTGGGTTTCGATCCTTCTTCAACAACATTGGCCTTTGAAACTTCTAGATTCTTCAAACTTTCTTCTCGAATGACCCTATTGTCTTCCTCAATCCCTCAGCCAGAACAATCAAGTCTTCCAAGTAGCCGACTCCGCTTTTCTCTTGTGTTTAAAGATAATTTTGAAATCCCTCCCGAGGATGAGTGGCGGAGTTTTTCAATGAATGTAGCTACTTGAAATGTCTCGCTTAGAATTATTTCCTTGGCATGAATATCATGCATAACCACTTAGCTCTTGAACTTGACTTAAGGCGGTCTTTGAATCGACCATCTTGAAGTCAATTTTAGACAATGAATTTCTTCGATCCGGCATCTTGATTTTGTACTTCTTGTCGGACTAGCCAATAACTCCTTGGCGGTTTCGGACTATGAGCGTTATAAGAGGTATTTTCGGACCGTTGAGGAGATAGTTTCGACCGCGAGGAAGTGAGAATGATTCCAGCCATCCCACGTGACCAGCACTAGCTGTTGTCTCTCCGGCGTCCAATTTAGGACCATCCTTCATTGAGAATCTTGCCAAGTTCAAGGGTTGTGAGATTGAACAACATCTTTTGTTGCCCATCTCTTGAAATCGATGCGCTTTGAACTTTTGGCTCTCCGTGATTCGAATAGGATGGGGAGTCGAGAAGAGGCGAGGCATTTGAAAGCTAAGCAGAACATATTGAAAGAATCGGTAGACGGATGCTTGTAATATAGAAATGAACATAAACTTACATGTCTGAGGAATTGGTAAATAGGCAAAATTAGTTCAAGGATTTTATCTGACAGAAATGAAAAAGGAAGTCGTCTTAAGATTATAGTCATTGTGTTCGTACTAAGCGAAACTAAAATAATAAGAAACAAACGAAGCGGCGGTACAAGCGAGCAATCCTGCATAATGTTGATCGACCAGCGAAATAGCGTTGTGTCGCCAAGGCAATTTGGCACACAATCGTCTGAGGATGGTGAATGATCGTCTCGCGGGGTGAGAGCGGACCTTGTTCCTCCCAGCGGTGCGTAGTCGAGGCTCGGAACAAGCTTCGATTGTTTGCGAACAATCGCGCCAAATGATAATGATGATGAAGTGAAGTGTCTCCACGAACAGACATGTTTGTTCGAAAAATAGAAACCGATGAAATTGGACGAGAAACCAAGCGGCAGGACGGACCCGGCCCGTGGCGCTGCGGCGTGGGGGAAACCGACTTAGCTTGGCGTAGGTCCTCTCCCTTCCCCGCAAGTGGGTTGCCCTTGGGGCCCGAGCCATTTGAGAGGCTCAACTATTTCGCGATCTCCCATCTTTGTTTCTGATAGATGTGGGACACACTTTTACGTTCGATTATGGGTTTGTGGATTCAGTCCCAACATAAGCAAGAGCTAAACATCCCGTCGCCGATGGCTAGCTGATGGATTAAAAGGTTGAACGAAGCATAAGGAAGGATCAGGTTTGAATTTCTGTGAGAAGTAAATATTACAATGTTATGATTCAAAGTGAAAAGATGAAAAAAAAAAAAAAAAACATCCGGAGGGTCATCAACAGTATCCCGAATTAGATGAAGAAGAATGGAGCTTAATATAATAACCTCATCAAGTTATGCTGTATAAAGGCAAAACTAGAAACATTTCCTATAATCGGTATCCAAACACTCTTGTTATTTCACTCTGTTCTAGCTGGTGAGTCCCTGCCATTACTATCAAGAAGGCCATTTCCAGCAGATCAGGTTCATGTTTGTTGACAAATGAAGAACGCATGCTGCCTATGCAAGGATGTATTTTCTAGCCATTTCTAGCCACTTTGACTACAGAATCACAAAAAATTTCATTTATATACAAATAAAGAAAGATAAGTGAATAGAGATTATCTAAAAAACGAAAAAGAAAATAGGGAAAACTTATGCTTGGAGGTTCATACAATAGGCAAAGCTTCTGGTCAAAAAGGGCATAAGCATGTACATGAATTTTACTACCTCTCTTGCACATGATCTAAAGCAACTAATAAAGAATATTAGCTGGAAAATTTTAATTTTATATCAAAAGTAAAAAGTACAAAACTATATAACCTATGTGGTCCTCAAAGATGGAGGAAAGTATACATACTTCTAGAAGTTAGGCTGAAATAAGACCAACATACCCAGCAACTACAGCCAACCAACAAGATATGACATATGCACCTGCAACAATGATTGGTTCTTTGAGCCCACATAATTCAAGGTGGTGATGAAAGGGTGCCATCCGGAACAAGCGACCTCCAGCTCCCTGGAAGAATTTGGTGGTCTTGAAGTAGAATACCTTGGGCATTCAGACAGACAGTTATCACTTATAGGAAAATTGCCCCTCACCTCTGTTCATTTCTTACTTCCAGTAGAAATATTTGGATACAAAATATGGAAATGAACTTAATCAAACAATAAATAAGTATTGAACCATCAAATGCAGAAATGCAATTTACTTCCTCTTATATATACACACACACACACACACACAAAGCGGAGCAGTACAGGTAAAATGCTAGATAGAACAGTGCATTCTGCAGTATACATTTGAAGCATGCTCTTCCAGAAATACTCAAGTTCGATGGAAAAGTTTACTCAACCCAGAATCTAGTCAAAGTAAACATCAAGCAAAATGGTAAAAAGTGGATGTTCTATATTTATTTTCATCAATGCATGGTTAAAATAGGAATCAAGAAGGGAATCGAAGGACTGGAGGGAGAACAAAGAAAGAAAAGGATGGAAAAACATCCAAAATATGAAGTGTGAAAGAATTTGCAGCCACATCATGCAGGCTTCATGGCAATAGAATAAGAAAGATTGAAGGAGACCAAGAGCAGAAAAAAATAATGAGGGAAAAATGAAATAAGATTGGTACCTGCATAATAACTGACACTGTTTCCAGGACAAAGATTCCAGATGAAATGAATAATGGAAAGAACATTCCAGTACAAGCAGCCATCGCTGCTAATGCTCCACCTAGTGCCAAGGATCCAGTATCACCCATAAAAACAGATGCCTTGGCAGTTTGTGCAAAAGGAAACCAAAGCAGGCTCCTGCCATTAGGTATTCCAAATATGGCGAGGTCTGGCTTGGAATGAAAAGCAGCGGTGAATACTTCAAATTACACCCAGGAGGACAGAGAAACTAAGCTGGTTTGAGTAAATACTAAAGACTTAAGTAATACAAGTTTTAAAATAACAACTTACCATAATGACAAAACTTCTAACCACAAAAAAATGAAAACAAAAGCAACTAAAATTGTAATAAGGCATTTTTCCATATATACAGCAGTTGTGGTTATGGGTGCCTCCCAAATCCTCAAGAATTGCACATTAACATTGAGCCTTACATATTTATGTTAGTAGTGAGATTAAATTTGTAACTTAGAATAATGTTGTGGGCTCACTTTCTGCACTTAAATATAGGGGTCCTTGAATTCATTATCCATATTAGAAGTGAAAGTCCTAGTTGCAGGGCACCAGGATGACAAGTTAAAATACTTGATAGTCTTAATATGTTATTTTACAAATAAAAATGTCTAACACCTTCATATCCAAGATAAAAGTTGAATGTTGACAAGAATCCGATTCTGTCCTAACACCTGTTAAAAAAATTTGACACTGACAAATAATTAAAATTGGCTTTCTTACAGCATATACTGGTTATGGGTAAAAATCAGAACACAATTTGACACTGACGAATAATCCAAATTAGTTTTCTTACCATATATACTAGTTATGGGTAAAAACAGAAGAAAACATATCACATTGCCACAAATTAAGCTACAATTTTCTTTAAGAGGATCACACTGACCGGACATGGTAGACACTGAGATAGACATTCCTATAAAAGCCAATGCAGCAGTCCCTCCCGGCCAGTCCATCAAGGCCATCCGTTAAATTAACTCCATTTCCCATGGAAACAAAACAAAATGTTGTCAAGGAAAGATAATATTTTCCTAGGCACAAAAGGCCCAGGGGAGGAGGTAGAGGAACCACCATTTTCCTGCATTACAAACCAATGTTGAATTTCAGTAACACCAGCTATGTAAAAAAGCTAAGAATGTAGTTTTTATGGAGGACATTTCCATGACAGACAAATATTCGCTGTTAAACATGCATACACCGTAACAGAATTTATATGTTTATGGTGTGATTTCTGAGCAAACTTTGGTGATTATTGGGATCATAACACACCATTATCAACTTGACAAGGATGCTTTTCAATAGTAAACAATTAACTGAAAGAATTTGAACACCTGGAGGAATATTTCACTCAAATGCAAAGTTTGCCAATCTTATTAGAAAATGACAGAACTCTCGTAATTTGGGATAAAGTGATAATGGACAATAGAATAATGGTAAAAATCACAGAATTTTCCCCAAAAGTTTCTGAACCAACCTTTAAATAATACTTGGAATTTTCACTTAGCGAGATAGACTTCACTTATACACTGATCCATGATTGAACTATTAACAACTTACAATAGCATCTTGATAAATCAGACTCAAATTATTTACTGAATTTAGTTGTTCTTAAATCTCAAATTCGATGCTATGATCTTACACAACTAATTCACAAATGTCAACACATCAGACATAATAAGTATACAAGTTTCAGCTCAAGAAAAAAAAAAGATATAATAGGTAAAAGAGGTTCAAGGTTAGACTTATGAATTGGTGTATATATATGAGTTTCTTTAGTCAGAAAAAAAATCAGAACACTTCTGAATCCTTATTTTTTGTAATGTTGTCACGATTAGTTCAAAATGGATCATTGATGCTTATTCCCGGAGATAAGTTCTTATGTATTTTTTCTTTCATGCACAAGTAAGCGTTTCTTATGAACCAATACATAAGTTAGGTTTTATAACATTCAATTGTATTCGACAATTTTTTTTCTTTCTTTTTTATTTTATTTATTTTTTGTTAAAGGGTGAAGTGGAGATCACGAAAGACAAATAATGTCTGTTATAGCATTGTATAATTAGAAACTAGTTAGGAAAAGGAAACATGTATTCATGTAGAGTTAAGAAATTTCATATTCTTTCCTATTTGATTTGGAATTGTCTTGTATATAAATAGGTTGTTTATGATTAATGAAAAACACAATTTTTCTTCGATTAACTACGGATTGTGGTATCGAGCCATAGGGTTAAATTTGCCTTAAAGGCAATTTTTAGAAATTCGAGGAAACATAACACAAGGATCGCGACAAAGCTTCTCTGGCAACTTTTTCAGCGACCGTCATCTTTGAGGTGGGCGACCGCACCCTACGAGGATCGGCGGAGCTTGCTATGTCTGAAGCGAAGTCTTGACATCGGTCGAGTAATGTGCCATCAAAGCGCGATTTCCTTCTTTGGGGGCTGTCCCCACACGGCCGTGACCACTCACCCAGGCGACCACGCTTCCCTCCGCGGTGTCGGCCCTGGCAACTCCCCCGACCACCTGCCTCCCTTTTTTGACTAGCCAGACCGGTGGCTTTGAGCCTTTTGTGTCGATAGCCCCTAATTTTCTAGGTTTGTATTTTTTTTTTCTTGATTTCTTCAAGATTCGGTGACTTATAAAGAGGTGGTTTAAGGTTTTTGGGAGCCCAAAGCCCACGTATGGTGTGGCATTTTTTTCGTGGAAGGTGGTTCTTTTCCCTGAATCCCCCATTTTTCGCGGTATTTTGATTTTCGAGATTTGTTTGAGTTAGATCTGCTTCTATGACAAACAAGAAACCCTTAGGAGAAGTTGTGTGTCGTTATTGTCATAATCTAGGACATGTACGCCGGAATTGTAGGAAGTTGCCGAATAAAAATCGAAAATTTCAGTCTGTTCATTATCATAAATCACTTACGTCTGCATCCACTTCTATCACTACACTCGTCGAGTTAGGTAAAACCAACACATGTTTTATTTCCTCTTCCTCCACATGAGTCATTGACTCTGGAGCCATCGACCACATGACAGTTAATTTCAGTTTATTTACTACGTTAGTCCCACCCTTCTACCTCTACTGTTACCCTTGCAGATGGGTCAACATCTTGTGTCCTTGGGTCAAGGACAATTCATCTAACTCCTCTAATCACTTTGACATTTGTTTTAAGTTTACCACAGTTCTCTTTTAATTTGTTTTTGGCCAGGTAAGCTCACTCTACATAATTATGGTATTTCATTTCTCTTTATTATTGTTTGATTGAGATCTTTCGTAAGCGGATTATTGTGGCTAGTATAGGACGCCGTCACGGGGTTCTCTAAATCGAAACATGAAGTCTCTTATTTTGTTACGGGTTATTTACCCCATTTGAATTACATTGTCGCTTAAGGTGAAATGCTTTCTCTGCATTGAAGAGAGTATATCCTCAGTTTTGAGCGTAGTCGTGTCAATATGCTAAGTTTTATCGTATGCATTTGAGTCTCAGAGTCGATAAATGAGCATCCTCTTCTTTTGTGTTAGTTCATTCCTATGTTTGGGGGCCTTGTCCAATTATGTCTCCCACTAGGTTTTAGTATTTCGTTACTTTTGTTGATGATTTCTCTCGTGTCACTTGGCTTTATCTAATGAAAAGTCGTTTTCGAGTTTTTCTCATTTAGTGCCGCTTGTCTTGAAATTGGCTGATCGTTCTGTTAAACGTTGAGGAGTGATACTTGTGAAAGGAATATTTGTTGGAGCACCCCGGTCGTATGTTCTGGCTAGAATTCTCCGTGGAGCCTCTTGTGTTGATACACCTCTCAGAATGGGGTAGCTGAGAGAAAGAATAGACATCTTCTTGAGACCGCTAGAGCTCTTTTGTTCCAGATGCATATTCCCAAACACTTTTGGGTTGATGCAATCTCTACCCCTTGTTTCTTGATTAATAGGATGTTATCATCAATTCTAATTTGCGCTACTTCTTACCACCAGTTGTTTCCCAATAATCCGTTGTTCCCTATTGATCCTAAGGTATTTGGATGCACATGATTTATTCTAGATGTCCGTCCTCAAGTCTCTAAACTTGATCCGAAGTCCTTAAAGTGTATCTTGTGGGATATTCTCTTGTTCAGAAAGGGTATAGGTGTTACTATCCCACTCTTCGATGTTACTTTGTGTCTACTGATGTTGCATTCTTTGAGACTACCCCGTTTTCCCTGTCATCTATTGTTCTTGGTCGGGAGGATGATTTATTGAATTACATCACGGGTTTCCTTACCGAGGCCTACTCCTATCTTTACTACTCCGGCTCAGATTCTGTGGAAACCTCCACATTACTGAGTATCTTGTCGGAGCCAAAACCCTTTAGTCTCAAGTCTAACACCAGCTGCTCCGTTATCAGATCCACTCTAGAATGATGATCTTCAGATTGCTCTCCATAAAGGTAAACGTCAGTGTTCTAACCTAATATCTTTGTTTGTTTCCTATAACCATTTGTCGTCTTCCTTTGATTCCTTTATTGCATTCCTGAATTCTATCTCTCTTCCTAACACTATCCATGAAGCTTTATCTCATCTTAGTTGACGTAGTGCTATGGTGGAAGAAATACAGGCTTTAGATGACAATGGTATGTGGGACTTGGTGCCTTTACCTCTCTTAGAAGAAGAATTTATTGGTTATCGTAGGTGTTTTGATAATGTTTAATCCCGATGGTTTGTTCTTCAGATTGAAACCCGTCTTGTAGATTAAGGGTTATGCTCAAACTTATGGAGTTGATTGTTCTAATGCATTTTTCTCCTGTAGCAAAGTGACAGCATCTATCAAGTTTGTTTATCTCACTTTGCTACTTCTTATAATTGGGACTTGCATCGACGGTATCCACCAATGCCTTTCTACATGGAAGTCTTGGGGGAAGAAGTTTCACATGCAAATGACCTCAGGGTTTATTTGCTCAGGGAGATTTTTATTCTTTGTATGGTTTTGAAAGCGTTAGATATTGTGCGGAGTCTTTTCCTTTATTGTCTTCTTGTATTGTGGGTCCATGAGTGTGTATATATATATAAGTCGATATGTAATGTAAGAGGTAGAATCTTTTTTTCGTGAATATAATAAAATTAAGGGATTCTCTCTTTTCTCTCTTACCATGGTATCGAGGCGAAGGGAAAACCTAATTTACTTTTCGATGATCGTGTTTCGATGTCACTTTTATTTACTACTACCGGAATCCTCAGCCCACTTGGGATTCGCCCGCCCAGTCGCCACCCAGGCTGGTGACTTTCCACCAGCTCTTCTCGGCGAAACCTGATTAAGACACATGAGGCGATCTGCGGCGGGTGGCGGCCGTAGGAAAATGGCTTTACGCAGCGTCACGTTCACGCTTCCTGTGGCGGCACGTCGCGAGGTAAGCGGCATTGACCGTGGATCATTTTCTGACGGGACTCTACATCGGCTCATCACAGTGAAGTCGCCCCAGCTCCGCCCTGGTAGGTCCACCACGACCCTCTTGTCCACCTTTTGCCCATTTTTCTGCTTTTCAGTCTACTCATCTTCTCCGCGGGTTTGGTCTGTTTTTCTTCGCGTCTCCAGTTCCACGGTAGGCGTTAGCCCTCCTATTGGGGCTATATTCAATCAAACGATTTCATTCTCCAATTAAGTGGATATGGCAACTAAAAATCCTATTTTTATACGGTATCTACCGGATCTCCCTCTTATCACATCGAGAAAAGGTACGTTGGTAGTGAAATTATCTTTCCTGGTCAGCTTATGTGGAACTGGTTCATGGAATGAGTTCGCGAATCATCTTTATTTTGCAGAAGGATGCTATACCTAATCGTTGACAAGGTGCAGGAAGAAAATAGATGCCTGACTATGTGGCGTATTATGGCGTTGTTGATCGAAATTTTGGCGTCATCTTGACCTTACAAAACATGTTCTGATTTTGAATCAGAATAGAAAGATTATCTGATGATATCGAAAGCGCTGGCATAAGGTGGCTTACGCTGTGTCGATATCAGACAACGAGGACATGGATTTATCTAATTAAATTGGCTAGATTGCCTCTCTTGGGGAGTTCTTGACACGATGCCTCTTGCAGTGATGTTGGGGCTCAACAAGCCTTGATTGATAAGTTCTTCATGGTCCTTACTCTCGTTGGCCTTAAATAGGATCTTGAGGCGTCAGAGATCGGGTCTTGGCGATCCGTCGGTCCATCCTTGGATGATGTGTTTGCCTTCGCCTCCCTCTGCGCATGTCTCGCACTCCACAGGACTTTGCCATCGATAGCCGCTAAATTCTTTTGTATTAGTTTCTCACACTAACCTTCGGGGAGGATGCAGTGATAACCGAAGTAGAGGACAACGTCCTGTTGTACAAGAATAGAGGTCATACCCAGGTTATTGGTTACACGGATGCGATTAAGGTGGCTCACGCCAGATAGGCGGTTCGCTTGAGATATTTATGTTTTTGACTGGTGAGTAGCACAATATCGCGGAAGAGTAAGAAGCAATATCGGTGTGGTTAGATCTAGTATTGAAATTAAGGTATCCCGAAGAGTAGCCAGCCGCAGCGACATATGAGCTGTATGGGTGAAACACCTTCTCCAGGAGTTGAGATTTGGAAATGATGAACAGATGAAGCTCATCTGTGATAATAGGCTAACTGCATATTAAAATTAGGTCAGTTTTCCATGAAAGGACCAAACACATTGAGTTGTTTGCCGCCATTAGAGAGAGATCGCATCAGGGATGTATGGTATTTAGTTTTGTCAATTCAAATGATCAACTTCAGGTATGCTTTATAAAATCTCTCCGGTGCGTAGAATTGTCGATTTATAACGAACGTGCGTATCTTTTATATCATCAAACGAGGGGAAGTGTTAGATATTTATGCGGTCTTTATTTATTATGCTGCTGATTGTGGGTCAGCCAGGTGTGTATATATATAAGCCCGATATAATGTGAAGAGTTTAGTCTTTTTTTCCACATGAATGTAATAAAGGTAGGGATTTGCCATAACTTGCTCCTTCCGCGAAACAAAGGAGTCTGCGGTTTGACAAATTATTCGAGTGGAGTTGAGGTATTTGGCGTCACGAGAAAAATGAAATAAAAATGAAATTCGTCTTCTATAAAAATTATAGTTATGGTATTATTCTATTGGTAGTGTATATGGATGATATTGTCATCACTGGGAGTGACTCCAAAGGTATATTATCTCTTAAACCCTTTCTTCATAGTCAGTTTCACACAAAGGATTTAATAATGTTTAGTATTTCTTGGGTGTTGAAATCATGAGAAGTAAGGAGGAAATTTTGTTATCTTGATGGAAACCAGCAGTATGTTATGAGGACTATGTTGGACGCTGGCTTGTGTAGTACCCCTATGGCTCCTAATGTACAACTCACTAAGAAAGGAGCATTATTAGAAGATTAGGGATTCTCTCTTTTCTCTCTTCACAGAAACAAAGTCCTTGTGCTTGGTTTGACAAATTCAATCAGGCAGTTGAGGTATTTGGCATGCAGAAAAGTAAGTCTGACCATTCTGTCTTCTATAAAAATTATAGTTATGGTATTATTCTATTGGTAGTGTATATGGGTGATATTGTCATCACTGAGAGTGACTCCAAAAGTATATTATCTCTTAAATCCTTTCTTCATAGTCAATTTCACAAAATGGATTTAAGAGTGTTTAGTATTTCTTGGGTGTTGAAATCATGAGAAGTAAGAAGGAAATTTTGTTATCTCGATGGAAATATGTACTTGATATGTTATCTGAGACATGGAAATTGGACACTAAACCTTGTATTACCCACAGCAGGCTCTAATGTCACATTCATTTAGAAAGGAAGCGTTATTAAAGAGAATCAGCGAGATCTGAGAAAGAATAGTGAGGAAATTGAATTATATTCACGTACTTGTAGGATATTGCTTATTCGGTAAGTGTTTTGAGCAAACCATAATATCATCTCCACGATCGATCGATGGTAGATTGTAAGAGGAGCTTATCTATACTGCCCAGAAAAGCCCTTAGACGTGGAATATTGCATAAGAAGCATGGACATACCAGAATTGAGTGTTTTTCGGACATAAGCTAGACAGGATCTAAGCAAGGTAGGAGATCCACATCAGCATATTATGTCTTTGGAGGAAATCTAATCTCATGGAAGAGTGAGAAGCAAAATGTTGTCTTGAGGTCTAGTGCGGAGTTAGAGTATAGAGTCATGTCACAGTCTGTATACGAGATCATGTAGATACGTCAGTTATTGATGGAAGTAGGCATCAAAACTTCAGTACTAGCAAAGCTTTGGTGTGATAACCAAGTTGTCATGCGCCGCCAACAACTCAATATTTCATGAACGGATCAAACATTTTTGAGGAATGGGTGTCATTTTGTCAGGTAGAAGATCCAATTGGGGTTGATACGGGATATGTAAAGAGTGGGCTTAGTTAGAAGATGTTTCATAAAACCTTTGGTGGGGATCGAGTTAGTTATCTTTAACAAGTTAGGTATGATCAATATTGTGCTCCAGTGCGAGGGAAGTGTTATAGTATTATAGAATTAGAAACTAGTTAGGAAAAGGAAACATGTATTCATGTAGAGTTAGGAAACTTCGTATTCTATCCTATTTGATTTGGGATTGTCTCGTATATAAATAGGTTGTTTGTGATCAATGAAAAACACAATTTTCACTATTTTTGCTAACATTCACTTCTATTCAACGATTTTTTTCTTTTCTTTTTTTCCTATTTTCCTTTTCTTTTGTATTTATTTATTTTTTGTTAAAGGAGTGCGGTGGAGATCAGAAAGACAAGCCGTGTCAATTATTTATTTTCACATTAAACAGCCATCAAATAAAATTTTTACCTGATTGATCAGGTTCAACTTTTACTTGAAATTTGTCATTTTTGCCAAAGAGAAAGATAATGTGAGTTACCATCAGATAAATGTTGATCAGATTAGTTACAAGAAGGTATACATGCCATATGGTGATGATATATTTGTGGCATCCAACCAGAATGAAAACCATGTCCCAGCAACTACCTATAAAACACAAGAAGTTAAGGTTATTGAAGGTTGATAACAATCCCTTTTAGAAAACACAAGAAAATAACAAACAACAAAAGAAGCTTACCTCCAGCAAAATTTTCATCCATGCAGACAAACCACTATTGTGATTCTTGACATGGCTTAAGATGTCATCTAATAGGCCAATTGCAGCAAATGCCAGAGTAGCAATTGCCACTCCAGAAACTTCAATAGAAGAAAAGCACATGCTCTTTGCAACAACTACACCAATTGGAACAAAAAATAATCCACCCATCGTGGGCGTTCTTCTTTTAGATGAATGCCTAACAGGCCCTTCTTTCCTAAGGAGTTGGTGCATTTTTAAACTATGAAGCAATGGCACACAAATATAGCCCGCACCAGACACTAAAACCTTGGAATATAAAAGGGGCGGGTCATGAAAAACGGTTCTAATGGTATTCTAACAATACGCCAGGCACAACAATCCACAAGTAAAAGAAGCATCATCAAGAAGGTTATCAGTCCAGCATTTACTAAAATTCCATACTTAATCCTGCACATAGACAGTGAAAAAAGAAGAGGTTAAAATAAAATCTGTAAACAGCAAAGAAACTACTCATGATAAATTCAACCTATATTAAGAAAAAAATGTGTTATAGCATATATCTACTTTACATATAGAGTTGGCAATCTATTAGAAACTGTCTTATAGAGTTGTAATCTATTAGAAAGGATAGATTGGATTTTGTATATATATATTCACAATGGATCAATGAAAAACATAAGGAATTCATTCCTCCAATTCTTTTGTCTTGCTTTCTACATGGTATCAGAGCAAGGTTTTGAATTTGCCTTAGAAAAGACAAATTTTTAGAAGAATAGAGAAGAGGAGAAGAGACATAGGGTGTTTCTTTGAAACACCAACTTCAAGGGCTCATGGGGTGACAGCCCACGAGGAGGGGCGTCGCGCTTGACCACCACGAGTCCGGTGGGAAACCCTCACGCGTTGGCACTATGATTTTGCCCTGTTTCACATGCGTTGCGCATGAGGGTGCGTGACATACTCTTTGGTGACGCGCCTCCTCCTCTAGCATTGCGAATCGCGAAACACATTCCTCCCCCGACCACTTGCTTCCCTTATGCGGCCACAGCAGTGTTTTTCAAACACTTTTTTGTTCGACAACATTCTTTTCTAGGGTTTTTTTTGCTTGTTTTCCTTGATTTCTTCGAGGTCCAAAGGTGTTTTGTGGATTGTAGAGTCACATTCTATTCCAGTGCAGTGTTTTTCGTGGAAAGGTGTTCTTTTTCTTGCAATATCCTATTTTTCTGGTATTTTTCGGATTTTCAGAGGTTTGTTCAAATTAGATCTGCTTTTATGACTAACACGAAACCGTCGGGAGGAGTTGTGTCGTGTGCACCATAATCAAAACGACATATATGCCATAGTTGTAGGAAGTTGCAGAATAAAAATAGAATATTTCGGTCTGTTCATCATCAGAAATCACTTTAGTTTGCATCTACTTCTATCTGTACACTCGTCGAGTTAGGTAAAACCAACACATATTTTATTTTCTCTTCCTCCACATGGGTCATTGACTCTGGAGCCACCGACCACATGACAGGTAATTCCAGTTTATTTACTACATTTCAGTTACACCCTTCTACCTCTACTGTTACCCTTGCAGATGGGTCAACATCTTGTGTCCTTAGGTCAGGGACAATTCATCCGACTGCTCTAATCACTTTGACCTCTATTCTAAGCTTAACACAATTCTCTTATAATTTAATTTATGTGAGTAAACTCACTCATACACTTAATTGTAGTATCTCATTATTTCTTGATCATTGTTTGATTTATGATGTTTCGACGAAACGGATTATTAGTTGAGGACGCGAGTTTAGGGGTCTCTACATGTTTGAAACAAATGTGCCAAAGTTTGTTGCTTGTTATGGGGTTGTTACCCCATCCAAATTACATTGTCGCCTAGGTCATCTTTCTCTCCCTTTGTTGAAGAAGCTATATCCTCAATTTTCTAGACTATTCTCATTGAACTGTGAGTCGTGTCGATATCTTAAGCCGTAGGGTGCATTTGAGTCCTGAGTCGATATGAGCACCGTCGCTTTTGAGTTAGTTCATTATGATGTTTAGGGTCCTTGTCCAGTTTTGTTTCCGACTGGGTTTAAATATTTCGTTACCTTTGTGGATAATTTCTTTCGTGTCACTTGACTTTATCTAATGAAAAGTCGTTCTAAGTTTTTTTTCTCATTTTAGTGCATTTTGTGCTGAAATTCAAACACAATTTCATGTCTCTATGCAAACATTGAGAAGTGATAATAACAAGGAATATTTTTCAAAACCTTTTCAGTCCTTCATGTTACAACATGGAATTCTCCATCAGACCTCGTGTGTTGATACACCCTCTCAGAATGGGAATTGGCGAGAAGAAAAAGAATAAACGTCTTTTGAAACTCTTTGGAACCCTTTTGTTCCAAATGAATGTCTCTAAACATTTTTTGGTCAATGCAGTCTCCACAACTTGTTTTTTGATTAACAGGATGCCCTCATCAATTCTTAATTGAACTACTCCTAACCACTAGTTGTTTCCAAATAATTCGTAGTTCCCTATTGATCCCAAGGTATTTGGATGCACATGCTTTGTTCGGAGACGTGCGTGTCGCCGAGTACCAAAAGCGAAGTGCAAGTCCTTAAAGTGTATCTTTGTGGGATATTCTCGTGTTCAAAAAGGGTATAGGTGTTATTGTCCCACTCTTCGACATTTTTTTTGATAGGCAAATAAAATCATTATATTAAAAAAGGGGAAAGCCTGGCAAGAGATTTTTGTGAAGTACACTAAAGTATACAAGACACCCCAAGCGCCACGAACTATAGAACCCGACACTCCTCTTAAAGAGAGATTCCGTCGAGAATCATAGTAGTCCATTCACGAAAACGACCTTATAAAAGGTTTTCAGCCTATCTACTTGAGAACTACATTATCCTCAAAAACCACTTTGTTTCTCTCGATCAATATTGCCCAAAGCAAGCACAAAGACTACTCTCCACAACTTTGCTTCCTTTTTCTTGAGAGGGAGCCATACCCAGCCCATTAGGAGCTCTTTGACCATGTAGGGACAAACCCATCCGCCTTCAGACAAGGAGAACAGGGTAGTCCATAATTCCCAAACCTTAGGGCAATGAATCAAGAGGTGCTCCATATCTTCTTCCTTTTGCCCACAAAAAGGACACCTACTAGCAAGAGAGTAGCCTCGTTTTTGAGTTGATCCATGAGTAATCTTCCACATACACCTCCCACACAAAAACCCACCTTTGTAAGCCTTGATAGGATTCCAAATCATCTTAACAGTCTGAGTTACGCCCCAGATATCAAAGCGTCATAGCCCAGACTTTACGGAGAAAATACCATCCTTCGCCCGTTTCCACCATATTCCATCACGTGAGTTGACAAGCTTTTGGTACCAGCGGTAACTATAAAATCTTTGTGCCTCTCCTAATTCCCGATCGTTAAAAGTCTCTCAAAATCTAAATTCCACCCACCTCCATCTCCAGTGATTTCCCACAAAACCGCGCCATATCCTTGCAGTCTAGCCACCTCATAGAGAGAGAAGGGAAAAGAAGCAAAGAGGGATTTCACTTGCTTTGAACATCCTCCCGAAATCTGACTTTGCCCATTTCCCATTACAAAGAACAGTGCATATCTGAAGCTTCTTTGCGATATCTTCAAGGCCAACCCCATAATTGCCTCTCGGCGTGTTAGAGAACCAACCCCCCTCTTCCATACCATATTTTAAAACAATAATATTCCTCCAAATTGAATTTTCCTCCATAGCAAATCTCCAAGTCCATTTTCCTAATAAGGCCTTGTTGATTTGAAGATTCACGAATATCTGAGGCCCCTCCTTTCACTTTGCTCGAACAAACAATATCTGATTAACTAGATGTATCTTCCTCTCAGGTTACCACCTCCCCATAGAAAGTCTCTTTGAATTTTTCCAATCGATCTTAACCCGACTTTCTAGGCATTGGCTTGAGGGGACATGACATAGGTGGGCGAGATTGGACAAACAACTTCTAATCAAAGTAAAGTCTCCAGCCTTTAGAAATGTGTGTCTCTTCCACTTGCGATCTTTTGAAACCTCTGCTTCAACCCCATCCCACACTCTAGAATCTTCTACGTTTGGCTCGAGCGACAACCTGGATAATTTCTTGGTAGATGCTCGACTTTGCAGCCAGCTCAAAGATAAATTTTCCACATTCTCAACCCCTCCCAGCGGTATCGGAACTTTTATCCAGAATTGATGCTCGGCCCGGACATATTCAAACCAAGCCAATATCCAACTTAGATAAACCATTTCGTCTTAGTGTCCTTACAAAAAACAAAGAGTATCATGCGCAAACAACGGGTGTGTAATCACGTCTTTCGGTGCCACTCCTTCCCACCGAGCTTTATAACGAGAGAAATAAAACCACCCTACTGCTTGCTCTTTTTCCATCAAAGAAAAAGCTGCATCCCAGGACAAAGAGGTAAAGGGAAGAGTGGATCTCCTATTGTCTCGACCCCCTTGAACTCGCCAAAGCCTTAGAGCGCCATTTGCTATGGCCGAAAGAGGCGATTGGAAATACACCATAATCAATATCCATTTTTACGTTAAAGCCCGTTTCTACGAAACTTATGAAAAATTCGATGGATTGGATCGCGTAAAGTAGCTTTTTCTGATGTCAGGGTTTGCCGGTACCCTTTTCCTTCTTCTTGACCGTGGTCAGTGACTTAATTGCGATAATGGGACGTCAGAATTTGTCTCCTTCATGAAGCATTGTATTGAATTCACGATTTATTCATCACCTTTTTCAACTGATGCTTGACACTTTTGCAATCAATTTTATCAATGCTTCCGGTTAAAGCGATAGATGCAGAAATCTTTGAATCTTCAACCCCCTCCTCTTTTCGAATTAAAACCATAAAGGTTGAGTTCGGGCTTCTAACAAATCTCTCCCCACGATCATGAAAATCTCTAAACAACCCGAAATATCCGATTGCTTTCTTATCAAACCAAATTGCCAAAAGCCAAGTAAAACCATCCCAGGCGAGGAGCCTTATCCCCATTCGGGGTCAACGAAGCAAGTGAATCTCTTAACTTCGTGAAAGGGACTTCTAAACTTACAGCCTCCATAGCATTCAATCTAGAGAAATTCAGTCTCTCTGGACTAGCCCTCCAACCCCCATGGTCTCCAAAGAGATCTTTAACAGCCTTCACAATTCCAACTTTTACTTCCTCGGTGCCTTTAAAAAATTTATCCCCAATACGTATCCGGTCAATGTTGTTCCTCTTTCTATGAGAATTTGCCATCTTATGAAAAAAGCCAGTGTTCCTATCACCCTCCTTGAGCCAGATTTCTCTCGACTTCTGCCTCCAAGAGATTTCCTCCAAGGTCGCCCACTTCTTGAATTCCTCCATAGCTCCCACCCTATCCTTACTCTCTCCATCAGACAGAGGTCTCCGACTCTCCAACTCGTCGGTGGGCCACCTTGTTTGTCTGAGCTTCTTTTGCTCATCCACCTGACCAAAAACCCCCTTATTCCACTCTTTGATTTTTGCCTTCAGAGCTTTCATCTTCTCCATCAACACATAGCGTGTGTCCCTTTAAACTGGCTACGCCACCAATCTCGATGAGCTCAGCCAAGCCAGCCACTTTAAGCCACATGTTCCGAATCCTAAGGAGAAGACAATTTCCCTTGAGTCCCACTTCCGATAATATTGGAGCATGATCGAGAAATGGAGTGCAGGAAAAATGCTTTGAATCACCTTACAGCGAGTCCAGCTCCTGATGATGAAATCTATCCAACCTAGCCGATGCGCCATTATTAGGGCCCCCTCTCGGGTGCTTGAGGCCTCCTGTACTTAGGAAAATCTTGCTGATCCATCTCGTGACAGCAGGAATAGCTCAGGGATGATTGGATGTTGCCATCTGTTCTTTCCGTGGGTTCCTCTTGCAGGTGAATCCGCCACGACTTCCTGCAGGTCTCCCCATAATCCTAATAGCCCCGACTCATCCCACCGTCCTCCTTCGCCTTGCTTTGTGGGTCCATATACTCGGTGAGAAACCCGGGACGAGTCCTCCTCGAGATTTAAATTTACAAGATAGCAGTATCTGACCTTCCTCCTTTTCAAATGGCCCCGAGATTACCGGGTATCCCGAAAAATGAGAATGCCCAGAAGCTCGTCGGCATTAACGACTACCCACTCGAAAATGCGCGGCCCCGATTCTACGATCATCCGCTTAGAGACCTCCTTCAGTTTTGTCTCTTGTAAGCATACAACATCAACCCTTTGCATCTTAACGAAAGACTTGATCACCTTTCTTTGCCCCGTCGTTAGCCCCACCAACGTTCCGCAGCCAAAGAGTACGGCTTCGGCCCCGACACCAGCAGCCAGATGCCACGACCCCTTTCCCAGGGGCTCCCTTCTTCCTCCCACTGTCCATCACATTCCATTCTAATTTCTTCAATTCTCTATCAAACTTTGTGGACACTGCGCCTCCCTTACCTTTCCTTTTTTGTCTTCGAGAATTGATCCTGGACATGAGCTCCAGGATCTCCTCTTTGAAGCCTTCTATCGGAAATCCTAAGAACTCGGAAAATTTTGCCAAGCAACTCTCTTCCCACGGGACTATATCAATTCCACCCCTTCCACTATCTCCCCCCTCGACATTGAATGGGTTCTTTGTTCTTCCCTACCCTTTGTCTCCCTCTAGAGCATCTTGGAGGCTATAAATTGGCGCGAGATGCACGGAGGTATTTACGAGACCCCCACAGTCTCCCTCTCCAACCTGCCCACCCTCCTGACCACAGAACTCCCCCGAGGGAAGGAGTCGGTCTGAAATAGAAGGGGAAGAAGTAGAAGGAAATAGGCCCGAAGGGCGGTCGTACCTGCCATCGCGGAATCGCCACTTGGGAGTTGGAAAGTCAGCCCCTTCTCCTTTCCTTCCCTTCTCACCATGGAGCAAATTCTGGCTCATAGAATATAAATTTAACGAGGATCCATCCTTTTCATCCTCTTTTAGCCTCCCTGGCTCTAAAACATGGGCCGTGGGCCCTGATCCATTTGAACTACAACCTCTTTTCGTTTTTAGTTGTTGGGTTTGTGGGCTTGGCCCATCCGTTACCTCCTTCAGCCTCAAGCCCAATTGCATCCTCCCCTTTTTTGAATCCCACCCTTTTCTACAATCCTCCTCCCCCGTTGGACCGGCACCTCTCCACGGAGCCCGATGCGCAGTTCCACCAGCTCCTTTTACAGCTTTGCCAGTACCTAAGTTTGGCTCCCCGTTTCCCAACGTACTGATCCCTTTCCCATCCTCATCAGTTCCTTTTTTCCTTTCCCACCATGCTCCATGGTCAGCGCGTGAACACCACTCATCTTCCTCCTTGCTCTGCATTCTAATATCTGCTTCTTTATTGGAACAACCCGGCTACTGCAGCGGCACTTCCCGCAAATGCGGATCTCGCCTTCTTGATCCTGCAAGAATGTTTACTGTACTTGGTCTCTCCTGTCCTTCCGCCTTCACTAAGATCCTTGCCCATAACAGCACCTCGGTTCGACGTATCGAATCTTCATCTGTAGCCAGGTATCCCCCACACCCATCCCCTATCATTCTCAATACTTCACATGTCCACAGATGCAGTGGTAAACCTACGATTCTTACCCACAACTTATTCAACCGATTTTTCCTTTTCACACACCAGGAATGCGGACTCCATCTTTCGGTCGGTCTTCTCGAAAGATCTACGGCCCCTCGACACATAGGTTGCATGCAGCTTCTTAATTCAAAACTTCGACAAATCATTGTTCAAATATACCACCCAGATTAGCCCGGGTTCAACCTCCATACCACCTTGGCCGTTCTACCTCCTTTGCAGGCCGGGACTATCGATCGTTCTTTCATACTCCTTTCGCCCGAGTTTTTCAATGCTTGCCATTGACACTCCTCATATGGGATTCCTGCTATCCGCAGTGGTATTATTTCTCTTTCCTTTGATTCTTTCTTTATCGGCCAAGTACAAACCTTCTGCCCACGTCCCATACGCAGCGCCAAAATTACTCGATGGTACCTCTTTCTGGGCCACCACTTCTTTCAACTTCTCTATTAGGATCGACCATCCATTAACCAGACCCTTTCTGGGAAGAAAATACGATGTTTTTCCTACTTCATCCCTTACCATGCTGGCACAGTAGCAAAAATCTCCCGATAACATTTGATGCTTTTGACTTAAAAATTCTTTTCCACTTTTTCCAATATTTTGCGGGTTTTCGGTAGCCTTTTCTCTACAACACGCCTCGACACCCTTTAATAATGTACGCACCCGCTTCTTCTCGAAAGCGTATCAACGACCACACCTACACTCGCTTACGTGATAACATATTTCGACCTTCTCCTACCGATCCACGTAATCTCAGAAGATTTTGCTTGATAGTGAACCATACCCTTTAAAATGTCTGGTACCCATTCACAGTTGCTCTTCCCTTAGAACCAGACTCTCCTACAGTTAAGCTACTATAGGACCCGAGGCAAAATTTGCATCCGAAACTGCAAGAACTTGGCCGAGATGCTTCTCTAGATTTTTGATAAATTAGCTCCCTTATCAAGATACGCCTTGCATATCGGCCTCTACGTGAGAGGAAGGCGAGAGGACATCCATCAATTATGCGACCGCCTTGGCGCCAATCCACTCTTCGACATTACTTTGTGTCCTCGCGATGTTGCATTCTTTGGGAAGCTACTCCATTTTCCTTAGTCGCATTACGAGTAAGGGGAGCAAGAAGACTTGCTTGTTTATGCCACTCTTGCCTCACCCGGTGTTTTTTCAGAACACATACATTCACCGCTCGAGGTAAAACCTCCTATCCACTTTCGGTGCACTGGTGCCCTAACATCCCAGTCTCAAGCCCTCCGCTGCTTCGCCGACGTGAATCCGGTTCACCGGTGTTATTCCTATTAACTCTCCGTAAAGATAGCGTCCCGGTGTGCTTTCATCGATTCCTCATTTTGCTCTTATGACCACTTGTCATCACGTTCTTGTTCTTTTATTGCATACTTGGACTCTATTTTGTTGCCTAACAAGGTTTCTGAAGCCCGCGTTCACCTTGGTTGGCGTAGTGCTATGATAGAGGAGATGAATGTTTTGACTGACAATGGTACTTGGGACTTGGTTCGTTTACTTACTGGGAAGAAAGTTATTGGTTGTCGTTGGGTGTTCACAGTGAAGGTTAATCCCGATGGATCCATTGCTCAGTTGAAAGCCCGCCTTGTTGCTGAAGGGTATGCCCAGACCTATGGCGTGGACTATTCCAACACTTTTTCCCCTGTTACTAAGATGACATATGTTTGGCTTTTTATTTCCCTACTTACCAATTATAATTAGGATCTCCACCAACTTGATATTAAGAATGTCTTTCTTCATAGTGACCTTCAGGAGGAGGTGTATATAGAGCAACCTCCAGGGTTTGTTGCTTAGGGGGAGATAGAGAGGGTTTGTCATCTTCGAAAGTCTTTGTATGGTTGGAAATAGAGTCTGTGTGCATGGTTTGGTAAATTCAACAAAGTTGTTGAGGAATTTGGCATGCAGAAGAATAAATTTGACCACTCCATCTTCTACAGGAACTCCAGTTCAAGTATCATTCTGTTGATAGTGTATGTGGATGATATTGTTATCACTAGAAGTGACTCTAAAGGTATCTCATCTCTTTAGTCATTTCTTCAGAGCCAATTCCATACAAAGGACTTAGGGATGCTAAGATATTTCTTAGGCATTGAAGTTATGCGAAGCAAACATGAAATCTTCTTATCTCAAAGGAAATATGAGTTTGATCTATTGTCTAAGAATGGAAAGTTGGGAGTAAAACCATGCAGTTCTCCTATGGTTCCAGGCGTACACCTTACTAGAGAAGGCAAAACATTTCAGGATCTTGAGAGATATAGAAAACTAGTTGGGAAGCTGAATTGTAGGTCTCGTCTAATATTGCCCACTTTCCGAGTTAGTATTGTAAGCGGTCTGAGTCTTCTCCAATAGTTGATCATTGGGCAGCTATAGAATAAATTCTATGTTACTTGAAAGGTGCCTCAAGACGTGGTATTTTATATGGTAATCATGGGCATAATAGACTTGAGTGTTTCATGGATGCTGATTGGGTAGGATCTAAGGAGGACAAGAGGTCCACTACAGGTTACTATGTCTTTGTTAGAGGGAATCTAGTCTCATGGAAGAGTAAAAATCTGGTGTTGTCTCTCGATTTAGTGAAGGTACGAATATGAAGCGATGACACGATTCGTATGTGAAGATTATGTGGCTTCGTATTTCTTGATGAAATCGGCATTAAGACACCGGTCTGACAAAACTGGTGCTTGACAACTTATTTACCCTTCATATTTCTTCTAATTTGATATTAGTGAGCGAGTAGCGTATTGAGATAGTATCGTTTCGTTCGTGAGAAAATACAATTCGACTTGATTTCTATAAGATATGTGAAGACTGGAGAACAATTAGGTGATATCTTCACAAAGGCTCTAAACGGGGACCAGGTTAGTTATTTATGTAACAAGTTGGGCATGCTTAATATCTATCCTCCAACTTGAAGGGGAGTGTTATAGCATATATCTACTTTACATATAGAGTTGTAATCTATTGGGAAACTTGTCTTATAGAGTTATAATCTATTAGAAATGTTAGATTGGCTTTTTGTATATGTATGTCTGATGGATCGATGAAAACATAAGAATTCGTTCCTCGATTCTTTTCTCTTGCTTTCTGATAAAGTAGAGATATCATGAAGCAAATTCAGAGACATGTTAAGCATAGAACAAGATAACTAAGTATAAACATTCAGAGGGGAGAAAAATGACCTTCTTACATGACAACTTAATAAAATCAAAAGTCAAATCTTCAAGTATATTTTTGCTCCTGAAAATAATTTTTTATTTTTTTTTAGAATTCATATGTTTTTGCTCTTGAAAATAAAAGGGTTTTTTTTTTAGAATTCAATTTCCAAACGCAATTTCATTTTGAAAACACTAAAAATTATTCATAAATATTGTTTCTAGCCCTTTTTGCAGAAACACTTCCCAAATATGCCGCTTGTTTTGTCAAAATTCATAAATAAGGATAATCGATGTAAAATATAACTTAAAACCAACACCGACCAAATTCAGAGTATCATCAATGGTAGTATTCGAAGCCAAGACCATGTGCCTCCTACTAGGAGCACACTTCCTAGCATTCACTTTGACCAACAAAACTACCCTAGCGGGTGTAAAATTGGATTTAATGGCCAATTAACCAATAATATTAAGTCTTTTTCTACACTTACAATTTACAATGATGAGACTTCAAGGGATTTCTTCTAGGTGAGATTTGTTAAGGCCTTAATAAAGTCAAGGTTCCATCTTTTCTTCTTTTATCTTTCTTTCCTTATATTTTATTTAGCTTTCCTCCATTGGTTTTTTTTCCTTTGTTCCTTTCCTTAAACCAACTCAAGCCCGTTACCAGTTTTGGCATTAAAGCAAAAGTTATTGGTTTGAATACTACTTGAAAAGTGGAGCAACTTAGCGATCGTTGAAGGCCACAATTTTTACCTGACCATTAGTAAACATGCGAGTAGACAAATAAGAGGGAATTGACAAAGATCCTAACATTTTCCAAACTCATTTCATTAGCGAGAGGACTTTTAATTATGATTCATAATGCAAATAGTAGTCCCAAGAAATTAGCTCCCACAATTTATTGTTGAGAAGCTTAATATTAAAATAGAGAACAGCAGATTGTCATCAGATATCATGGGTAGATTATAATCTATTTTAATGAGCTCTATTGTTTAGTAACATTTAATTTTGTAAAAAATTAAAGCGTTTTGAGTGCAATAGAATGTACCTACTAATGGAAGTCCATAATATTATTATGCTTTGAGATCATGATATTTTTTGAAAAATTGAAAATGATAGAGAATATTCCTTATGCGTGAAAGATAGAAGAAAAGGTTCTACTTTTTTTTTTTTTTTTTGATAGTAAATGCAATTTATTAAAAACCAAAGACGAGGAGGCCACTGAGTAAGGGACCCTCGAGGGAACAAGGAAAACAAGAAAACCCACCACCCCTCACTTACACCCCAACTTGAGTGAGAAAATCAACTAAGGATAAAACTACATTAGTCAAGTACATGTTGTGCGAGACCCAGTAATTACAAAGGAATAAGGCGCCCCGTCCTTTGAGAATTTGAAAGCTCCTTATTTTCAAAAGCAATGTTATTTCTTTCGCGCGAAATAGTCGAAACAATGTTAGGGGCGGCGCCATCCAAGCCTTCTTAGTCTCTTACCACGGGAGCCACGCCACGAGATGAGGGTTTTACGGAGCCAGGCTTAGGGAACACCCGATACACTAATGCGAGAAGATCCCATAACTTAATCTAGCCACGGGACGGAGTGTAATAACAAATGGTGATCGTCTCTTCATCCTTCCCACACCAAGGAAACATCTATTAGCTAGGGCTCTTCCCGTTTTTAATTTGATCAAGAGTCAACACTTTGCCCCCAGCTTCCCAAACGAAAAACTCATCTTAGTTTGGAACGATTACTCGAATAGGCTGAGTTGGGGAAAAACAATCGAATTAGACCAAAACAAAACCTTATAAGAAAAGTTTCCTTAGAAAAGCCACCCATCTTTTGGCTTACTCTCATAAGCATCAAATCATCTTGGTTTGGGAGAATTCTTTTATGTTATGTAAGGCTTGGAGAAGATTTTGAGATCTCCTTCACTTCGATCATTAAAAGGCCTAGCGAAGCGAGGAAGTCGAACCATTAAAGGCCTCCCGCTTCCCAATCATTAAAGGCCTCTACCCTCAAGCATCCTTCCAGCGAAGTCTCCTTCCATTCCCCGGAGCGGCGAAGCGAGGCAGTATCCCATTCTTTTCTAATCTCCTTCGAGACCCCGGAACCGCAAAGCATCCTCGATTCAGCGAGCGCAGCCACCTCTTTCCTCCCGAACTTCCATCGAATGACATTTCTCCAGAGGGACTCCCTCTCATTTGCGAAACGCCAAATCCATTTACCTGACAGGCCTTGTTTAAAATGAGTGAGACTCTTAATACCTAAACCTCTCCATTTTTAATGCGAACAAGCGTCGACCACTTCCTGAGATGGGGTTTTTTCTCCAAATTGCCACCTCCCCAAAGAAAACCTCTTTAAATTTGTTCGAGGCGCGATCTAACCTGTCTAGACATCCGAAAAAGAGACATAAAGTATATGGGTAAGCTCGATAAAATACTACGAATAAGAGTGATCCTCCCACCTTTAGATATATATTGTCTCTTCCACAAAGCCAATCTCTTCCTAAACCTTTCTTCAATGTCATCCAGAGCAGAATCGGAGTTATGAGGGGCTCCGGAGGAGGAAGACCTAAATAGGATGACAGCGCCCGACCTTGCACCCGGTTCAAGCGCCATCGAGATCCCGCCTGTGACACTCCCAAGCGGAAATAATTTCGGCTTCCAGTTCAAATTTATCCTCAAACCGAGGAGATAGACTCAAACCACGTCAACAACCAACTTGGGTGTGCAAGTTTGCTCTTGATCGCCTTGGCAGGAAAATTATCGATGCGCATACAACGAATGGGAGGCTCCATATACCCTCTCAGTTTCTTCTCCACTATGGCAACCTAAGAGCGCCACATTACGCTCTCTCGATGAGGCCACTAAGAGCCTCCATCCACTAACACAAAAGATAAGGAGAAAGAGGATCCCCACGCCTTAGAGCCGAGAACTGGAAGAAACCCGGAGGGGGGTTCCATTCACCCAGCTCTGCAGAAACGTGTTAGTAGAGATACCATTTAATCCGAGTTTAACCATTTCCTCCCAAGCCCATTTTTCCATGACACCAAGTAAGAAATTCCAATTTAGATGATCCTTATACTTTCTCGATATCTGGCTTGCAAATAAGCCCTTTCTCCTTTCTTTTCAATAAAAGCATCCTGACATCGTTAGCAATTAACAACGCATCTAAAATTTGTGGCTACTCCACAAAAGCGCATTTTGTCTTTATTGACACTACTTGTCCTACCACTCTTTTCAACCTGTTAGCAAGCACCTTCTCCAAAACTTTGTATAAACCGCCCACATAGCTAATAGGTCTAAACTCTTTAATATCCACCGCATTCTCCTTTTTAGGGATCAAAACCAAAAAGGTAGAATTTAGGTTTCTCACGAACTTATTATGCTCAAAGAAGTCCTTAAAGAATCATGACCTCCTCCTTCACAAATCCCATTCGCGATAGCTATAGGAAAGCCATGCAGATTAGGGGCTTTTATCCCCATTCAAATGTGCGCTAAAAAACCTCCTCTCTTGTAAAGACGAGGTATCAGGCGCCTCCACTCCCAGAGTTCTTTGAAGTTCGGACCGGAAAAAGACAGGCGTGACCTCGAGGATCGGAAAGAGAGCACTAAAAGGGCCTCCCACTTCCCTCTTTATGGAAGCCTCATCTTGAGCAGTTTCCACGTGCTTTCTAACCTTTTTTATACAATTTCTTCTCCTATGGGGAATTAGCCATCCACAATGGAAGAAACTAGTATTCTTAATCTCCCTCCTTGAGCGGAAGTTCTGCAGATTTGCCTCCATGAAACTTCCTCTAAAAGGGACCGGTGTGTAATCCTCCCACAGCGAGGATTTCACTTGCCCCTCTGTTCCTACGGAGTCTGACAAAGAGTCATTCTCCTTCTCATCGATGGAGTCACTTTCTACTCAAGCTTCACTTTTCTTTACTTCAACTCTACCAAACACCTCTCTATTCCATGATTTAAGAAAAGTCTTCAAAGCTTTCAGTTTTTCTGCTAGAACAAAACTGAAAGAACCGCTGCTTGCCACCAGCCCTTCAATAACTCCTTGAAACCATCAACCCTTAACCACATGACTTCAAACCTGAAAGGGATGGGACCCTTTCTAATGCCACACGCATCTAGCAAAAGTGGGACAATGGTGGAGGGTGGTACAGGCAGGTAGGCGAATAACACCACTAAAATAGCTCTCCCCGATCGTAGAAACCAAAAGCGATCAGTGCGGACATTGAACAATTATTCCTTCCCTCCCCTCAAGTAAAAGGACCCTTGCAGGGAATATCTCTCAAACGAATCTTCTATGATTTGGGGAAAATCTTCTCATAGAGTTAGACACTCTCCCACCCCCTGCGTTCCCAGAAGCGAACCATATTGAAATCCCACCCGCACCAGGGCCGTTCCATGTGCTCTAACGGTAGCTGCAATTCCTCCCGAAAACTCCCTTTACTATCCCACAACGAGGGCCATAAACCCGGAGAACATCCCTTTGGAAGCCATGTGTACAATTTCAGCTTGACAAAAGGCGAAGATCCGGTTTCCATATCCAACCCGACTCCGCAAACTCTTATCCCGAAAGACGAGGATTCCCGAGCGGGAACCTCATTATCCCACTTGTTCCCAGTGCCAGGAACCTTCCACACCAATTTGCTCACCAGCCCGACACTCATATTACGGACCTTGGTCTCCTGCGAACAAACTATATCCACCTTTTTTTAGGCCCTAATGAAGGCTTTGAGGACCTTTCTTTTATCACGGTTATTAACTCCCCAACATTCCGACACTTAATCTTCGGCGTCACCGCCGGAGTTTTCAGCTGCAATTTCCCTTTGTTCCTCACGGGACCTTTTCACACCGCGCCTTGTATTTCATGGTGCGTTCTAACTTCTTAAGCTCTGGCTCACATCTAAGCAGCTTGACCCTGCTTTGCCCTTTCGGCCTCATTTTGGTTAATTTAGCAGTCAAACTCAAGAGATAAATCTCCCACTCATGATCCTTTGTCGAGAAACTGAAATACTCACTAAATTTAACCATATAACTTTCTTCCCGGCTCTCATATCTTTTCTCCAAAACTGCCAGGAAATTCTCGGTCGCACCCGCAACTTCCATCAGGGAGCCTTCAGTTAGCGATCCCCCCTCTTTGCCATTCGTATCAACCATACACCAAGGAGGATGGCCGACTCTGTCTTCCACATCATCTGAGCCCCCTACACCTGAAAAATCCCCCGGAAGGAGGACCCGGCCAAAAACAGAAAGGGGAAGAAGAGAATCTTGCCCTGCCAAGGGCGTCTTCGAGGCTTGAACTCACTCTATCTCTTGTGCAAGACTCCTTCCCATTGTTGCCCTTCGAAGTCCAAACAACCAAAGGAGAGATCCAGAGAGGAGAAAAACCCTTATCCATGGTTTTATCAAAAAACCCCTTCGACGACAAAGGGATCCCACCCTTTGCTATCTCTAGTACATTAACCTTGAGCGGATCGGAAAAGATCCTCTCTTCCTTATCCTTACCCATTTCATTCAAGTAAAAACCTTCCCTAACCAACACCATATCCTTACTTTTCCCAGAAGAAAGAGAAAAAGAAGGAGAATCAGAGGAGGAAGATAACTCACGGCTCCCCCTCGAGATATAAGGAGCGTACCTGGACCCTTCTTCCTCGACATCTCATGCGTAACTGGTTTCTCCTTAGTGAGACCACCTCCTTTGAAATACGTGATTTCCGGTGTGAAAACACGCTCACAGAGTCGCGGCGACAATCACGTCCAGCAACGGGACGTCGAGTCCCTAACGTCTGGGCATGGAACCTCTTTCTACTTAAAGCAGAGTTTATGTGAGCCCCAGGGCACTCCCTTTGAATAAAGGCCATCCAAGAGGGTTGGGCCCAGCCAGGTGGGCTTAGTCACTTTTTCAAAGTCTTTCTGTATCACGGGCTTCAAGCGGTGGGCTGCAATTTTTTGGAGGCCTCTTTTTTCATTCTTGTTTGCAATGCTTTTAGGCCCATTTGATTGGACTTCAGTCCATCTCCTTACCTCCTTCCCAATAAAAGCCCCTTTTTTTTTTTTAATTGAGCCAGGTTGAGAAGCGACAATCCTCGGGCGACCTCCGGTTCCTCTTCCTTGCCTTTGTCCTCCCCCTTTCCACACAGGACATCTATTACGCTTTTGGATGCTTTGGCCAATAAAAGTACTATCGATCGCCCCTTTTATTTGCCATCGCAATATCCGCGGCGACCGCGTTGTTAGCGCGAAGCCCCGAATACCTAGCATCGGTAGACCGCGCCCTCTTAGGTACCTATCTTTCTCCATTTGCGTCACGCATTTAGCTTGCCTCAGCGGCCCTGCATTAACGAGTTTTTGCAGGCACCACCCACCGAAGAGATATCTTTGGAACCTCCACCATGGCCCGGATAAGCGAACAAGATGAACCCATCACCACTTGAAGCAACCTAGGAAGATCTTCTCTCTCAGTTTTAACCAGAATTCTTGCCCACTGTAACTGTGTGAAATTTTCTGTGTCTAAATCCACAGCCAGAAAACCCCCACAGCAGTCCCCTATTCTTTTAAACATTCTTTAATTCCAGGCGAAGAGAGGCAAACCTACCACAGAACCCAGGCCCTGCTTACCTTGCGAGAGATCCACCACTGAAGCAGCCCCGAGAATGCGGCTTCCATTTCTCTATGTGGCATCTCTTATTTTCAAAACATCTGACACCTCTCTTCAAAACTCTCTCAGCCTCTTCCTTGCTCTCAAATTCTAGCAAAAAGCTTCCTACCAGCAACTTCTTTATACTTATTTCTCCTTGTAAGTTCCACTGGTGCTTTCCCCATCTTCTCAGAGAGTCCATATTAAAGTGAAATTCTTCTCCTTTTTCCTATTTCCCAACCCCAAATCACATTTAGTTGTTATCTCTAGAATTCCAAACACGACCCCCAATTTCCATCATAATCCCCTTCTTCCCTCATTCTTTTGCGATCTTCACAAAATCTCCACTTTCTCCCGACCGAGACCTTTCTTCTTTTCTACATCTACCACAACCCCTTGAAGTGGAATTTTTCTTGAGAGAAAGGGTTACTCCCAAAACTCTGGCACACGCTGGCGAAACCACCCCCTTTTCAACCCTCGGCCTTCAGGGAACACCAGACAAAACTTTTTTGCCTCAGATCCAAGCTAGAGCATAGAATGTAATTTCACACTTGTTGTCTTTTTCTCAAACAGAACCTTCTTCCATTTCTCCCGATCTTTTTGACAAACTTTTCTTCTACCTTACTGCGGCTGAGTTCTACCCCTTCTAATAAAAGCTAAGGCTTTGCTTAACCCAAGCTAATCGAGAGGAGTAGCAATGCTCGAGGACCGCTCCTTAGATACACTACCAACCTCATGGGAACATTCAAAAAATCTTGAATCCCTTTGCAAACTACGCACCTTTGTGACCCGAAACCAGCACCTTCAAATCCATGGTATGACTTGAAAAGATAAGCCTTTTTCTTCTTAAATATATGAATGGAAGAAAGGATGCTCCTATGAAGGAATAAGCCATAGCCATGGTGAAATGCATATGCTTTGGAAGAGTGGAAATCAAGGAGTATATCTAAAAAGCTAAATCCAATACGGAGAATATTTATTGTTTTCCCTTTACTTTTAAAATATTTGATTCATTTCTGATAAACAACCTCGGGGTGGTATGGGTCACCTCTCCCTTCATGGGGCCTCTAGCATTGTCATGTTGAACCCTGAATCCAACAAATGTGATGCCAAAGTACCATCATCTTTGGGTATGGTGCACTCAACACAATTTTGAGAGATGTTGTTTCTCTTCAAAGTTTTTGCAGATGTACTTTTCTTATTGAATGAATGAATAATACAATATAGGTCCTACATATTTATATACAAAAGGAAGACACTAAAAGGAAACAATATAAAGTACAAAAGGAAAGAGTATTATATACAAGCAAGGAAAGAGTCAAACCACAAGATATTCTATGGAATATTTCTATGATACTCAACACTCCCCCTCAAGCTAGAGCATATATAAGTCATATGCACCAAGCTTGTTACAAATGTACTTAATTCTAGGACCTCAGAGAGACTTGGTGAATATGTCTGCTAGTTGGTCACTCTAGTTGAGAAAACTAATTGTGGAGAATCATAAAATATTCTTTGGTTTATCTCCTACCTTTTTTGTATATTATCCTCCTTCCTTTTACACTTTATTTGTTTTCTTTGACTATCCTTTTGTATATATATGGAGTCTCTATACTATGTAATATATTCATTTCAATAAAGAAAAATATTCTTTTCTTCTCTCATTTCTCATGGTATCAGGGTCATGGAAGGTTCGAGTTAGGGTTTTTTAAGTGTCCTTCTATCAATGGGATTAGCGTGGTTAGGAGGGGCTAATCTTGTTGGTCCCTATCTTAAAAAATATTTTGGCTTTATTGGTGCTGGTCGATAAGGTGATGAGCCCGATTCCCCCGATTGTTATGTTGCCTCGTCCATCGAATGTTTTTAGGAATCTTCTTTCTTCTAAGTGTGGCTTTCAGATTTTCTTGTGATTAACACGAGTGGCCATCCTAATTCCAAAATGTGTGGACGCCATTACTACTCTCCCTCTCCCTCTCCCTCTCCATCATCTACGGATAGTTCTTGTGTCCATAAAACAGTTTTTGACAACATCTCTTCCCTTCAACCCCGATTTGGATACATTACTTATTATTTGCTTTAAAATAAAAAACTTCCATATACAAATAGAATACATTATAAAAAATTATACATTTACCCTATACCTTTGGATGATAAAATTTTAGATGCCTTAAATTTTTTAATAGTTTTAAAATTATATCTATATATATATATATATATATATATATATATATATATATATATATATCATGACTTATCTTTACGTGATTTGATTAAAAAGGATATTTTGAAAATCTAATTTTGGAAATTTGACCTTCTATTAATTTTTAGTAAACAAAAATACTCTTCTTATATTCTTGCAAATGATACATTCTTTTAAGAACCATGTAAATACATGGAATGGAGAAGAGCATTTTTGTTCAAAATAGGTTTTTTTTTCAAAAAACATGGGAAATGTTAGATTCACAATTTTAGGGTTATTTAATGTCTTTTCAAGCTATGTACACAATTTTGAATGATGGAATAGTTCACCCTCCCAACATGTAATCTATTGGTTCTCACCTTCATATGAACCCTACCAACTTCATAAAGTCAATGGAGGAAAGTAAAGATCTTAGAAGATTTAAGCAAAAGTATGAGAGAAACACCCTCAAATAAGTTCAATTCATTGAACTCATAATCATTTTTCTTTTTGAGTTGAATCTAGAGCCTCCCATATCCCTATCCCATGCCCTTGGCACATGAGCAACCACAAAAGCACACTAACTCTATCCATTTAATTCAAGAGTAAAGAGAGAACGCAAAGGACTTGGACAAGTTAAGCAAAAGAAGGGAAGAACTGCTGCTAAACCAAATTTGGTACAATATAAAATTAAAGAAAGCCAATTCTTAACATGATCATTGAAATCTGGTAATTAAAGTGTGCATCAGTAATGGAATGACAAGAGATGTTCTTGCCTGTTTTCTTGTGTCTTTCCCAATCATTGCAAACCGGTGGGCAGCTAGTGATAAGGAATCATTAGATGAAACGAAACGTTCATTACTGGTAGAAAAATCAATATCAGAAACTGGATTTATTATGATTTCTCCATCGCTTTCTTCACCCTCACTTGATGGTAACATGTTCCCAACAACTCCGTCATTGTCTCCCCAGTCACCAAATGAAGTAGAACCCTATTAGATGATCAAATGCAGTAATGCAATTAGAAAAAATGGGAACAACTGGGTCTTTAATAAATGCAATTATGATGGAGCACCATAATTTTGGTGACATTTAAAGCATATCTGGTTGTCCTATGAACAAGTTGCTCGACATCTTTGCATAACATTTGAAAATCCAACATTAACCAATAACAATAAAATTGAATATATCTAAAATTAATGATCTAAGGTCTGGTTTGAGAATCCATTATATGTCTATATAAAGTTCGAATAAGACACAGTGTGGTGACTCTAGATAAATAACATAAAATGGCTTGTAAATCTCAAGTCTTAACAACAGCTATATTATTATTTTCCAGGTATGCATAAGTTACTTCAATACATCAAATCAAGGAAAATGCCTCAAAGTATGCTCGGAACAAAAAATTTAAAATTACCAATTTTCAAAGTAGCCGACTTAATAGCAATAGCAATGTTTTATTATTTTAAAAATAATTTTTGCTTAGCATACTACATTTCCATCATGATCTCATGTACCAAGTATCAATAATTACCATTAAAGAAAAATGATCTTTCTTTCCTCTGTACTTCCCTTTCAAGAGAGAAAAAAAAAATCATCACTGTTCCAGGAAATAGAAGCATCATATCGGATAGGCAAAGAAATACCTCGTCCATGGCCCCAATTCGGACAAGCCTCCGCCGCGACTCTTGTCCATTTAATAACTATACGTAAACAGCAAACTGAGCAAATCCATATCTATGTTGAAAGTAATCGAAAAATACAAAAGAAAACGCAGAGAGAGTCCAGAAAGAGAGACAAATAACAAAAAATAAAAATAAAAATAAAAATATTGAATATCAAATGTCAGATTTTCCATAAATTGAACAGAACAGATGAAAATACCTTGAGAGAGCAGGAGCAGCGTAAGCAGCGAGAATCAGATGGAAAGCAGAATGGTAACGGAAGAGAGAGGCCGCGGCGGGGAAGAAGAAAAGCAAGGGGAGAGAGAGAGTGAGATAGCATGATGATATTGATGGATATGCAGCGATCCGGATATGTTAGAAGAAGAAGCAGGCAGGGAACGACGCCGTTTAAATGGCACCCAGAAATGGCAGCGTCTCCGAAGGCCGAAGGGGAAAGTGGATGAGCTGCCCTGCCTAAGCCAGTAAGCCTAATAAAAGACCTCGAAGATATCGGTACCAATAGCATGGAGTTTTTGTACGTATTTAGTTTTTTTATTATTATTATTATTAAAATAATTTGAAAATGAAAATAATATTGATCTAGCTACTCGCAGATAATCTCCCAAATGTGCGCTAAATTTTTTAAATATTTGTAATACCGTATCCAATAAATCTGACATGAACTTTTCAAAAAAAAAGTTAATATCGGTGTTAATGATTGATGCATTAACATAAAAAATTTTGGATGCGTAATCGTGAATTATATCGTTACTTTTCTGTATTTGGTTACATATATTATTTTTATCTGTTAATTTAGATATCATTTTTATTTTAAAATTATTTTAATAAATTTTTTTTTAAAAATAAACTAAATATGTTCAAAACTCTAGTGTGGGTGTGGTATATGATTCGCGGGCTTTTGTTTCTTCTCAACCTGATATATGCCCATCCCTTTCCAACTACATTTTTAATCTATGTATTTTTTATTTTAATAAAAATATAAAAATTGTAAAATTGATAAATAAAAAAAGTTATTTATAAAACAAACCCTTTTACGGGGTAATGGAGGATTTATCTTTACATTTTTAACAGCTTTTTTTTTTATTTAAGACGGTGACAGTTACAACCAAGAAAAGAAGGTGAAGAATTTTATAGACCGCTGGTTGTGTAGGTCCGGAACTAATGAATACAATAGTAGATTTTTGGGGACTGCTGGTTGGTAGGCACCTGTAAATGAAGGACAGTTTGTAGAAAATAAAATTTAATTATTCTTATAAACTTTATTTCCCGGATTCAACAGTAATATTTAAATAATCAAAAATCAAGGTTTTTAGAAAGGCAAATCCATCAATTTGTAACGAAATTGGGCTTTTAAGCTTATTTCTTGGACATGCGAGATCTCTCATATTCTCAAGTTATATACAAACCCATATATAAGTTTTGATATATAATATAAAAGCGATCTTGTATTTTTTTTCAATATAGGACAAGTTCCTTTTGAAAAACCGTTTTTAAAGATAGTTATTTTATAAAGAGATCATTCTTATAATTTTTTATAATTTCTCAATTCAAGACAATGTCTTGTATTTTTCTCATCCTTGAGGCCATATATAGGAATGCAGATTAAACTTCCACATGTGAAGGCCAGGTACTCTGTTAACATTTTTTTTTTATACGCTAGTGCAGTCGTCAACTTTAAATCAGTTAACTCTTAAGTCACACGTTAAAAGTAAAAAATCAACTATATCCCTAATAAAGGAAAAATAAAAAAACCTTCTAATCGTAAGAACGATGATTGACGACGGCGATAAGGTTAGGTTATTTACAAAAATATCAAAATTAATGTGTCATACCCAGGTTAGTAATACCACAATCACTCACTACAGCAATGAACTTTAAGAAATCTGTTTGCACGAGTCATTTACAAGAGGAAAGCATCATAATGAAGAAGGAAAGAGTCACGTGTCATCTATGTCTTCCCTGCCGTTCACGCCAATTCTGTTTGCATTTGAGGTATATTTTTTTGTTTGGCTGGTGGGAACGATGAGGAAAATTGGGGTATATTTCAATTCTGTTTGAAATGAATGAATGAATAAATGAATGAGAGAGTTCACAAATACTGAACAACTCTCTGTACAGATACAATTCAATCGAAACAATTTATTCACGTAATCTACTAATCAATCAAGTGAAGAATTCAAATAATCGGCCCCGTGGCTTCTTTGCCGGCAATGGACTCTCCACCTCTTGCTCGACCACCGATTCAACTTTTTCGACCTCGGCAGAACTCAAGGTAAGGCCGGCAAGTTAAGGTCAAAGTCCGGTGGCTGCTTGGCTTTCGAAGCAGCGCCTTCCGAAGGCGTGACACGCCACCGGAGTGCTGCTGCCGTCGTAGTGGCAGCGCTTGTGGCCGTGCAATTGGCGTGAACAGTGAAGACACAAATGAGACTTGCAAGTGACCCATATTTTTTTAAATTCAATGCCGTTGACTCGGCGTTAAATTAAAATTCTGTCTATGTCAATGATTGCGGCCTTATTGGCATATCTTGTAGTTCGGATATTATTTTCATTTTCGACATATTTTAGGTTTTTTTTATTAAATAACCTAAATATCATAATAATAACTAAACCAAATCTTGATCACACTTGGCATTTTGATGTGACTTTCATGAACACAATTCTTCAACAAATATAAGCTTACAAAATACAAAAATATAATCAATCCACAAGCAAATCCAATGTCTTTTAACACTCGGACACGAATCAGTAACCACATAGGGGGGAGGGGGGGTTTAGGAGGAACTACTAGTGAGGGCTGCCAGCGAATTAAGCGCACCAGCAAGCTAGTTTGGAGGGGTGGACACAGGAGGAGGAGGCCGCCCACGCCCCATTGTGAAACCTCTGGTCCCATCTGGCATTCTTGGCCCTGGAGGCGGTTTCGAACCTTCACCACCATAACTAGATGACAGGGTTCCATGACCTAAAATAACAATTTTGAATAATAATAATAGTAATTACTGAAGATGTGAATTTGATGAGACTGATTACTTGAAAGCAAGAACTGCGGCCAGTTTTAATTAAATACCCTGTCCATTCATGCCCCGGTATTTCTGTCCTCTTGATCGTCCTCGGTTCTTGCCCTTCTGCCCATTTTTCCCATTTTTCTCTTTTGTCAAATGTTCCCCATCCTGAAATGAAAGAGAAAAGTACAATAACGTATCAGGATGATGCATCAACTGCATGAGAGGAGCCCAATTCTTTGAATACACTTCATCAAATGAACAAACTACAGTTAAGAATGTATTCATTGGATGAAAAGTTCAGGTTATAGGTATGACAGACAGTTGACATCTAAATGAAGTAAGAAAAGCTACTCACTTCTTCATTAGGTGTTTCATCATGATGCTCCCTTGAGTTATGATATTCCACTCCAAGTTGCTTGATTCTCCTCATCTCCTGCTGGATGGGCTGCTGCTCAACATTGTTCTTCTCCAAATCACATCCCTTCCAGCCTTTTCTTCTCTGTCCATACTTGCCCTAAAGCAATAATAGAAATTTAATGTTTGTGACCTAAAGCAATTGTTTGTTACCAAGACTTCAAAAAGTAGAAAAGCCATGTACCATTTGCGTGAAACCGACCCGCATGCCATTTCTCAGTCTTGTTCATTATTTAAAGTAGCCACCTGTTAAAATGACAACAAGTCTTTACAAAATAATCATCCAAAGATCATGAAACAAATATCTAATAGATGTCTATACTATAGAGTAAACTTGGATACACACAGCTCTCTCAGCAGCCTCCACAGTCTCATACTCCACAAGGGCATGCAACTACAGAAAGAAAAAGAAACCAGAAGGATAAATAAAATCATATATGAATTTAATACACCATTCAATAAATAGCATGCAAATTACAAAACCAGTAGATAAAACAATCATCTGTCCCATTTTCCGATTTTGAAGGCCATTCATCCATACCTTACCACTTATCAGCTTCTCCACCTTGCTGTCTTTTGCTGACTCTTCTGTGGCATATGGATCATGAATGCAAATCTTTTTTATGCTGTACATTGCAAAGCATCCAACACCGTTATTTAACTTAAATGCAGAAAGCAACAACCAAGGAATAATGGAAAACAACATACTTTCCAGCTGCACCAAATATTCTCTGAATATTCTCAGTTGAATGGTCTTCTGGTAAATTTTCTACCAACACAGTGCATATCTAGGATCCACATATTAGATGCTATAAATTTTCGTGAACAAAAATATCAGAGTGACAAAAGAATGTCCACAAGTTAAATACCTTTGAATCCTTGACCTCAGTGAGTGGAAGAGGATGAAGTCGTTTTACCTTCTTTCCATCTGAACTCACAACCTACAGTTTCCGAGAAAATAAATTCACGGTTATGACTTCTGTAAGGGTAAAAAAATATGCAGCTTAAATCCTTAAATGGTAAAATAGGTTTCCACGCTTTCAATGGCCCTTCCATACCAACCAAACAGATGAAAAACAAAAACAGGAGTTTAATCAGGCTTAAATGGGGACAAAGCCTCAGTTAATAAAGAAGAAACTTACAAGCTGAGAAGATTCCCTGAGTGCAGCAACTATCAATTGAATGTCTTGACTGAGCTTTCTCATCTTCCTAAAGGAAGCAATAATTCCAATAAACACTGCAAGAGCAATATGTCATAGATTCGCAGTGTCACTTCTCCAAAGCAAAGACAATCTAATTGTGTTCTACAATGGGAGACCAAAGTTCTTGACCAAAAATTATAAAAAATAAATAAGAAAGTAAAAATAACTTTCTTCATAACCCAATTAATCAATCTACTTGAGAAGGCTACATGTTCATCTTTTGCATGAGAGGGTTCTCTATAATTATTTGCCACACCATAAGATCAACTCATTTTACATGGAATCACCACCAACCTACCATAGTACTACAGAAAAAACCACAGCACTTCCAATTCAATTTTGGAACTAAAAAGGGTATTCAAATCAAGAAAATGTACGCGGGTTCTAACAAGGTCATTCCATTAGTTGAATTGAACTAAATTAAGTTTTTTTTGAAAGGAGAGACATTTCCAAGCCAATAAAGAGTTAAGCAGCAATCAGAGAGGAGGAATCAGTCAACAGTTGTCATTCAAACCAATCCCAGAGATGCTCAGCACAGCTAAAATGACTACACCAGGAGAACATGCAGGTTAGATTACATGTCAGAAATACCTGCTTTATTTCATCACCTTCATCATTTTGTTCTTTCCATGAAAATTTTCATCAATGATAAAAAAAAATTTTAATTTTTTTTAAAAGGGGAAAATGCTAAAGAATCTTAGAGAAGGAACGAAAAGCATTTAAGTAGCCACCCTATAATCAAAAACGTCCCTCATCCACATCCCAATGCTTGCCATATGTGATATCAAACTTTATAATACACTTTGCAGTATAAACTTGCTCTCTGCTCAATAAAATATTTATCATTTCTCCAAAATTGTCTGAAATGATGGTAATTTTATCATTTCTCCAAAAGCGTCTGAAATGATGGTAATTGACACAATCAAATATTAGGAATTGAAGGTAACATGAAGCAATACCTTCTCAACACACAAAAACTGCACACTTACCAAACCCTTTTTTGTCCTTCTTCATCAAATTCAATAAATACTTGTCTGTGGGCAAATTTTCATCACTAAAATAATATTCCACCTGCATAAAAGAAATTCATTTAGTGACATCAGTGAAATTGTGAAAGGAGTTCTGACTTTTAATTTTAGTTTTGTTTAGAGGTAGGCAAAGCTATGATACACAAAACAACCTTAGGTTGTAATACTGCAATCAAATTATTTAAGAGACCAACAGATTATTTAAGAAACCAACCATAAAAATGCTAATAACCCTGAAGTGCATATTGCCTTTTTAACCAAGTGCATGCCAGAAAACGTGTTCGAAGACAGAATAATAATTTTTTTTATAAGTATATTAAATATAATAAAATAAAAATGGAATGAATGAACAATTAGCTATCGAATGTAACACAACAATAAAAACTTAGAAGTCTTCACTTTCCTATCCTATTTGGCAGCCATTATACTTTGGTGTCCCCCTTTTGACGGTTTTATTCTATGCTTTTACTTATCAAAAAAATAAAAATGTATCAAACTCATTCCATTTTATGAAGAGGCTCAAGTCCTCTGCTATGTTGATAAGATGCCATTGATTCCCATACAACAAGAAGCCTATACAGTAAAACTGGGTGTTCAAATTATGCTTTAGCCATCTGTTGACAAGAAATAAGAAGCATCAACATCTCATGTGGATGTCCGAGCGTGATCCCGGCACAAAGGCAAAGGGATCGAAGACACGAGGCAAAGGCATAGTGGAGACTAACCCATAGCCAAGGGTCACTTGATGTCTAGCTTCTCAACCGGTAGACGGTTCCTTCTCCCCTAGATCAATGAAGAAGGGAGAAGTCAGTTGATTCTTCCGAAGAACCAGAAGCAAAGCACTATGCGCCGAGTCTTTATCATTAGCCTAAGGCGTGTGATTGATTTTGAAACAGTATGAAGCTTTTCTTCCTGCTCATCACATCTATTATCATCCAAGATCTCCATATAAAGCTTTGACTTCTACACCCTTTTTCTTATGTAGGTGCTGAGTTTCGTATTTCTCTTCTTCAAGAGAACCAAAATTTTTAAGCACTAAAAGCCCGGCATTCACAAACCATCCTCGAGGGCACCTCTACTCCTGAGATAGAGAGGGTGGAAAATCAGCTTTGTCTGTGATTAACTTGAGATGATGATACAAATGTGCAACTGACTATTTATCATGAAAAGTTTGGCTTATTCACGAACCAATCCTAAAGGCACACCTACCCGGGATAGATAGTGGGGTGGTCACCGATTTAACTCGTACGTATGAGGATGAGACGCACGCACTATTGCTCTGTCATAAAAGCCTTCCATCATTCATGAACAAACTCTGAGAGGTTGACTTAGTCGGGATGAGAAGGGTGGTCCCGCTATCTAGTGATTTTATGAGAGGAGGAGACAATGCAATTGGATTGCTTGTCATATAATGGATAGTCCCAATGTAAATGTAAAAAACATATAAACTTGCTTCAATCTTGAGAAAGACAATCTTAGGAGAAAGAGATTTGCCAAGAACTAGAAGTGCATCTACGAGCCATGTTTTTTTATTTGACCAAAGAGGATAATTAGATTCAGGGCATGGTTAGTTATTCAAGAAGAATCCATCCTCAACACCAACTATGGCCCTATTTTGAGAAATCATGTAGCTTATTTGAGAAATCATGTGGCTTGTTTTAATAAGTAAATAAGTAGAATATATGAAAGTAAGTATACAAAAAAGGCCATAGGATAAGGTAAGAAGATAGAGAAGCAGCACCAACCACTAACTATATTCACCAACCTCGTAGAGCCGGGATCTAAAGGAGAACTAAGAACAAAAAGAAACCACCACCTGAATCATAGCCTTGACATCACCCAATCTGCTAACCCAAATCCACAATCCAAAATCAACTCAACATGTAAAACACTAGGACTAAGTGACCTCATTAGGTGTACAATGGGGCTTCTCCACAATTAAATGAATAAACTAGAGGATCCCACTATCACTTGCAATGAATTGAGCTTACACTCCATCAGATCCAACAAAGATTCTTGTCATCAAAACCTCCCTCCTAATAAATGAATGATCTTTCTTAAACATTTCCCATCTCCACAAATGCAAGGGTAGTCTTATAACCTTTTATCTAACCCCTTTTACGTTGTTAAGTAATGTATATTTGTATATCCATATATTTTAATTTTTTCCTTTTCTCTTTTTACCCTTGCTCATCTTCTATATATATAAGTGGTAGAGTATTGTGTAATTTTTCAATTCATTACAAAATTCTTTTTCTCACTTCACATATGCAAACACCCAAATTTAAGCCCATTTAACAGATGCAAAACAATCTCCTTGAGTCTTCTAGGAACTCCTCTTTGTGTGCACTTTCTACCTCCAAAGCCTCTTTTCTGTGTCAAGCAAAGCAAGGTTTTCTCAATTACTATGATTCACCCCTAGAAGGCTCACCCACCTTAGTCCACCCATGGCTCTCTATTCCAACTATCTTAGTTGATGTGATCCCGGACCAAAGGTCAGTCATTGTTAACCTAGATAATCTCATATGAGCATGATGCATGCAAGTGTATCCGGAAAGTAGCACCCAGAAGGGATGAGGGATGTGGAATTAAACTCCTAAAAGGTGAAAGGCTAAAGCCTCTTATATGAGGAATATTGCTTGATAGCCTCCATTCATATAAATTAGAACCTTATAAAATCAAATTTATATATCAAATTAGTGTTAGGTACCATGGGTTTTAGCCTGTAAATTTCTCTGAACAACAAAATGCCCCGGAATGACCTAAGTCTACAGTGATACTGGCCCGGGGCCACGCCCAATCATCTTCATTTACAAGCTAAAACTAAACATTTCCTGCACCGTTATTTAAATATAACCTAAGACAACTTCCTACCAACACGATTTATCTTTAATAGTCAAACAACTGGACCTGACTTTTTACCAAATAACAAGGTCCAAATTCCACATGATGATTTAACCACCTCGAGGCAACACAAACACTTATAAGATATGGTTATGGCTATCTAGCGAAGAATAAATATAACGCTGCGAATCCACGCAGAGACCACCTTCCCTTTGTTCGAAAGAAACTCATCCATCATAAAAAGTGATCACCTCCTCCTCCATGTTATGAGGGAATGACACCGTGAGAAGGTAAGACATTCTTGATAGAAACAAACGATATTCTTTCTCCCTCTAGATTCCTCGATCCGACTCTTGGCAAAGATCTGAGAGGTGGCATTTCGCGAATCACAAATTGCTTTCTGTTTACTACAGATATTGGCTTTTGCAATACGCTCCAAACAGATCCAACTGACTGTAAATTCAGTAGAATTACAAGTCTCTTCACTCATCCAAAGATCTCCGGAAAATTTAAGAGGACCAATTGCGCCGCTGATCCAACGCGAAAAAGCCCATCTGGGCACTCGCGAGGGCTTAGTCGCATCCGCTTCAAAGTGATTCCATCCCCCGGGGTGCTCAGTTCCCCATCCCATCTGACCGGGCCTATGAACCAAATCCGCATCCTGGCCCTTCTTCTTTTCAACCCAGACGGATCGATACGGGGAACCCAAGGGACTAAGTTCCACCCTACTCAGATACTTAATTTTCCATGTCCCTTCTTCTCTTCAAAGAAAATTTGGGTGGTGATCTGTGAGTCCTTTCTTTCTATAGTCGCCTCCAAACTACACTCCCTTTCACCCCGCATGTTTTGTGGTAAGCTTCAATCCTCGCTAAGTAGAGAAGGTTGCAATGGTTGAGAGCGTTAATCATCAATTTCGACCAACCGCCAAGCTTCCGTCTTCCCCAATGAGATAACTCATACCCGGATTAAGTTCGAAGGTCCACAGAAACATTTAAGTGCCTTCCACCTTCCACAATTTCGAGGGTAAAGTAATGATTATCTGGGATAGATCATGAGAGATGGGTGGCGGCTTAAATCATGCAAGTTCTTCACGGTAAGAAAGACTTCGTGATGCCGCCCGCTTAAATCTCTTAACAACCTCCTGGGATTTTTTCAAACTGTCTCTTCCACCAATGCACTAGTTTATACACTAACTCTTCCTCAACAAACCATAATAATGAAAAACACGTGTACATAAATAAGCATACGAACACACCACGGCAGGGCTCCTGGTGCATCAGACATACACCCTGAAAACATCAATGGTTAACAAAATAGAAGGTTGGGGGACCTGAGGTTCCATCCTAAGGCTGTCCTCGACGATCACCTTCACTCCTCCGTTTCTGGGCAGCTGGAAGTCTCAGAATGAATCGCAAATCTGGGGCTCGGGCTAACATGGACATCCGGCCATCCTCATACACCCTCATAGAGAGCGAAATAACCCTCCAATTAACAGGATTGTTTGTAAATAGGTATGGAACACAACATCGTAATGAATCCTAAATACGCCAGTAATATGCGTATTTTAGTGTGCGTGTAAGAATTGTTTCAATTTTGGGATTTCCATGAGCAAAGAAAGCAAGCTCACCGCGCACTATTCTTCGAATGAAAAAACAATATACAGATTTCGTTTCACAGATCTTCAAACAGGTCTCCCCCAGATATGACGACATCAATGTCATCTGAATCATTCCCTCAACTCCATGCATAAGGAGGTAGCTGATGTTGCTTCGTAGTGGGGTAGCGGTCTCCAGTCTCCCCGCCATACCCACTAGTCAGAAAGCCCTTCCCTAGACTTTAGCCATTCTATGCGGCATAGATAAAGTGGTGGAAACGTAATCACTGCTTATGATACTAACTGTAGCACAGAAACCATCAGGCAAGCCCACTGCTCTGGGTTATGTTTGCCCAGCCTAGAGCAGCTCAAGATATTATCCCCCCACGCTATCCCGTTTAAATCGTGGCCGATAACCCAAAATCAATCCACCCGTGAGAGAAAGCCATTAGTGGCTTCACTCAGAAATGAAAAACCAAAAACAAGCGCCTAGAAGAACGGTTCACAACAGCACATAGCGTCACACTAGAGTATCCACAGAAAATCTCAAGCAAGAGGGAAATAGGTTAACCAAGAAGAAACAAGTACAGGAACGGGTGGAATCAAATGATGGCTCCTTATATATTAAGCGTCTAGAGCCTACAGACACATTAAATGCACCATTGACTCATCGCCTCCACGACCAATTTGAATCCTGACAACGCTTCGCTTATTAGGGCGGTGAGCGAGCGTGGGCGGGCTAAGTGGCCTGTGCCGCAACAAGCACGCCATTTGCGCAGGCCATCCATGTTACTTCTAGACCGGCCCATTTCAAAGCATATCAAATACCATAGCCCTTGGCCATAAGACTCAGTCCCTGTCACTAGCCGGGAATTGAGAAGCATGAGAACAATGTGTGCAGGAACGCAGAAATTTCAGGAAATGTAAATTCATTAATTACACCAAAGGGCGTTCGTAATTACACAACAGCACTTATAACCAAGTGATCATACTATGATTACATGATCCATCTGGACCAAATACATAGGCTAAAAAAGAGAAAAAAATAGGCGCAGGGGCCAAAAAAAGAAGAAAGAGTTGAAGCAAAGGCTAGGAAAGAAGGTCCTACGGAAGGTGGAAAGGAACACAAAGAGCCCCATTGATTTGGGAGGGAGTATTCTTGGCTGCAGAGGATTCCATTCCAGTTTTTTAACCTCCCGAGGCGGCTAGAAGGGGCGCCACTCTTCGAGAATATTCTCTGACGCAAACAATTCGGGCTCCATTTCGGTCCTTTGACCTTCGGCTGGATCATGCCAAATCCCGTTTAAACCCCCTTCGTAGCCTCTTCCATCGTGATCATAAAAGTCCGACTCGACGCGCCTGGCAAACCTCCAGCTAAAAAACCCGGTTATAACCCGGTGGCACAAAGAATCCACCACCGCAAACCTTTTATAAAGACCTCGGCGAGGAATCCCGAACAACGCATCCGTCTGACACCAAAAAACGAAAAAAATTCCGTGTCTTGCGTTGGAACATACCAACATTAATAATCCATTGTTCCCAAGTAGCCTGCATCTTCTGCCCCAAGAAGTGTTTGACCGCCCACAGGGTGGTTACGTGTGTGACTCATGGGTGGATACTCGTTCAAACTGAGGTCGGTCAACCGGCTGCCTTCTTAAAGATGATAGCCGACCAGGAGAGATTGTATCTAAGCATTATATTTCTTGCCCGGCTAGGGAAGTATGTTTGGGCCTGACTTGTAAATGAAGATGATTGAGCCCGTATACTGGGCCATTATACCCAGGCTTTAGTCATTAGGAGCTGTTAATTTGGAGGGTTGGGCGAAACTATGGTACCCACAAGTAGCACTTCTTTGCTAGGAACTTTCCACATGAACAGGGTAAGTTTACCGTATAACATCTTTAGAAATAGAAATAACATGATTCTCTATTAATACTTTACTCATGTTTCCTTACAAGCCGAAGGAAAAAAATTGAAACCAAATCAAAACAGCCTAATAATTGCTACCCTTGTAATTTGGCTTCATTGAGATTCATGGTGCATTTTCCAAAGTTGCAATTCAGATCCATCAGAAGAACATTCAAGTTAACATATCAAATCTTGAAACCCACAAACATCCTTCCGGAAGCAATTTTTGAACCCGCAAACGTCAAAAGCCATGCAAAATGAATTCCAACCCATTCAGAGCCAAAAGGAAAAACTGAACATATTTTTCATTAAAGCATTCCAGGCAAAACAATAAGAAAACAAGCCACTGGTAAGTTGCCGAGAAAAAAACCTTACGAGTTGAATAACAAAGGAAATTAAATTTTCTAATGTGACGCTTTCGGTTACTTTAATTCCTAAAATTTAAAAACCATAAAATCATTTAAACTAAAAGAACGCATCCACTCAAAAAACAAAACCTAAAATTCAAATCTAAACTCTATCTCAATCCACGCATTCCTCAGCAACCAAACGCAGAATCAACCGTTCTACAATCCAAAACCCGAAGCCAAAAACACCAGAAACAGAATACCAAAAAAAAAAAAAAAAAGCACCTGCTTGACAATCTTTTCACGAAGATCATCAGCGAGAAGAGCGTCATTTGCAGACGAGCGAGCGTCATCTGAAGGCGGAGGGGATCCGACAGCAGGCACAACGGGATCATGAGGAGGAGATGATATCCCATCGGATTCCATCAGGAGAGGAGAGAGGAGGAAAGGAAAGAGGAAGCTAGAGAACCTCCCGCCCTTTTCTTCTTCTTCTTCTTCTTCTTCTGCTCTCTCTCCCCTTCTGACTGTGATTCTGGAAGGTCTTTTATATCGGTCGACGCCCCCCTTGCTCAGGTTATTTGCGTCTTTTTGTGTGTTTAGAGATGAAGTAAAAATTGGCACTTTGACTGGAGAATTGGAAGTTGGAACTTAGGCTTTGAACATCATTATGTCTCTCTGGCTTGCAAACTAAATAGTAAATAGATAATAGAATTAAGGGATGGTAAAATGAGTTAAAACTTAAAACCCACCTGTTCAAAGGGGTGGTATCCGTTTAATAAACAATAATTCATTATTTAATAAAATTATTCTTAATTTAATTATGCTTTATATTACTACTATAAATATATTTTATTAAAATATTAACCATGTACATAAAAACCTAATCATTGAGAATTCGTTTAATAGTTATTTTATTTGAAGTGTTTTTATTACTTTTATAAGTGTTTTTAAAATAATGACTCATAAAGTGTTTTTCATACATCACTCACCATAATTGATTTTTCAATATAATAACTAAATCTTTAAATTTTTTAAAATATTCTGCAAATTTTCCGAAACATATAGCCTGTTTATCAAAAACAAATAAATAAATATATAGGTCTGTTTGGTAACGATTTTTAAAAACCTTTTATTATTCTGTTTTTTTTGTTCTAGAAAACAATGAGAACACAAATAAATTATTTGATTCCTAGTTTTTTTTTTTTTTTTTGAAAAACACAAAGCATAAAAAAGATATTAAATTTAAATGACAAGAATAATTTTATTTTTCAAAAACAATTCTCAAAATCAGGAATCGAACAAACCCCTAATATTTTTATAAAAAAACATTTTTTAAGGTAAAAACACATCCTAGAATCCCTATCAAATGGACTCTCTGTAGGAAAACTTAATTATACCATTGTTTACATTACAAATAATTTTTTGGACCCAAATAATAATGGAACAGGTTGAATAGATATGTCGGCTTCAAGCGTCGCGATCCCGACCCGATCGATAAAGGTCGACTCGAAGATGTCGTCAGGGTTTTATTTACTCCAAATCTAATAGTTATTTACTCGAGCTATGAACTTTTAAATTGAAAGAAATGGTTGAATGGGTACATCTGAAGTAAATATTGGAGGAAAGATATGTGGAATAACAACTATGCAGAGAGGTTGAAGATCCGACAAGCCAAGGTAGTGGAAAAAGTCAAAGACATGTGTAAAGATGAGAGCAAAGGACCATGGGACGTGAGGAAATTATAAAAAGAGTATTCCCCAAACAAATAATGGATTGGTGTAGTTTCTCTAAAGGAAAAATGGAGAAGAACAGTTTCCACATATGGAAAATGGAAAAATGGTGTAGTTAACTGAAGTAGTTGGCCCTAGTGGGACAGCGAGACAACAATTGAGGAAGAATGTGAAGAAAGGAATGTGGTTAGTCACCTGAACCTCTATAAAAGGGAATCAAAGCATCAGAGTAAAATGACCAATGATTGAACACTCAAAATCGAGTAAGAGCATTTTAACATTTCTACAAGTTCAAGAGCCTTCTTTTCCAAATCATTAGCTTAATTTTATATGTTTTTCTTTCCAAGCATTTATTCTTGAAAGTTTTTCTTGACGTTGATTTCAGTCTGATTATATAATGAAATTTCTTTATTTTAATGTCTGTTAAGTTTATTGCTTAGAAACACCGGTCGATCTGTCTGTCCCAATTTTGAGTGTTTTACATTTGTGTCTGAGGAAACTTAATCAGGAAACTAGGGATCATTTTTGTATGAAGCGAAGTTAGATTTAGCCAACGTTTTAGTTCAAAAAAATATTATAATTTATGATACTGCGTATGGTCACCAATTTCCATACATTTTGTATGTTCTGGTGAATTCCATTAGAAAATCCACCAAACAACCATGTATTACTTATTTAACAATATTATTAAATCCTTCAAGAAAAACATTATTATCAAAAGTATAACTTAAGGTATAGTGAAATCTTAATATTATTTTTCATACAATTAAGGGGCGAGTTCTTTGCAAATTGCTTTCTATCAACTCAGCTCCTTGCCCTTGACATCTGGGTTTAAGTAGTAAATGGCGAATTCTTTGCTAAGCGCTTTCCATCAACTCATTTTCTCACCTTGAAGCTTGATTCAAGAATGGGTGCGCGAGGTTGACTCAAGTGAAAAAGGGACCAAATGGGATAAGAGAGATTCTAGCTCAAATTCATGTAAGAAGAGAATATTACAATGTGATGTAATATATATGCAAAGTAAATGGACGTAATAAAAAAAAAGCGAACTCCTCTCTTTACCGTGTTAATCCTTATAACCCATATTAATCAATGTAGGAATACTATGGGTAGTTTCAAATGGGAGGAAAAGGAAATTTTAGTAGATTTCATTTATAGTGGCAAAACTATAGAGGGAAATTTTGCAACTTGAAGTTACAAGGCAGAAAAGGGGGAATCCGGTTTAACAAGAACCCCGTTCCCATGCTCCAAACCATAATACATCACCCACCACACGTCTGATTTTTTAGCTAGTTAAAAAAAAAAAAAAAACTCTCTAAACCGAAATAAGAAAAAAAACAAACAGGCCCAACCAAAATCCGAAACCCAATCTTCCAAGCCCATTCCTGCTGGCCCCTGAAAACCAGACCCTAACATCATCCACCACAGGCCCGCACAGCGAGCTCATGTCATCGCTCCTGGTATTGTAGTACACGCTATAGAACGCAACGCGTGTTCTCTCAGCTTTGGATGTGAAGTTGAGATCGACGATCTGGAAGGTGGAGTTGGCATCGGCCACGTAGTGAACATTTTGGGCTTGGTCACCGGCAAAGGCCATGATCGCTAGAGGCTCCTTGCACTTGTCCCCGGCATGGCCTAATGAGAAGTCAGCTTAGCGTGTTTATTGGAGGGTGGGCTACCATTTAGGATTATCCTTCTTCCGGAGCACTGATTGCTCGTTTTCCTGAGGGACTGAGAAATGGTCGGAGTCGATGAACCGGACTGCCCTGTTTGATTCCACGATCCAACCTGGTAACGAGGATGTCTCTTCGTCTAAGTTGGTGGGGAGGAGGACTCCCAGGGAAGCGTTTTTGTACATCCACGGACCTTCCTCAAAATCACCGTTACTCACCGCATTATCTAAGGTGTCAATGATCTCTTTTTAGTTTTTACTCATCATCTAAGGCGTCCCAGTGGCCAATTCTAATTAATGTTAAAGAAATAATAGAATACTAAATAGAAGATACCTTTAGGAGGATCAGGAGTAAAGAGCTTCTTGATGGCTATGTCATCAATGATGGGGCCGCAGGTGGGGTCGTCTTCCATGCCTGGGTTCCGGAACACAACATGCGCGTCATCCTCCGCCAAAAAGGCCCAGGCGTAGGGGTCCCACCCCTGCACACTGTACAGCGTCTGCAAGTCGATGTTTTGGGAAGCTGCTCCCACCGACACGTTAATCGACTCTAGCTGGGCGCACGTCCGGGCAGCGCTGAACGTGATGGAGTATATGAACCCCTTCTCCACCTTCACCTCTTGGCTTATCTCAGCATCGTTTCCCAGTCTCACTGCGTGCTTCCCCTGGGGCACTATCAGTATCATTCCCCCTTGTTTTTGGCCCGATTCAACCAACTCAACCGTGCCATTTGTCTTCCAGTTCGGAATCGTCGTAGGTCCGTCCACTAGTCCTTCGTTCGAGAACCCTCCCGTTGGAGGCGACTCGAAATCGCCGTTCAATAGCGGCCCTGCAATCCATTCCCGTCCCTTTTTACTATTTTTAAATTTAAATTGTTATGAGAAAATAACTTTACCTGAAAAACTACTTAAGAATCCATTTCCTTAGTCCCCTTCCAATTACCACCTTATAAAATCTTAGGCGTGAGATCATACCTAACCTAACCCAAACCCTACACATAAGATACTGTCCAAACTTTACTAAAATGATACCTTAATTCTTTATCAATTATTTTTTATGTAAGTGACAATGACTAGGTTTCTGCTTTCCGAACCTAATTTTTCAAATAAAATGCCATGATCTAGAAATATAATTCTTCCCACTTATATCCAAATGTAGAGAAGACAAGGCACTCTGCTGTTTGGAATATATGGCTCAATGAATATGATTCGAGCAGCACAAGATAGAGAATGCTTGAATGTCTGAGTCTGAGTGGAAGCAGTGAAACTGCACCACAGCCTCTACTATTAGAGAGCATATGGTCCATCTACTTCATCCGTGGGGCTCATTTCAGATTTTTTTTTAGCAACTTTATTTTTTTGCTTTATTCTTCAAAATTTCCAACAATAATAATATGATAACAAAAAGTAACATCAACCCCTTTGAAAGTTGGCCCAGAGAAAAATACAAAAGAAAAGCATGCTGTATGAAAAAGAAAAAAAAAAATTGAGTGCAAAAGAGGTCCTAAGCATGTAACACAGAACCCAACAAGGTGATGATGTGAAGTGTTGCAAAGGCGTCCCATCTAGCTTTAGGGCGCCAAGAGGAAGCGCGTGGGCCCTACATTTTAGGTGAATATTGTTTTCTCTCGTTGATCCTCCCAATATTTTTCATACATCCACCCCATCATCTCATCTTGAGTCTGTGCCTGAATCAGCCTAAACAAGATAGTATAATAATAATAAAAGGTTATAGAATATGCTCATGACTCTTATCCACTTCTACCCATAACATGAAATGATGTTTCCCACCTGGGCAAACGACTGAACACACTAAATCAACGAGATGATCTCAACACAATCCCGTTTAGTGGACTGTCTATCTGAGATACTATAGAATTCGGTGCAAGAAAGCATGTATTGTCATAGAATTGAAAACAAAGGGTAAAGAAGACAAGAAAATGAGAAATGATATAAAGCTTCCACACATACTGTGTATGCAAGGTAAGGAAAAATAATTAGCCGTGATAGTGGGTGTAGGTAAATTTTGCTTAATAATGTCATAATTAGTTGGGTGAGAGCATTTAAAAGAAAAATAGTTTCTTTCGGTAAATTTCGCGGTCTTCATACTTTCTTTGCTATACATACTTTTTCCCCATTCGAAAACAGTGGGAAATGGGACAAAACTGTTTAATCAGCAGTATTTGGTGGAGGGCTAACTAATAACTAATAGACCAAAACGCACACTGCTAACACCGGGCAACGTAGGGAAGACCAAACATACAATGAATGGGGAGGTGGTGGGGTCTACGGAATTAAAAACTTCTATTCATCACAGTTTCTTATTATAATGCCTTCCATAAACCTGCTCAAATATGATTACAACATTGAATCGTTTAATCTGAGGAAATCCCATGGAATACTTGCTTTTTCTTGGTTTAATGACCCGGGCCTTAAACATAAAATGATTCTGTAGGAGTTTGCTTTTAATACGCTGACGGTCGTAAATTACCTTCAACGGAACGGGAAAGGAAAACCCACAATACTTGTCTTAAACTAAACCACAAACATACATCAAAGAGGAATTTCATAACCAAATGTGAAGTCTTACTTGAAGAGGGAAATCAATTTCCCCACCACAAGATACACCAGATCTTCAAAAATGGAGAAAGACCCACTAAAGAGATCCACAAAAACAGAAGCAAAAAGAGGGAAATCCAGGGAAAATAAAATGGGTATGGATATGCAGAAGCTAACAGAGCATAAGAGAGAAAATGAGCCAACAACATTGTAGAGAGAGAAAACAAGAGCACGTACCATCTTCAGCCATGACAGAAACAAAAAGAGCAAAGAAAACCACATACAACGACACCCATTTTGGTGTTCTTGACCTCTGAGCCATCTTCATATTCCAATCCCCTCTCGGAAAACAGAGCAAGAGAAGGTGAGAGTGAGTGAAGCAGAGAGGGAGTAGTGTCTTTTTCTATCAAAAGATTCCACGCTACAATGGGTCATTGAGTCTTGACCATCACTCTCTTTATAGCTTTTACGCAGAAATTAAAAAGTAAAGATTACTTTATTAATTACCAACTTTAGAAAAAGAGTCTATGTAATTTTTCCTATTTGATAAAGTAAAGATCAAAAAGAAAAAGTCTTCCTTCTGTTCCCACTGCTATATTATTTTATGTTATTTATCGTATTTCTTTAACAACCAATAGCATTTTCCATGTTTTGAGCAATGGTGGTCTGGGTGTGGATGTGGGGCCATTCTTCCGCCGTATTCCAGCCTTGACAGTAATGAAATGAAAACACTCGTGACTTTATTTAGTTTTCGGGAAAAGTTGCAAAAAAATCATATGATATTGTAATTCTTATATCTTATTTAGTAATTTAAATTTTTCAATCTAAATCCAAAGATATTACCTGAAATCTTACGTTTAACCAAAATAACTGCTATCAGATCCAAACTATTAAATTAATAAATAATATTAGAATAATCATAAATATCATCTGATCCACATAAATACGAAAAAAGAAAAAGAGATAAAAGTGACAATTGAGCTGCATGGTCAAGGTAAGCAAATGATAAGACCGAAATCTACAGCCAAAACGACCATTTTTTCGTGGTTAATTAATGTGTACCTCACCCCTCTAAATTCAGTTTGACGGGACGATTTGCCCAAAATATCAAACTCAAAATTGTCATCCTAAAGAAATGAAAAAATGTTATGCAGGAGAGAGAAGGAAGATAAGAGAGGTAGGAAGAAATAGAAGATAAGTGAGAGAAGAGAAAATAGGGCGAAAAGCAGAGGGTGGGTCTTATTTGTTGCGAGAATGTCACGTGAACACTTAATTATTTTAATATTATTTGACTATTTTACCGATTTGAGTCATGTTAAGACTAATTTGAGATACAAGGTTAAACTCTATGAGCCTTTTTAAATTGGAAAAAAAAAATTCAAGAATAAATGAAATATCGGGTACAATAATAAAGGGTGTTTTACACCTTCTCCCTTTAGTTTTCAGTTTTCACATCAAGCCCCAACTTTCGTGCCCTTTCCCTGTGTTTGTTCTTCCTCACATATTAATAATATTAAAATGCACCGTCTAAGCGTAACATAGGAATAATCTCTAGTGTTTTTTTGTCGTTAAGTTTCTTTCCTCTTCCATAATTTTTAAGTACTTTTCACACCACTCTTTTATTTTTAAATAAATAAAACAATACTTACATAATAATTAACTAGTAAGATTATGTAAGGTTCACTTCACAGTGTCCCATATCTCAGAGACAGTTGCGTTATACGGCGACTTCACTAATATTATCAAAGATTTTTAAAAGCGCGTAGCCCAATAAAAAAGAATCATAAAGAACTCGACAAGACCATACCCTGTGACATATGTTCATATATTACTGACTTTAACTCAACATTATTAATGATTTTCTGCTAACATAAATCTAATTAAAAAATAAACCGCGAGAACTAGCTGGTTGCCCAATTGTGAACCCGATAATATCGGTTAAGAAAGATTGAAATCATTATTAAATGATATCAAAGCCTTATCTTTGGTAAAAAATGTGTCAACGAAGACGCTTGAAATTTCAATATTACGACGCCTCATATAACTTAAAGACGGCATGCAGTTTCAATATACGTAAGAATACTCAATATTATCAAACCATTTTTTGAGGTGTAGTCATACGCGCCCAATGCAGAAAACAAAACTCGGTAAAACTAAATTAAAGCTATAACCCTGAAATGACAATATCAAACGTAAGAAGCCGTGATCGCTTACATCAGCTGGTCAACCCGCCATGAAATTAAAACTTACTCCATCTACCACATTAGAGCAAGTTGGCCCCTCACACAAACAAAAATTTTAAGTGTAGTATTTACACTCCTATTTAACGGTTGTACATTCAACTTATTAGTTTATATGACTGATTCTATCATGGGTTTCGGTTTTGGAATTTGGTTGGAAGTAGTTATACTTCACTTTGACTTTTAGTTGAATTAGGTACGAATAAGATGAATAGGCCTTGTGATATTTGAATATAATTAGTGTGTTTGTGCAAGAATTCAAATATCCATTTCGATTGATATTCTGAGATTGATTTTACTGATATATCGCAGATATATCTAATGACATTTTACACGAACATCGATATATCGAAAATTAATAAAATACTTTAAAATTCAAAATACTTTATGTTGCGAAGTCTTACATTAATAATCAAATATATACATTAAAAATTACATTATAATAAAGTTTTAAATCAAACGAAAGATCGACATTTCCATTATAAAATCTGATGTATGATCCCATCTCGAGCAAAGCACAATACTCATACCTGCATACTCAGATTTCTATAATATCGGGACATATGGATCAACATATCACGACATAAACGCCTCGACCAGATCCCATAACTTCCTCCCTCCCCTCACTGATAAAATTCAGTATTCATCAATACGCCGTTTTCAAATATTAACTAACATTTATTAATATATTATTAATGAAATGTTAATTTATTAATATATTATTACTAAATTAATCCATCAAAATATGAAAGTATCATATTATCTATCACAAGAAAAAAATGGAGTTTAAATAAATATCGGATATTGAATAGATAGACTCATGACCAAATCAACATTTCAAAGATATTTATGTATTTTTCGCCAAAATACCATTGGACAGAAAAATCTCAGAATTTAATTATACCGCGATTTAATTTTTAAAATCCGACCGCTATATCTTCTTTAAACTTTGTGATCAACCATAATCATTAATCGTCGTGATTTTCAAATCTGACCATTTAAATATATCTCCGATATATCCTTGATATATCCCGATATATCCTGATATATTTCCGATATTTTACAGAAAAATTAAACTAACGCGCGCGTGTGCTACATACCCGATATTTTCACGATATATCGGTCCAAAACCGATATATCGGTTATATATCATCGATATTACCGATTTTTTATCGATTTTTTCCTCAAACAATTATTGATTGTCGATATCGTATCGAACATTACCGATATCCGAAGATACTTCCAGATATTTTATCCTCGTGCACAAGTAACTTACAACATGCAAAATATATTTATATGACTTGATTTTTTGCCACTTCGAAATGTAATCCTTAGTTGACCTTTACAATTTTGTTTCAAACAGATATAATGTTAAAAAAAAAAATTTTGACTTCGTATTAATAGTGTCTATCCAAATTTTATAAGATTATAATTTATATTAAAAGTATTTCTCTAGAGAGTACTTTTTTTTCTTACAAATTTCTTAATCATTCGTGCATGTTAAGAAAAACCACGCATTTTTATGTTAATACAATACAATAAAATTTGTAAATATTTTTTTCCCCAGAGATACATATAAATTCAACTTTATTTATAGAGATAAATTTAAAAAAAATAATAGTATGGGACCAAAATAAAGTTTTCCATTGATTTTGTGTACTTATGAGAGTCTCTTAAAGAGATACATTTGACATATATTCATTTTTTCTAATATGTGTAGTTAATATGAAAATTGCGAAAAGTTCGTTTTGAAGGAAAAATTAAATTATAAATTTAATTTTATGAAATTATGAAAAGTGTATCTTTTACACTTTTAATATATTACATGTGTCACATGTATAAAAATTGTGAAAATTTATGAAAAATGTTTCATACATTTTTAATATAAACTTAATTTTGTGAAATTGTGAAGGGTGTCTCTTCTAGAGGCACCTTTAGTGTAAATTCATTTCTATCTAATACATATGACTAAGGTAAAAATTATGAAAAACATTTTTTTTGAAAAAATATATATATTTTTTAAGTTTTGAAAATATATCTTACAATATAATAAAAATTGCAACAAATTTTAAAATAATTTCTAATGTATTGTATTTTAAAAAATCAATTTTAAATTTATTGTTTATTTAATAAAAAAAAACCACATTTAAGTACTTCATATAGGATGATGATGCTTCTAGGCCTCACACAAAATTATCAACTGAATATTCAAGAAAAAAAATAAAAACCTAAAAATGATTATTTAATGATAATATTCTCAAAAGCTTTAGATCTCGTTTGATTGATTGGCAAGATAATTTTTTTTTCCTATAGGATGATGATGCTTTCATGTATTATTTTTTTTTTAATGCTTTAATGTATTATTATTTTTTTAAACATGTGTCACATGTATAAAAATTGTGAAAATTTATGAAAAATGTTCCTTCAAGATACATTTTTAATATGAATTTAATTTTATAAAATTTTGAAAAGTGTCTCTTCTAAAGGCACTTTTAGCTTAAATTCATTTTTGTCTAATGCATATGACTAACGGGAAAATTATGAAAAACATTTTTTTGAAAATATACATATATTTTTTTAAGTTCTGAAAATATATCTTACAATATTATAAAAATTGCAACAAATTTTGAAATATTTTCTAATGTATTGAATTTTAAAAAATCAAATTTAAATTTATTGTTTAAAATGGAATCATATAAAAATATCTTAAAATATCATATTTTATTATCTACAAAATACATATCTTATGGTAAACCAAACGTATATGAAATGCTTAAATAGTAAAAAATTTGATTTTATGAAATTATGAAAAGTGTCTCTTTTACACCTTTAATGTATTATTATTTTTTTAAACATGTGTCACATGTATAAAAATTATGAAAATTTATGAAAAAAGTTTCTTCAATATACATTTTTAATATAAACTTAATTTTGTGAAATTGTGAAGGGTGTTTCTTCTAGAGGCATCTTTAGTGTAAATTCATTTTTGTCTTATGCATATGACTAACGTGAAAATGATGAAAAACATTTTTTTTTTCAAAATATATTTTCTTTTTTTTTTTTTTAAATGTTTTGAAAATATATCTTACAATATAATAATGTATTGTATTTTGAAATATTTTCTAATGTATTGTATTTTAAAAAATCAATTTTAAATTTATTGTTTCTTTAATAAAAAAAAAAAAACTATTTAAGTACTTCCAACAAGATGATGATGCTTCTATGCTTCTCACAAAATTATCAACTGAATATTAAAGAAAAAAAAAAACCTAAAAATGATTATTTCTCTAATAATAAGATTTGAAAAAGCTTTAGATCTCGTTTGATTGATTAGTAAGAGTTTTTTTTTTTTTTTTGAAACAAAGGAGGGGTTCTATACCAAATGATTGCCGCTTACTGGAAGAATCATTTATGCTTTACGTAGCACGAGCACTATACGATGAAATGATTCGCGGCTACGCCAATATACTAGATTATATTATTCATAACCTAAACCCGACACGAATAATGTACATATCAATATTCACTTCAACTTAAACCCAACCCATTTATTATTCATATGTTAAAAGAGTTTAACAATGAATACGATCCATTTAATTCGATTATTTAAAATAATAAAATTATAATTAATCATCCATGTTTAATAATAAATAACCTATTCAATTTAATATGTTTATTAATTTTATTATTTAAATTAATAGAAATTATAATTAATAATTCATTTTTAAAACAAATAACTTATTAAATACAGCCATTAATATAATAATTAAATAAGCACTGATAAAATTTATATTGCGTGAAAAATCAATACGAATATAACTCCATTTATTAAACGTGACAGCGAAACATCACGAATATCACTTAAACAATATTATACTCAATTCAAACCCATAAAAATCATATTGGATTCGTATCATATTTATTTTTCATATCAAATTTTGCCAACCCCAGTTTTATGACCTCCGGAAGAGCTGACCAATCTAAGAATAGATTATGTTGCTCTTCTAACCCATGTTTGGCTAAACCATCGGCCATTTGCTTTTGACTCCCTGATGTGGCAAGATAAAATGGAATCATATAAATAAATCTTAAAATATCATATTTTTATTATATGCAAAATACGTATATTATGGTATAAATTAAATGCTTAAATATTAAAATTTTGATTTTATGAAATTATGAAAAGTGCCTTTTTTACACCTTTAATATGTTATTATTATTTTTAAACATGTGTTACATATATAAAAATTGTGAAATTTTTATGAAAGATGTCCTTCAAGATACATTTTTAATATAAACTTAATTTTGTGAAATTGTGAAGGGTGTTTCCTGACTTCTTCTAGAGACACCTTTCGTGAAATTCTTTTTTGGCTAATAAATATAAGTAACGTGAAAACTACGAAAAACATTTTTTGAAACTATATATTGCAATAAAATAAAAATTGCCATAAATTTTGAAATATTTTCTAATGTATTGTATTTTTAAGAATCAAAATTTAAATTTATTGTTTTTTAATAAAAAAAAAACCCATATAAGTAAGAGGATGATGATGCTTCAAGGCCCCACTCAAAATTATCAACTAAAATATTAAAGAAAAAATAACAACCTAAACAAATGATTATTCTCAAATGATAAGATTTACAAAAGCTCTAGATATTGTAACTTTTTCTCCTGGCTACCCTCATTTCTCATGAATGGCGCGATTTTTTAAATCATTTAACTTAAAATCACTTATATACACTTTTTCACTCCAGATATTCCTTTAATAAAGCGGCATATTCCATAAGACGCATGCTTTAATCGGTCGCTTTGGTGCAAGACTATTGCCGCCAGCCTTATCAGATATTTGCTTCAGCGCTATCACGCAACGCTTATTCAGATGGGCTGATTTAAACGAGCAGTGATATCAAATCAATGCATGTTAAATAAATTAATTGTCAATATTTCGCAGAATCTAATCATAGATTCTTAAAAGCTTTACTTATCTGCGAACCTAATCAAAAGGCTACTCAAAACTAAATCAGAATCGCTGATTTCAGCTATTATTTATATATAAACTAAAAATATAACCATAAACATGGTTAATCGAATATTCTACATCATTTTTTGGTTAAACCATATGCTCCGCTTGGTTAACCAGTACCAAAAACAATTTGCAAATTCCATAATTGTATACTAAAGTTCAAATTCCAATAATTACTATCAATACAATAAAAATGCAACAAAAAATGAAGAAATTATTATTAATTCATCTGCAATCCCATAACACTTAGTTCATTTATAATACATCCAAATAATATATGAAATGCATGAAATTAGATAATTTAATCACGATTGTTTTTAATCAGCCAAATGTTTTAACAACTTCAATAAAAAAAGAAACTACATCCAAAATAATCATAACATATATGCTTTAGTTTGATAAGATTAGATAGGTTCAAAAGTGTCTTATATTATATATTGTTATATACTACTAATATAAGTATATAATTATGAAATCTTGTGCATAATGTCTTACTCTAGTTTAAAAAGCAAACATTATATCAAAATATTAATGTAACTCGCAAACAAAAAAAATTTTTTTATAATAATTCATCCACAAAATTTAAGAAACTATGAATATTAATATAGAATTATATTGATAAAATATTGATATCACCATTTCCATCTTTATATATATATATATATATATATATATATATATATATATATATATATGGAATTTAAATTATATAATAATGTTGACTTATATATAAATTTATTTTCATAATATATATTATATACATTATATTTTATAATTTTAGTATAATATTTATATATATATATATATTTATTTTTCTATGGTTAAATCGAATTCACTTTTGTATATTTTGTAAACTTAAACCTAAACTCGAATCGAGAATTGTGAGAAAAACTAAAACCGAATCGACTTCGATCTTGGACAACTTATTTTCGCCCGCTTGGCTGCTTTAGTCTGCCTTGCTGCTAGGTTTTCTGCCTCAACCCACAGATTCTAATCTACAATAAGAATGCTGAATGAAATAACTATCAAACGATTTCTCAATGATTTATTACTGTTATTAACTCAATATTATTTTATATTCTATAATATGATAAACATCCCAAAATATCATGCATTTTATTATTACAAAATAGAACATCTATATATATCAAACGGCATAAGGTGCATGCTTTAAATAAAATTCTAATGATATACATTTTAATCAAAAACAGGATGAGTAATATTTAGTAATAGAATGTGAATATATAGAAATATATGATATATACAGGTGCAAAAAAAAGTATAGAATATAGAAATATATATAAAGTATATATAGAGAGAGAAAAGTATATATATGGTAGAGATACTACTTTACACGTATACTATAAAAATGTTTTAGTTTAATAAGTTTATTTTATAATAAAAAATATTTTTTTTTGAAAAGAATACAATAAAAATATTTATTTTGTAAGATAAGTAATATAAAAAATTGATAAAAGTAAATTAATATATCGTACATGGATGATGGATATATATATATATATATATATATATATATATATATATATATATATATATCTCTTAATCTACCTCAATAAAACGTAAAAAAAGAAAAAGAAAAAAGACTTTATACAACTACTAAAATGATTTAAATTTCATGCGGTTGTCAATAAAGAATAATATTTATACAATTTTTTTTACTTATATTCACTTTTATTTGTAGTAGTCGGTTCTTAGTAATATTTATATCATTAAAAAGTATAACTTAATTGTTTACTTGAAATAAAACCCTAACATTTTTTTTTCTCAATTTTATCTGATAAATTCCTTTTCTTTAGTTTAAAGCAGGGAGATTTTTTTGCCATTCTTTAGCTCCAAATCACCTATTTACACTTCTTCCATTATTTACGCAGAATCGGTTATTTTATTACCAAAACAGAGGGAGTATTTATTCATTTACGACAATGCTGCCTTAAGTACAGATATTTTATCGTTGCCTCGCGCAGTACAGAAGGTCATCGTCTCTCGATGCGATGTATACATGCCGTCTTGGCACAACGTTGTGATTCAAACAAATATATCCAATTAGAAATAAGAAATTAAATCAATAATCATTAAGGCGTTATGTAACTCGAAATATATTGGGATATAAGCACAAAATTAATAAGTAAAATATGTGGGTGCCTTGAAGAATCACATGATATTTGCTTTTATCCTTTATGATTTTTAGCGATTTTAATTTTGTTATTTCTATCGAATATATTTATAGCCATGGGATGGGCCAGTGGGTCAGCGTTGCGCCCCACTACCAGCCCAGCCGAGCAGGCAGTTCTAAAACACCCAAGTCCTGGGCCGTCTAAAACCAAAGCCCAGCCCACTCGCCCAGCCACCATATTGATACACCAAGCCCTGTCCCGCAACCGACTAACTGTTCAATAATAAATACGATAATTCTCTTTCAATACATATTATCCTCAGAACTAACTAAATCTCACCACAAGGAAATGTGATAATTTCAAAAGAATATATTATCCCGTAAAATCAAGCCTGATCTCACTAGAAATGAAGGAGTGATAATTTCAATGAAACTATTCCTTCAATATCCTTTCTAAAACCGATAAAGTAATAACAAATATCTCATCCAATCTTGTTAATCCTTACTACCCTCAACGTGAATAATGATATTAATTATAAATATGGCACACTCCCACAAGGAATGTGACAAGATTCTGGGGACGATACCACGCAACATTGATCACCCTCTGCCAGCCTTCTTTCTCTCACAGAAAGAAACTGACTTAAAGATATCTGAGGCGCCACTGCATACTCGCCACCCCCTTTTTCTTTCAAGCTTCGCAGAGTGAGCTGTCGCCTCAGAAATTTCAGATCAAGACGTCGCAATCCCGCTCAATCCGTGACATCCGCACGCCGCATCCCACAAACAACCTTGAGCCCAAATTTCAAATAATTTACACGCTGCAAACACCCTAGTCCCCGCCAGAAAGATCACTGGCCAATCTAATAAAAGATCCAAAAAATTGTTATAGAAAGAGATTAAATCTTAAAATAACAAATGTTATTAATTATTTTTGGATAGGCGTATGAAATTTATATTTATATATTTAGGTCGTTAGTACTTATTTTATGATCTTTTTTAAGTATTGGGAGACACATTACCCTGAAAATGTAACACATCATCCAAAGCATCCCTGCAAGTCAAGAATATTTTGAATTAGACATGGTTCTTTTTCCTTATATAACTAAATGAATAAAAAGGGAGACTATATACCTTCCGATTTTTAAATAGAAATAGCTAAATAACTTGGACTCAAATTTATCAAATTGTCACATTAATTAGTCACAATCATTGCAAGAGTCAAGAAATAAGTTTGGTAGTCCCTCCATGAAACAAATTTAGTGGTCCCTTGATGATGTTCACTCGTTGACATCTTTTGGAACATTTAAGGATGAGATTATAATATTCTCCTCAAGTTTTTCAAGAGCGCTTGTGATATTTTATATAAGATATGGAAGAAAATTTATGACATTATATAAGAATGGATTCTTATTAATTTAGTGTACATATTTTTAAAATCGTAAAGACCCTTAACCAAAGCATGATATTAATGATATGTTGCATAATATTACAGGAGGTCAACTATCTGATTCATTATAACATGGTAGGTTATCTGCATTCACTGAATATACTTGATCATATAACATAAAAAGTGTTTTTCACATCATACATCCACTTAATTAAGAGAAAGTTTTTAATAATATATAAGGATGACTCTTAGTTCTATATAAGGATGAACTCCTTTTAATTTAATAAACATGGTTTAAAACCATGAGAGCTACTATCCATTCATGATTCTAAGTCATCCTTACAAATACATTAAACTAATTGAATTATATTTTTCATTCTTTTAATTATTAGACTAAACAATTAACCGTATGTTTTGCATGAATGCAGGTAGCGGTAGTGTTATCTGTCAAAAACCCATATTCTGTTTAAAAGTGAACTGAATAAATATATTGGAGTTAATACCTCAATGAATATATTTGAGAGATAATATTGAAGTGGGTACTGTTTGCAATGAATTTGACAAAACTTTCAAAGTGGTATACAGATGTAAGGTCGTGAGAATTCAAAAGAGCTGTTATAATCTGATATTTTCCGGGAAGATTACTCTGATTTAGTTCAATAATTTCCAACTCCTGTCGAAGAAATTTCCAAGTTGTATAACCTTTTTCTCATTCTCTCAATTTTATCATTTTCGACTTTTTAGTCTTTTCACTTGTTTGGTTTAATTCTGGATGATCTGCATATATAGTCTTATAGGAGTCGTCTCCTTTTTTTGAAATTCTATAAAAGCTTTTTAGCTACCCTTTAACTTGCATTCCCATTATATTTCCTTTGTTTTCTCAAAGCAACAGCAGTATTCTATCGTTTTCTTTACTCTTTTCCCTGTTACCCATTTCAAAGCTATTCGTCAAGTGTTTACAATAAGAAATTTTTTCCATAAACGTGTTTCCAAGATTATCATCTATATTAAATATACGGACATATGCATAGTTATTTCTTTATAGCATAAAATATACTAACCTCAAAACCCAACCATTAATAAATCAGATCTAAAATCCTGTGAGACAGAAAACATCGTAAAAATAGTATCTGTGGATAAACTACTCTCAAACCACTCTCTGATTTATGAAAACCTTATATCATAAAAAATGTAGTATACACCTGTTTACTTGCCCTAAACCTTTTATAGTTTATGCAAGTTATAATGAGCTTTTAATGAGAGTTGGTCCTTCAGTCTAATGGGCCAACTAGAGTCTTATAGAGAGAGTGTGACCAAGGGCTCTACTACAAGATAGTAAACAAGTAATTCCCATTAATAGCATAAAATTGGCCTTATAAGTAAGTAATAATTGGACAGTTAAGTCCACAACATCTATTTATTTAACATTCTCCCCATTTAGACTCCAGATAACTGAGGGGTTTTAGAAGGTGGCATCTCATGCCAAAATAATGGAAAACAAAAAAATCTTCCATAAACCTCCGAAGATCCTCGAGGCGCCAAAGCCTACCAAAACAAAATGGGGGGTGCAAAATTTATACCCCACGCTAAAGCGATCCCAAGGGTGGTGCCATGATCTGGCACAAATCCATCTCAAGCCACTCTAACAAGATCCACACAAAGAGTGAAGCCGATAACCTCTAAGGCGACGATCTGACAGTTCTGTGCCAGCCAAGCTCAGATCCCAACAGGTCTCAGCACCAAGGATTCGACCTTCAACCACAAAGAGGGATGTTCTCCAAGAACACTTTCTAAACTCAAGAACACTCTTCTCAGAAATGTGGGCAAAAGAAGGCTTAGGATTAGGTTTTCCATAAAGGTCATTTAATATAAAACCTGCTTCTGAAATGTCCAAAGTGCCCCTCTTGAGGTGATAGGCCACACATCCATGCTATGTCGTATCTCTCATTTTGCCTTAAGCCCATGAACAAGCCCAAACCTCGCTTTATTCTGCTGGCTGATCCCGGATTCCACTAATCTCGCGACATTCCATTCTCTCAGATCGATCTCCTATATCTGACCACATCCAACCGCTTTATATCAACCCATACTTATTCAAGTGCTGCCACCCATTGTGCTCCCTATATGTTGGCCACTACTCCAACCATATTGAATCTTCGGTTAGCTTTCATGAACTATGATTCAGCAACACACCGCACCCCCAACTGATCGAGAGTCACCGTCTGAATTCAAACCCTTCCATGATAATTATCGCTGCTAATTCGCCTTTTCACCAATCTATACCCCACTTGCTTGTAGAGACGGATACAAAAAGGAGCTCCCACTGGGGATCGACTATGCCAATGCCTAAATCTAAAGGAGTTAGATTTTGCTCTAATTCAAAGATTATCGGCTTATGCACTGAAGACACTCTTCATGGCATTCGCTATGGCAAGAGAGACTTTGAGGCTGATCCCAATAAGAGGCCATATATACTCTCCCTTTATCGGGAGTGGTGAATCAATATCAAGCACCAATTACTCGAACACTTCGTCGCATCACCATATGAGTGACCTCTAGAAGGTAACAATGAATGAAGTCAAAGCACATAATCATCATTCAAGATATCCTTGAGCACCTCAAGTCTAATGACACTTGCACCATTGCTATGATGAGACTATCATCTACAATTACGATAATCCATATGATTTGCCTCATGGCAGTGTCCCCGATGATTGGGCCATCAAGAAGCATCCATATGTCAACTCTAATCAACTCAGATCACAGTTTATAACATCCACTGCTTCATTCAATTCAAGGAGTACGATATAAAGTACCGTCTGGATAAATAATGTCTAGTCTGCGAATCCTAAGATCAGGATTACTTAGATATCAACATAATTTGACATGACAGAATCTTATTATCAGCGATCTCATCATGATTTCCTCTCTATGTTATGTTTTAGATCATGGATTTTATTAATTCGGCTTAAAGATCTATATCAATTAAATGTATGAAACATCAAATTAATAAGATGCATGTCATATTAAATAATATGCAATATGTACAATAAGTTACATGGCATGTATCATTTTGGGAGCACTTCTAACAATCGCCTTTGTATTTCACACCATAAACGAGCAGCAAGAGAGTTAAACTTTTGTCCGGGAAGGCCAGCCGAGGATCAACAATATTCCACGGGGTACTTTCTATATCGCATCATGTTTACCAATGATTTCTCTAATCAAATGGTATCTTTGAGTACGTGTTCGATCTTTGATGAGATCGCAGGTCTTGTTTGCAGAATGGCTCCATTGTTGTCACAATACAAATGTATCATATCTACAATGTTAGGTACCACCCGCTGGCCTCAAGATTAGAACTTCCTATTCAACCGCTTCCCAGCTACTTCGTGCCTACACGTTGTAATGCCTCATCCTCGCCTAAAGTGACCACGGCGCCACACGTGGACAAGGTGACACACCCCCACCCCTACTACAGGGGAGCCACACCACGCAAATCCCCACTTTACCTTATAATTCACTCAGAAATCTCCGTGAAGCGGTCGTTGATCGCCGAACTCCTATAAAATTTTTTTTCCTAGACTATATTAAAAACTTCTAGAGTATATCAAACTTAAAAGGCATATTCCCAAATCCTGTTTACATAATTTACACTTTCCAAATATGGCAACCAACAATATTCTTTCAATAGAGCCTCTGCTCAATATGATTTTCACAAACTATACTTACGCATACATATACTCCAATACACAATCTCAAAGCATTTCCTTACAAAATATTCTAATAATGTAAAGACTGGATGCAAATGTCGAGAATCCGAATCGTCCAACAACTGAGTGCCGATAACACCGAAAATAGTTTTTGTAAACATGAAAATAACGAGCTAAACGAACAGGAGTGTATGCTGACAAAATATTCTCGCTTTTCTGAACATCTCAAAATGGTAAACTCTTTACAAGATATTCTTAAGCCTCGTCATTATCATGCTACTTAAATCACCAGCCAACTTTCATTATTATTATCTTTGCTTAAAAAGTTTACAAAACTTTTCATAACTTCTTCATTGCTTAAAGTTTCTAAAAAACTTTTCATAAATCTCTCGCTTTAAAAGTTTCAAAACTTTTTATAAACACGGAGCCCTCGCTCAACCGCTTTAAATAAAAACTGAGCCTGTGCTCAAACCGTTGCTTTAAAATCTCCATTGAGCCCTACGCTCAACCTGCTTTGAAAACTTGCTCTGTGCTCAACTGCTTCGTTTAAAACAAACATTGGAGCCTGGCTCAACCGTACCAGTGGTCGATTTTCAACTCGATAAACATGCTTATAAATCATCAACCACTGTGAGGCCTTTCCTCAAGCCACAGACCGCGAACACTCCGGAGCCCGGGCATCGACCGTGCTCTGGTCGACCCGTCCGCTTAGCCTAGGTGAAAGCGCCCGAGCATTCTCACTTCACTTTTCCAAGAAATATGGTGGAATCGAATTCGGGTCTCCATCACCATAATTTAGTTAATGCCAAGACGCTAACCCTATATACTCCTCGTATTGCCACGCCTCCTTTAAACGATGACGATGAACTAAGTTTTTGTCGACTGCAAAATCTAAAATGCATGAATGATATCCTAACATCCATCGTGCACGCATTTTAATACCTTCGACCAAAGATGCTCGCTAAACTAGGATTTTAGTTAGGCCTCGTTTGAAAATATTCTTTGGTTGCTTGCTCTTTCAAACATGGTTTAATAATTCAAAACCATTGCTCGCTTTGGAATACGGTTTTGATAATTCAAAACCATTTGCTTGCTTGCTTAACTCATCGTTTGCTTTAAAAGTATGGCTGAATAAATCAAACCATTACTTATTTATGCTTTTCACATATGGGTTTAAAAATCAAACCATTTACTTGCTCGCTAAACTCATCGCTGCGCTAAACATGGTTTACAATCAAACCATTTGAATTTCCAAAAGGTAAAATGCTTTATATAGTAATAATACACTAGTATTTGAAAATAGGTTCGGGAACACTCACTTTTTTGCTTACTTCAAACCTTCAACACGACTCCACCACTTTCCGCCTCAAGCAATTCCACACACTCAAAACAACACTTACTAATCGCCTATGTATGAACGAGTAAACTTAATCGCACTATAGCACTTATTCAAGCAATCGACGAGATCGCGCCTACGGCGAGGTATAATATTTGATGTTTCATCGAGTTCCAATATTCTTTGAACCTCTCTTAATCATTTATTAAGGTACCTATACAATCGGTGTGTGAATTTAAGCTTAACTATGCAAAACATACAACCGGGGCATTTTAGGCAAGGTGGCAATCCCATCACTGGGCTCTGCACATCGAACAATATTCGTAAGGTGGCAACGGCATCGCTTGTATCTAGCATTCCATCGATCGTCTATCGCGGCTCCAGACACCGCTTTGCACCTAGCATCTGCACTTTGCCCGTAAATGCCACTTTGCACTCGTACCAATTCTCTTCATACAACTTCTATATCTACAATACCTCAAGAATCAATACGACTCCATCCAAACCACCCATAACACCTAATCGGGTGATTTAGAACCTCATATAACCTTACAACCCTGTGAAAATCCCAAGAATTCAACCCAAGGTCCACCACTCTTACAAAATCATATAAATAAGGATTCCATGTTTAATTTTCACCAACTGAGGTTTTCCCCCATAACCTCAACAAATCTAGGGTTTGGGTGATCTCTTCCACAAAACCCTAGAACAAGGAGCAACTAATCTCCAAACCAAAACCTTAGGAATCCAAAATACCCATGATTTCAAGATGAAAACATACCTTGGTTTGGTTTTCTACACTTGTTCTTCCTCTTCTTCCTCCTCTTCCTCTTCTTTTCTCCCTTTCTCCTCTCTCCTGGGCTGGTCGCTTCTAAACAAATGATATAACAAACGTGGATTTTTGGTTCTGTCTCTACTCTATTTATACCTAATCTTTCTCTTAATCGCAAAGGGGTCCTAATCACTTTAATATTGCAAATCAACTTATGTTATTTTCTACTGCATACCATCTTCTCAAATCATGGCTTCATCTCCTTTTGGAATTTACAATTTTACCCTTGTTCTATTAAGCAACATTCCTGTTCATAAATTTATCATTTCCACAATTTCAACCCTGAACCACAACTCCCAAAATATTACAATGACACTTAAGGCTCATATGCGCCCGCTGCATGTACCCTACACCTTCTCAGACGCTACAATGTAGCGACTCTTTATCCGACATTTTATATCAAGTGCATCTATTTTTAAATATAAATCCAAACTTGTAAGCATATCGACATAACTTAAATCCATGAATTCTTCCAAAGATATAACTCAGGTCACTACCACCGTAGTGGTGTTTAAATGTCATACATATATTCGAGTCCCATTTACTCAGATCGCCACGTTAACTGCCTCCAAAATATTATATTTACATTACAAAACGTAATCGAAACCTACATATGGTGACTCCACGTCGTGTCATTCACAACACGAATGCCCTGATGTCCTCAATACCCACACCTGATGAAGAATCTCGTATGTCTTTATGTTTTTAAGTATAAAATGGTATAATATATACTTAATTTACAAATAACGGTCCTCAATTACAATATACATATTCAACAAGCTCATATATTAGAATTTTCATATCTCTCAAGAGGGAGCAAGTGTAATGTAAAATCTCAGACAGAGGGTACTCGAGTTACACTACGTAATTGGGAAACCCGATTACTGTGGATTTCGTGATAATTATTTCCATATACCACATTATCTCGCATTCTTATCATATAAATGTTTGCCTCAGATAAACCGAAAATAATGAATGAGAGTGGACACAACACAATAGGTACCACAGACAAGCATAATATCGAATGTGAGGTGTCAAGACAAATGTAGACGTGCTCGCCCACGTAATGTATGCCGTGAAGACTAGTAGGAGTACCGTAGCACTAGCAGGAGCTGCCAGAGCACCCAACATGCCGAAGATAACCCGAGACGTGCCTCGCCCACATAATGTAAGTGTCAGAAGACGAAAAAGCGGTCAGAAGACTAATCAAAGGTGCCTATTCATCTCGCTATTCTGGCTCTTGCAGGCAGTATACAATTATACGTGTTACCGAGTCATATATTATTCTTAATCACATTAGCAAATAAGGCCAAGAAACAATATTCGTCAACGATAGATCGCCAAGCCGGCTGAAGCTTCGCCGAGGCAAACAGGCTTGCAGCATTTTTCATATAACTTCAGACATATACCGAACCCTTTCATTCACTTGTCAGATCCTCCATTAATCCAATGAATGATTAGAATTAACGAAAGAGAGAAACAAACAAAGATTTGCCTTATGCTCTGAAGGGCAATGCTATGCTTAAAGTGAATTGGCCAGCGGCAAGGTTTCGCCTGAAGCGATCGTAAATTTAAGAAACTCAGGCCTTGGGTTTGCCTAGGCATGGGTTCCTACGCCTAGGCGGAGACCTACGCTTAGGCGAGTGTTCCTACACCTAAGCGTAGAGAGTCGGATTTACCAGAAATGGGCGGTTTCCTTTTTTTCACCAGAAATTTGCCAATCAAAACCAAAGCAAAGCAAAATAACTCCCAACACAGACTTAAGCCAACCTAAAAATACATTTATAATGAAAGTTAGGGTTTTCCCTAACCCAAATGATAGACAAATGAGTTAGCACTTCCTAACATCAAATGAGAGATTTCCATACTAGGATTCCATACTTATAGTTTCCATACCAAAACCAAAATGAACCAACCTTCACAATTGGACTTAAACCAACCAAAAACACCTTTATTAGGATTTTTCCTACACAACCGCATAAGGAGTGGATTTCAGGATAGTTTCCATACTTTTGATCTTCTCAATTCACTTCAACTAGTTTCTCGCTTCTTTCACTTTCAATTCCTTTACTGGATCAAATAACCCAAAATATGGAGAGAAAAGCAAACCCCACTCGTTCTCCAAAACTCGTAGCCCCAAACCCAAGCCAACAAATGGGAACTCTATCTAATAAGGCCATGTTCAGCCAAGGTACTGGGCCCTCAATTTTTCCCCTTTTCATTTTAGTCCTTCACCTTTCTTCTATTTGCAATTCATCTTATCATATTTCTACTTTAACATATAATCTTCTTATCTTATGTCCCTTGGGTCCTTAATTGGCAAATTACTAATTTACCTTTAATACTTAAATTTCCAAAAAATGCAAATTTTACTTATATTATACCCTAAAATGTAATAAACTATTAGGGTATAATTTGGGGTGTTACAAATGTACTCTCGATTTATTGTGAACTGGCAATGAACCCGTTTCTGGAACTTTTCCATATGACTTCACCATCCAACACATGAACACATACCGATCGGGATTTAAAATCATTCTACTGATATCTAAGTCAAGTATCCATATACCCGCGCTACAATAAGATCACTATCTCCATAAATCAAGAACAAATCCTTAGTCTTTCTCAAGTACGAAGGATATTCTCGGACAGCCACCCAACGACCTCACTGTATTAGGATCGGTATCTACTGCGACACCTGCAGCATATGATACATCGGGTCTAGCACATTACTTAGCGTACATGATTGTTCCTATAGCCGAAGCATATGGGATCATACTCATGCGTGTCCTTTCATCTTCAGGTCTGGGACACATAGATTCGAGAGGTTATCCCATGTCATGGGAATATCCTCTCTCGACTCTCCATGCTAAACCTCTTTAACATCTTGTCTATGTATGTAGACTGTGAACGACCACGCAACCTTTTAGATCTATCTCTATAAATCTTAATCCCTAATATGTAGGTCGCTTCTCAAAGGTCTTTCATGGAGAAATTCTTGGATAGCCAAATTTTGATAGATTGTAATATTAAGACGTCGTTTCCTATCAGGAGTATGTCATCCACAACACTATGAATACAACCGCATCTCACTGTCTTCAGACACACAGCAAGCTCATCCGCATTTCGAGAAACCAAACTCTTTGATTGTCTCATCAAACTTATATTCTAACTCTAGATGTTTGCTTCAATCCATAAATCTGACGAAGTTTGCATACTTTACTCGCCATTTTTAGGGATATAAAGCCTCTATATCAGGTCATGTACAATTTCCTGATAAAGTTTCATCGAGAAAGCCGACTTCACATCCATTTGTCATATTTCATAATCATAATGAGAAACAATGGCTAGGAAAATCCTTATGGATTTAAGCATGGTTACTGGACTCAAAGTCTCGTCATAGCCAATTCCTTGTCTTTAACGATAACCCTTAGCCACGAGCCTAGCTTTATAGGTAATCACATTACTTTCCATGTCCGTCTTCTTTTTGAAGATCCATTTGCTTTCTATGGCTTTTATCCTGGGTGGATCAACCAAAGTCCACTGGGTTTGCGGGAATCCATCTCACGTGTGTTCCTCTCATCTCGTGGTCTGGGATTACAGATTTCTTTGAGAGGCTATCCCATGTGTCATGGGAATATATCCTCTCTTGGACTTCTCCATGCTAAACCTCTTTAACATCTTGTCATGTATGTAGACTATGAAAGACCACGCAACCTTTTAGATCAATCTCTATAAATCTTAATCCCCAATATGTAGGTCGCTTCTCAAAGGTCTTTCATGGAGAAATTCTTGGATAGCCAAATTTTGATAGATTGTAATATTGAGACGTTGTTTCCTATCAGGAGTATGTCATCCACATACAACACTATGAATACGATTGCAATCCCACTTGTCTTCTTGTACACACAAGGCTCATCCAGATTTTGTGAGAAACCAAACTCTTTAATCATTCCATCAAACCTGAGTATTCTAACCCAGATGTTTCGCTTCCAATCCATAAATGCCTGATCTATGAAGTTTGCATACTTTGCACGCCATTTTCAAGATAAAGCCTCTTGGTAATGGGTCATGCACACTTCCTGGAGTAGGTTTCCATTGAGGAGTTTCATTCACATCCATTTGTCATATTTCATAATCATAATCAGAAACAATGGCTAGGAAAATCCTTATAGATTTAAGCATGGTTACTGGACTCAAAAGTCCTTATACCTAATCTCTCGTTTTTAACACAACCCTTTAGCCACGAGCCTAGCTTTATAGGTAATCACATTACCTTCCATGTCAGTCTTCTTTTTGAAGATCCATTTGCTTCCTATGGCTTTTATCCCTTTGGGAGGATCAACCAAAGTCCATACTTGGTTTGTATACGTGGAATCCATCTCTGACTTCATGGCTATGAACCATTTGTCAGACTTTAAACTATTAAGAGATTCTTCTCAGAAGTAAGAGGTTTATCATCTCTATGAGCACACGTCCTTTTTGTTTCACCGATGATAAATGCATATCTCTCCGAAGAGTACATATCCTACTTGTCCTATGAGGTGCTTATGCTTCAGAAGGGTAAGTTGCTAATTCATCTTCAGCGACTTTATGCTCGTGTTCGCCGCATGAGATGCGCTCCTGGTAAGAGCATCTGAACTTCACCAAGCTCAACTTTCTCCCACCGTCTTCTCTTAGAAGAAACTCTTTCTCTAAGAAGACATCATGCTGTGAAACAAACACCCTTTGTTTCAAAATGTTGTAGAATTGATATCCAATGGTTTCTTTAGGATATCCTATAAACAAACACTTGTCAGACTTAGTTTCAAGCTTATCGACACTGTCCGCTTCACATAAGTAGGACAACCCCATACTTTCATGTGAGAAAGATAGAGTTTCTTGTTAGTTCATATCTCATATGGAATAAATTAATCTGATTGCCAAACTTTATCTGTAATGTAAATACGCTTAGTGCGTAACCCCAAAAGTATTTGGGTAGATCCTCCTTACCCATCATCAACCTTACCATGTCCAACAAGGTTCGGTTTCTCCTTTCAGCCACACCATTGTGTTGTGGTGTGTAAGGTGGAGTCCATTGGACAAGATCCCATTATCCCTTAGATAATCCAAAAACTGTTAGCTTAAGTAATCACCACCTCGATTTAATCTAAGTGATTAATACCTCTCCCAAGTTGTTTCCCTACCTCATTTATGAATTCTTTAAACTTTTCAAAGGCTCAGATTGTGACCATAAGATACAAGTACCCATATCGTGAATAATACCGATAAAGGTTATGGCAATGAAACCACCCTTCCTGCATGCATGGATGTGGACCACATACATTGGTATGTATTAGTCTACTCGGTCCACCGCCCGTCTCACCCTTTCATTTAAAGGGTAACTTAGTCATCTTGCCTAACAAGCACGATTCACATGTGTCAAATGATTCATAATCAAATGACCCCAAGCTACCACTCTTGTGTAACTCAGTAATGTACATCTCATTTATATGGCCAAGACAACAATGCCATAAAAACGATGATTTCGAATTATCTCCCTTTTGTCTTTTATCATTACCGATGATTTAGAATCGATTTGACATATCCAATATGTAAATCCCATCATAAAGTACCACCGTTGTAAAAGACATCATTTAACATAATGTAACTATCACAGAAAATGAACTTAAACTCCTTTCTTGTTCAAACAAGAAACATAAATAATGTTCGTTGTCAAAGCTGACACATAGAAGCAATTTTCCAAGTTTAAACAAAGTCCACTAAGGAGGTCCAAAACAGAAGCCCTAATAGCAATAGCTACAACTCTTGAACCGTTTCCCACTTGAAGGTCAAACTCTCCCTTTGCCCTACATATCATTGCATATGTGTGAGCTGCAAGCGCTATTTAATACCCAAAGATTGTCATGAGAAACAGTATTAACCTCAATGACATAAACACTTAAAGATGATGGTGCATCATATGCCACCTTCTTCTTCGACTCCATGTAGGCCTTGCAATTTCTCTTCCAATGGCCTTCTTTGCCACAATGGAAGTAAGTACCCTTTGAGGAAGTCTCCTTAGCCTTCTTCGTCGCCTTTACTCGTGATTTTCCTTCGTTTTAGAACTCTTCTTAGAAATCCTCAAAGCACGCGCTTTACCTCCTTCTTCAAGGTGGGTTCAACTATAAGTCGATCAGCCTGTGGCTGGAGGTCTCTTTATCATTCATCTTGTAGTTGAGTGCAAATTGTGCAAAACTATCGGGTAAACTAGCCAAAATTAAGTCTATACTTAATTCATTATCCATACCAAAACCCAGATGATCCAACCTTACAATATATTTGATCGGGATGAATCATGTGTGCATTTCTGTTGAATTCTCGGTGTTATTTATAGCTTAAATGCATGATCAGTCTTTTTCATTAATATCACGCTAATCCCTCATATTATATTGTTTCTATAGAATATGGCATGTTGAATCAAAAAGGCGCGCCTAAAAGATGAAAATGCAATGTGGCGTAGAAATGATAAAAGCAAGAAGAAGCAGAAAGGCTAATGGGTTTGTTACTTATTACACTTCACACAATATCCCCTTCGTCAGAATAAACCGTAAATCTGAAATCAAAAGCCTTTGGTTTGTTGCTATGGCACTTTCGCTGCAGAAAGCGAGGTTCCTTTTCCATTACTAGAATTGGAAAACCCTAGCTTTCTGCCAATACGGGTTTCAGTCTCGAGGTATAAAAAGGAGTTATTTTCGGGCGTATGGGATTGGATCGGGAAAAAGGACGGGAGACAAGAGAGAGAAATCAAGATCGACGAATTCGGGAAAGATCGCGAAGACAGAGTTTTCTGCAGTTTTTCCTTTAACCTACTTCATGATTAGAATTCTTCAATCTGCAATGAATAATATGATGAACTAATTCTTTTCTCTAGTATTTCACAACCTTAACTACAGCTTGATGGATTGATTATCGCTGACTTATTTGAATATTAATATGAGTTTATACGCTTGTTTTAATAACGGGTTTAATTACATGTTACTGCCTCAATCACGGTATACTAAAGCCGGGAGTTTCCGAGATCGAGAGAAGATAACTTCTAGTGGATACGGTTAAAGCAACACTCTGCACTCGAAGAATAGAAAAATATTCCGCATCGCAAAGTGTGGCACTGTAGGCTCGTGACATTTGCCGCTTCGTAGTCGGTGGGTCAGACAAAAAGATGCAATACACCTAATCGGGTGAGATAGGAAAATATATCTCGAGAGAATATCTGTAGGAAAGATCAACCCGCCAACATAACTCATATAAGTCCTAATTGAATCACATCCATCAAGAGTGGTGTGAGATAAAACCTTATGTTTCTCATCATCGATATATAATTCAGTCACATCCAATTTAATTTTTATTAATTTAAGTAATTAATGCACCACTTTGTGGATTAGATCCAAATATTGTCAAAGTCATTAAATCAGTAGTCAACATGCTTCTCTTCGAGGGAATGACACTTGACTAACCACTACACCACGTCAACTCGACGTGTATACTTGCGCACACGAGTTTGCACTTCCCACCTAATCTTACACACTCACTTCGCCTGCTAAGTTCGCGCTGCTTCCTCGAGAAGTTTAGTGTTTATTGACAAACCACTCATGAAAATAGTACTTTGGATCAATTTTACTTCTTTAAATTCTTCTCAATTTTCGATCAATTCTTTTACTTTTATTCCTCGGGTTTACGTGTTCTTCTTTATCAGACTATAGCCGTGATTCGTTTCTCGTTTCATCCCGTGATTTCGTGAAAGTATTTAGAAAAAGATTTAAAGATAAGGGCATGTGGAACTCCGGCTTCCCATTTGATTTTCAACTGTAACTGACAGATCGACATGCAGAGACCTACGAATCTAATCGAATCATATCCAATGGATTAGATGATTTGCGATTATCAGAATCAGAATGACAACCATGAACTCATCTGCAGATATCGATATCCCATGACTGAGAGGTCATTCACACTCATGAATGTTCAACTACATGATCGATCTCACTCCATATGTAAACAACTTTGAGTTAAAAGGAGTGACCTTGTAGATGCTCAATAATATCCAGCTCTACGGGTTATCGACCGAACTCGAATGCACATTTGACTGGGCTTTATCGAGAATGCGGATACTAAGTATATAACAGTAACCGAAGAAGCTCGTGATCGCGGCTATTCCCATCGGCCACTTATAGTGACTGAAGTAAACACTGTCGACCAACCAACCTCTAGACTCCATCACCTCATTTGAATGATTCTAAGGCGTAAATTTATGACTAAATTTACCACCTCAAAGATAGCCTAACTGGGTGCAAGAAATTAATACATTTAGACAATTCGAGGGGGAGAACCTACCGAGGCTCGGGAGATTTCATGAGCTCATTGAGGAGATGTCCACATCATAGATTAACTCAAGTGGATGCGGTGCATACGCTCTACAATCCACAGTGCCTCAAATTCGTGACAATCATCGATACTTCAATGAGCGATGCTCGACGAAGAAACCACAGATCGCTTCCATGAGATTCGAGGATACAAATTTACTAATTTAATCATCGGCTTAGAGATGATCGACACCTAGGAATCCTCAAAGAGGAGCGCATACGTAGACTTAATTAATTTGGTAAATCATGTTGCATAGTTAACTAAATGGCTCCAAAAGCAACAGGTCTTAATACATCTGGGACAATAAATAAGGAAATTTATAATCTTGTGGTGGACAACACAATACTCGTATGGAGGTTAGTCAGTATAAGATGACAATGGGGAAAGGTGACCAATATGTGAATCAATAGAATCAACTTACAACAAAAGTGGCAAGATTGGGCAATGCATATCAAAATGATAATTTTAATCGAGTTAATGCGTGCGTTGGACGGGAGAGGACCCTAATACCAAAACGAATGAACTATGGACGGAGAAACAATAACACGCCACCACCCTTGAGCGAACGAACCACCCCGAGAAGAAAGTGACTGTGAGCAAGCATCAGACAAATGCTCACCACACACCACCTTTATGAATGAGACCAAGGTGAATTTAGCAGTCGCACCACCCAATTGGAACAATCAGCAAACACAATCGAGAAACTTAGAGGGTGCAAATGGGCCAAATGGGCCATCAAGGATCTGGGAGGCAACGAGGAGCATTAATGGCACTTTAGGTGAACCTAAGGCAAGAGGGTACTTAGAATGTAAAAGTCAGATTAAGGAGTGGTAAAAAGAACTAAGAAGACTGTATAAATGCACCAGTTGATGTGGGAGGCAGAGATAAGAGAGGTAATCCATCATATCCGTGACGACAAGGTACAGGGAACAACCCACCAAAGTCAGTGAAAAGAAACAGAGTCTCGAGGGTCGACCACAGCTGACCGAACCCACTTTCATCCCACTCCGCACTTAACGCTCAAGAGAATTGACAAGCACCACCAAGTTTTGAGGTGTTCAAGAACCGATATAAATAAACATTCCCTTTACCGATGCATTAGAGTAGATGCCCAGTTACGTGAAATTCATGAAGGAAATACTATCTAAGAAAAGAAGATTAAAAGAAGATTATCAGACTTTGAGACAGTAAACCTCACTGAAGAGTGTAGTGCCATTCTGCAACAAAAACTGCCACAAAAGCTGAAAGACCCTGGTAGTTTTACCATACCGTGCACAATTGGAAATTCCATCTTTGAGAAGGTCTTCTGTGTGATCTGGGAGCAAGTATTAACCTTACGCCGCTCTATATTTAGACGATCGATTAGGAAGCTCGCCTAACTACGGGCCACACTCCAAATAAGGTGAGAAGTCATCAAACACCCCGGGGTAAAAGTGGGGGGGTGATGGAAGACGCTCGTCAAAGTGGATGTTCATCTTCCTAGCAGATTTCATTGTATTAGATATGGAAGAAGATAAAGAATACCTATCACACTGGCAGCCATTTTCTAGCTGACCGGGCGGGGCACCGATCACGCGTGGCGCAGAGAACCCGAAATCGGCAGCCCTGGGGCACGATCACCTTCCCCATGACCCCACCCATGAAGCTCCCAGATGACTACCCTAACAAAGATACCTCGGTCCTCAACCCCAAAGAGATCTTGCAAGGCGAAGTGGTAAACTCGAGATGCTTCTCATGTAAAGACAACGACCACCCGTAAGATCATGGCATGGTAGCCAAAATAGTCCAACTCGCCTTTGGAAATGATTTTTGAAGCACTACATGTGCAAGCAAGATAGCCCCAGCCTCTCTGATTACAAACATGTTCGTGAGCAGAATGTAGAGCTAACGTACGCAAACATAGCGCTCAGCTGCAACCCAAGTATCAAGTGAGATTCTCTTTTCCTCATTTCGTATTATCTCCATTCCTCTGATCAAGCTTTATCAATTTTTTTTTTTTTACTCAAGTAGATCCAACCTTAATTATCTTTAAAATCTTGATGAATCTTAAAGGTGGAGGGCAAAGACACAGTGCCCATACTTTCTGGTCCACCATGGTGAAGCAAGCTTCACTGCAGTGGAGGGAAATATCCTTGAGGTAAGCTCTTCCTGGCCCAGTGAAGAATGGCTGGCTTCACATGAGATAGTTTTCCTCACAGAATGGAACCATGCTACGCCGTTGCGTGAAGATGTCTTAAATGCGCGGCGCCAGATTCCGTGCCTATATAAATACCACATGGACATTTGGTTCCTCCTAACAATTCCGTGCCTTCAAGCTCGTTTCTTCAGGTGCATTTTTTTATATTTCGGAAATGTTAGTGACTATTATGGCGCCTAAGAAGATGATCGGTCTCACTAAGAGAGACACCACACTCCAGCATCCCGCGCACCTCCTTCCTGACGACCAGGCGCTTCATTTCTGAAGCACAGGTAGCTGCTTACCAATGAGTTGTTTCAGAATCGCCTTCATCCCGGATGGGGGTTTTTCGACTCCGAATGTGTTCTTAATTTACACAATCCAGACTGAGGTCGCGACCAGGTGTCTCCCGACCGGAAATGTCTTCCCATTATCCGCGAGTTCTACTCCAACCCGCCATTCGTCAGCACCACGTTGTTTTGCTCGAGGTCGGCGGTCAATTTCGCTTCTGGACCATCAACCGATTTACCAACAGGAACGAAATGCATGTTGAGGAGCACCGAGCTTTATTCGATGATACTGACCTGTGGTCACGCAGAGTTTACATAAGAGCCAAGGCGGGTGTGGAGGCGCCATCCGCTGACGTGAGTTCACCACATTCGATGACAAAGATCACACCGCGAAGGTTTGGTATAATTTTTACGGTTAAGATTAAACCTTCACCGAATCTCATTACAATGAATTTGTTGACAAGACGATCCTCCAGGCGCCATGACCATGGATTTCCGGCTTGATACCAGACTGGCCATCGAAGCCTGGCTGGATCGAAATGACTCACCTGACAACAAGACTGTGCCCCGATCCACCCCTCCTCGATCACTGCTTACGCCGACCTGGCCTGAGTTCCGATCGACCTGAGGAGGTACAACAATGCCCGCCATTCCACTCGCCTGTGCATGGCCCTAGAGCCTGGACAAGTCCATGACGAGATCGACGATGATGTTTCGCGCCACACCCAAAGCAATAGTGACCTAATGATCGAGACCCCGAGGTCCCCTGGCCACCCAACCGTCGATCAACCATGCACTCACACTGCTTCACGCCGGACGATTCCCAGAGCACCCAAGTCTTGCCAGATACGGATTCCATCAAGGTCGACGTCGCCATCCGCGCCATCCGTGATCTGATCACTCTAAGAATTAGCCTAGCTTCTATCATTTCACACAGCGCCACCGCCGCCACCACCAGCAGCGATTTTCAAGACGATTTCATCTTTTTCTTTCGCTACTGGTGACACCATCCGCCTTAAGTCTGGGGTGTGTGTGTATTTGGTAAGACTATGTATGACCCAGTTTATTTTGACTTAGCTTTATTTCACTCGAGTTATTTTCGCTTATTTTTTAAAGATGATATTAGGTCCATTTTTAGCGTGTGTTAGGTTGTTTCCCATGCACTAACACGTATGCAAATTGCACATATTAGAATATGACAATCTTAGAGTTGGTATCGAGTATCGCCACTTGGTTAATGATGGCAACAAAAGGGAGTCAGAAGACTTCAAAACAACCCATATTCAATGGAGTGTGGACTCCGAGGTCGTTTCGACAATCGGGACTCCGCATTGCAAAGTTAAGACTAACCATGCCCTGGTCACCCTTTAGATCTCAAGAATTCCCAAAGAGTTATCCCGGCACACACACGTGATCTTCTAGATGCTTGACTCCGACTCACCATACAAGAGTCCTACGAACCTTGGGAAACAATCAAGTGATGGACACCTTAGAAAAGAGGATCGCTTTGTTTCCCAAATAAAAAATAATAACAATGGGATTATCCAATCGAATCTCGCATACCCGAGAGGGACTTTTCAAAGCATAATGTCTGAATCAACCGGTCAGAGCCATCGACCCATCGCTCGCTATACGGATGTGAGGATGGATGAGATCTACAATGGCCCAGCATTCCTCGAAGCCTGGGCTTGAAGCTGAGGTGAAGTTCTAGGAACCGAACGCCAGGCCCTCTTAACCAACTCGGGGTGGGAGTCACCAATGGATCTCGTTGATGTGAACCTCACCCAAAACCTCTCAGACTTGGGGTACTCTTCCCGATTGCTCTTAGAGCTAATCCTCTTAGAGTACCAAGTGAATAAACTGCGCGCTCTCATCCTTCCGTGTTAAGCTATTCCAAATAAAGTAGTTCGATTCAAGCTCGAGGTACCGCAACAAACTATGCATCGAGATCACACTTAACCGCACTTAGACTCCTCGGGGAAAAATTATCAGCATTAAAAATGGTCGAATTTACTGTCAACCGAGATCGACCTAGTTAAAAAAGTTCTCGAAAGCTAAACAATTAAGGTAGTCCCTGGATCTTTTGAATCAAGAATATGGACTCCTTTCTTGTTGTTTTCATGTGCTTACCATATTATTACATAGCTCTAATGCCATTCGTGTGCCTCGGTGGAGCTTATTCTCGCACGGGACAAGCAAGAAGCTGCTTTCTGGGGTCGTTTGATCTGTGATGAATCATGCATGCATTTCCAATTGAATTTCTGTTCTTTATAGCTAAAATGCATGATGGCCTTTTCATTATCACGCTTAATCCTCATTATATAGCCTCAATTAATATACACATGTTGGAATCAAAAAGGGCAACCAAAAGACGTAAAAACGTAACAAAAGCAGAATGACAAAAGGTCAGCTGCAGGCACTGTCTTCGCCGCTAAGAGCGAGCAATTCACGCCGTGGAAGACCCCTTTCACCAAATAACCAGAAATCAAATCAAAGGCCTCGAAGGTCTGCCAATAGCTACCTTCGCCACTGGTTAAGCGTGGTTCCCTTCCATTACTTTGAACCTGAAAAAACCCTAGCTTCTGGGCCATTGATGGGCCCGCATCTCGAGGTATAAAAAGGGAGTACTCGGGCGTATGGGATTCGACAAGGAACAAGGACTCGGAGACAAGAGAGAAATCAAGATGTACTCTGGATTCGGAAAGATCGCTAAGACGGAGTTTTTTGTAGTTTTCCTTCAACTCATTTCATGATTCAAATTCTTCAATCAGAATGAATAATAAGGATGAACTAATTTCTTTCTCTAGGGTTTTTCAACCCTAACCATAGTTTGATGGATTGATTTTTAGTTTTGACTTATTTGAATATTAATATGAGTTCATACGTTTGCTTTAATTATGGGTTTAATTACATGTTATTGTCTGGCCAATCGTGGCATGCTAAAGCTGGGATTTTGAGATCGAGAGAAGATAACTTCTAGGGACATGGTTAAAGCAACACTTGGGTAGTCTAAGAATGTAGATATTTTGCATTTGAAGCGTGGGCACTGTGGCTCGCATTTAAGCCGCTTCTAGTCGAGCCGAGGCGTAGATGCAATACATCCCATCAGCGAGATAGGCAAATAGTATATCGGTATATAATATCTTGTGGCAAAGATCAACCCGCCTAACATAACTCATATAAATATTTCCAATAAGTCCTTAATTAAATTGACATCCATCAAGAGTGGTAGGAGACAGTAAAACCCTAGGTTTCTCAGCATCGATATAATTCATCATTCAATTTTAAGCTTCTTTATTAATTCAAGTAATTTAGTTGCACTACTTTAGGATTAGATCCTAAATATTGTCAGTCACAACCGCAGGTCAACACGCCTTCTCTCTCGAGGGAACGACACTTGACTAGTCCACTACACTACTAACTGACGCGTATACTGCGCACACCTGCTCAGACTCCCACCCACTCCTACACACCACCTCACTTTCGCCCGCCATCATCCATTCATCTCGTGTGTAATCGTGACCGAGATGTCCTCGTGATCTTTGATCGAAAGAGTAGTTTAGAGACCTCGAACATTTCGGATCTCACTTGCTCATGAAACAACTCCTTCAGATAAACTACTATGGCATGAGCTGTCATAGCCTCATGTTGTTTCCGAAGCTCTAGTGACATAGATGCAAGCATGATATATGCGACAATGACATTGTCATCAAGATGCTTCTGATATGTGTTTGGATTCACGATGCATCAATAGGATTAGCTGAGTGGGCCATCGGGTTAAGGACATGACTATCTTCCGCCTAAGAACAATTCTCAAGTTCCTTAGCTAGTCCATGAAGTTGGCACCGGTCAACTTATTAGCATCTAATATTGATCGCAAGTTCACTGTTGATGACATGTTTTGATTCTAACAACCTAGATGAAAAAGAGATCATGTTAGATTGTACTTTAAAAAATGCATAATTATTATGGCTTGATAATTACACATTACAGATCTCACTATTTTATTACAATCGATAGCCCTCGCTATTGATCTAGGAGAACCTTTATGGAAGTTCTCCTAGTGGGTCGATATCCAATATCACTAAGAATGACCTTGGGTTTACCCAACAAGCAACCTTGGGTTAATAGGTAGGTATATTGTCCATACCAATAGCAATTTCATGCAACTATCGAAACTATTGCTATCAACTATTGATTTGTGCACTATCATTAAGAATAACCATGATGTAATGTGCATCCTGGCGGCCATTCAACCTAACTACATCTCTATCCAACATTAACCTTAGGTTTTCCCAACAAGCTAATGAGTCTAGTCAAGGCCAGCCCACTAATCAGGAAACTCATTTCCATGGATATAACATTTCCTTGTGGAGAGGGCTTGGGTTTACTAATGAGTGTAAAACTCATCTATGTTTTGAGTTCATTTCACATGCTATTTATAGCATAGTATATCCATATTCATATAAACTCATATACTCCAAAACCTGGTTTGTAGGATTTTGACAAGCCTGCACAGATTTAAAAATAAAAATATTTAAAAATCACTCTCAAAGATAGTTTAATCTATTTTTTTCTTCACTTCGTCAATATTAATCGCCCACATATCTTCAAAATGGTTCTGTAAACTGTCTATGTCATCTCCAAGATCTCAAAACAGACTTTCACCACACTCACGCCCAAATATGAGTTTGTGAAGAAGTTGGTGGTCTCAACAAGTTAAAAGAAAACAAGCTAATGAAAGATAAATAAATGCGACAAAGCCAAAATGGACAAAGCTAGAAGACAAACTTTGTGGTGACAAAGTTTTATTATGTCACGACATAGCCAAAAACAAGCCAAAAGACAAACTTTGTCACAACAAAGTTTTATTATGTCACTACAAAGCTAGAAGACAAACTTTGTCACAACAAAGTTTTATTATGTTGCGACAAATCCAAAGACGTTTAGAAGCATAAACTTTCATACGACAAGTTTTATTATGTCGTATGACATTTCATTGGCCTACCAGAAGTGATTTCAGCACCAAGTGTTGAAAAAAAAACCGTAGTTCCCTCTAAAATTGTTATTATTTTGGCCTGTTTTCAAGCCCCATTTTCACCCGAGGACTATAAATACCATTTTTTTATTTTTGAGGGCAGGAGGAGGTAGAGAAACCTCTCATTAGTGGTTTCTCTCTAAAACCTTCCCATTTTTAGTTTAGCTCGTAATGATTTTTAGTAAATCTAAGAGTAGTTTTAGAGCATTTTTATTTGTATTGAAGATATTTCGTGTCAGAATAGAGATTTACATATATTTTATCGTTGAGAAGAAGATTGAAGCTCAAATTTTGATTTTTCTCAATTTTGTATCTTTACTCTTTCTTCATTTTCTTAGTTTGTCGCTTGATTAAGGATAATTGAAATCCAAGACAACATTAAACACCCTAGTGGATGGGATTAATTGTCGAACATTCAGATTTGTAGATTTGTAGTTTATTTTGTGGGTTTGAAGGCTGAATTTATATAATCGGCACTGTTCATGTAATGAACTGTTCTAATTATTAGTATATTATACCCAAAAAGAGCTGTATTTGTGCTCTGATTTTCATGATCCCTTTGAGTGACACAGAGATGGACTACATAAGAGCAAAGAGCGATAACTTGGGGGTATGATAATTTGATATTTTTAGAACTAATGAACTTTAAATATCACTTAGATAAATCACTAGTGATGTTTTAACCCTTGTAAGACCACCTACTGATCTACTCCGCTTAATGCTTGTAGGTTTCATCTCACTTTGTAATAATCTGATCCGTTGTTAGCTTAGACTTAATAGCCGGCAGACAAGCATTCTAATGAATTTGCGTATCGAGGTACCAATTGCATTTCTGAAAATGTTTGTATTATCTGTCTATAAAGCAAACACCTTCAATCATAAAGAAATGGCTGCGGAAGTGGGCCGGTTTAGGAAAAATAACTAACCAAAGAGATCAAACTTAGCAAATTTATTTGTAATCTATCGAATTTGCCTTAGAATATGGTTATCTAAATAAGTTGAAATGTATAGTGTCAAATAGGTATTCCAAGGTTATACTACATTGCTCTTGACAAATCCAAAGATCTAACTCACAAAATGTCAGGGCTTTCAAGAAAACGCAAATTGATCAAGCACTAATTATCCCATTCCTGCTATTTCTTCATACATTTTACTTAAGTAGTTGTTTACTGGTATATAGATTAGTTTTAAATCGCTTTATTTCAAGAAATTGATTTTAATCCACATCCCATTTGGTCTTAAATAGTGAAGAGCCCATGTAATCAAGTGTGCCTGGAATTCCAATTGTAGAGAACCTTCGATCCTCGTGGGTACAATATCCAGACTTCTAGAGTCCACTTTATTACTCAGATGACCCATGACTACAAAAGGGATGAGGTTTGCACATTTTCATTTCGCTGAGTACACTTACTTGCTTCAAATCAGCTTTGATTATTCAATTGCATTCATTCGCTATATTTTCATATATATATATATATATATATATATATATATATATATATATATATCATTTCGCCCATAAGTTGCATCGCTGCTGATTGGCACAGTTCAATTTCTCTCATTGGAAATTGACATTTTGAAGAACAGGTGATTTGCTAATTTAGACAATTTTTATTTTTTATTTGTGGTTGTGATTTGTTTCTTAGCTGATTATCATTTTTTTTTTACTATTAGTATTTTGTACTTTGTTTTCTTCTATTTTTCTTCTTATTTGTTGGTATTTATGGAGGAACATTCAATAGAGGATAGATTTTTCCATAGGAAGCCAAGCTCACTTTACTTCTTCATCAATTTGACCAAAGAATCTACAACTACTCACTCTGGGAAAAGAGAATACTATCAAGGGAGTTCAAACTCCACATTTCCGTGAGCAAGTTAAGAGTCAGTTTTATTACAGCGCTAATTCATACGGATAAGAACAAGATGATGATTAGTCTTCATGAACAAGAATTTCCAGATTTAGATACCTTCAAGTTCAACACTAATGCTAGATTGAAAAATGTAGAAGTTCAAATGAGACACTTAATCTAAGCATTTAAGGAAAAATTCTCTAGAACCTCTCCTAGTAACACTTTGACAAATCCTAATGAATGATACTCCTTTCGAAAGAACTGGGTGCGTGGAATTCTCATCCGAAACCCAGGGAAGAAGTGCAAAATGAGTTGGAAAATCGAGGAAAAGGACTTAACCGAAGAGTCATTAGCTGGATAAATCAAATTTGAAAAGAAAGTCAAGTGATGGCTATTGAAAACATCTTAGTGAAGATCGACACATTTACCTTCCCTATGATCGCATGCTGACTGGCATCAAGTGGGATCTACAAAATTTTAAATATTAAGACCACTTACTTCCCAAGTTAAGCATGGATTAATGTCACTAAGGAGCTCACTCGCCTCGGTGGCGTGAGTTAAGTTCAATCTCAAATCAACCATTACCTTTCTGGACAGGTATTGTTAACTATGTGCACAAGATTCAGAGGTCAGCTCATCAAGAGGTACATGTTCAAGAGTCCCCATTTCATAGACGCAAACAGAGATCCGCAGAATATAAAGGGAATGCTTCAAGAAATCAGGTCGAACCATTAGCCACAATTAAAGGGGATTTTGAGTTCTTTCCCCGTGAAAGAACCATCCTGTAGCCGAATAATTCTAAAGAGGAAGTGTTGTCCAAGACGGGATGGGACAACAAATGCAAGCACTAGTACTTTCCAACGAGCTCAACTGACTATAAAAACTAGGGAGCAATTTTCCTCGGGAGGCAACCTAGACTAAGTAATAAGGATTCTATCCACTATCTTTTCTTTTCTCGTTTTTAGTTGTATTTATTCGCTTATGTTTTTTATCATAGGATGAAAATTCCAAGAAGAGTTTTAACTTTGTTTTGTTAGAAGCCGAATAAAGTAGTGGCTCAAGCTCAACATGTTGTCACGATTTCTTTTCGAGTAAAAAGACTCAGATTGCGGGTAGCGCATCAATGTCAAGGTCTGAAAATTTTCAAGGTTCCTATTCAAAGTGACCGATGATTAGAAAGGAGAGTTCAGTTTTCCCAACTCTCTCTATTACCCTTTTACTGAATTGCTTCCTTTGGCTCATTGATAGACATTTAGAACAATATTCATCTCAAAGTTTGGGGATGTTTATTTTTAGTTAGTTTATCATGTCACACCCCACATGTTGCACATGATAACTTTGAGGATGAAATTTTATGGTGCTTTTCTGGATAATGATTGTGTTTGATGCTTTCCAACTTACATCTTAGTTAGGTTTATCGAAAGCACTGAAGCCATGGGAGAAGGTTTTGATGTCAATGAGGACTGCACTGAAACCTTGAGATATGAACAATATTCGAGATAATAGGACTTATAACTTAATGGGTTATCTCTCTAATAGGCTATTTAGTCACCGGTTTCTCAAAATCCGTACACTTGGTCACTAAATACCCTTGAAAAGAAATTTTTGCTTAGGTTAGAGAAGGTTTATGAGAATCCATCTATCTTTGATCTTTATAGGTTCTAGAACTTGTTCTATTATCTCTTGAGGTGAAATCCTAGGCAACACAACAATTGTGAAATGATATAGGCCATCCTTAAAAGTTTGTGCCTTTCAAGTTAAACCATATTAATATGCATATGCATATTCCTCTAGTACCAGAATATTGAGCCTTAAAGAGCCAGACTTCTCTTCATCAGAACCAAATCTGAAGCCAATAACCTTCCTATATATCATTACCCACCAATAAAGAACCAAACTCACCCATAACATGAAGACTTGAACATAATTTAAAACGGAGCTGTGGAGTTAGTTCGGGAGTTTTTTTCCTAAGGAAAAATAAATAACTCCAAATCGTCAGCTGAGCTGTTGAAATTCAAAAAAGGTTGGTGAAAAGGAGGAGAAACAAAAGAAAAAGAAAAAGAAAAACATAAAAATATCAAGAGAAAAAGAAGAAAAAACAGAATAAAAAGTCAAGAATGAGTGAATCTAGCCTTGTAGCCTTCCTTTCCTAGAGTAAGTAAATCCTAAGGGGTGTCTCAACTCCTAGTATCCTAAGACCAACTGGTATGGGAGCTATTGTTCTAAAGCTCACTAAGGGTTGGTAGAAAGCTTAAGGGGTTTGTATATCGCACCACTTTTAATAACCCTGCCTCAAGAAAAGGCTTCGGGTGTTTGCTGAAAGAAAATAAGAATTTGTATATTGAAAGGTGATTGAGGAGTATGGAATGTGATGCACCCAAATACTTTCCGGTGTTCGAGAGTGTCATCAGGCCGATGGTCTTAATCGATGGAGCAGAGCCGCACGCAAAATATGTATGTTCTGCAAGTTTTAGCCTAAATGACTACTTACAACCCTTACCTGCTTACATTACAAGCCTATAAAGACCTACTTAATCTCGAGACAAAGCCTACATTAGTGGAGAGAGTGATAAGAACAACAAGCATATGGAACCTAAATATATTATCTTAGGAGATCCAAGGTTACTTATCTTCACCCCATGAACTCATCTAGCTTATGTAATTGATCGGATGGGGAAGACCATTACAATAAACACAATCGAGAACCATGGTCTAAATTTTGTACTATTATGATTAATTCACTATTAAAATAAATACTTATCTTGATCAGTATTCTTTCATATTCTCGCAAGGGTAATTCGAGACACATATCACATACCCTTTGACAAGCTTGATTACTCAAGCCAGTTAAATAAAAGGGTGAAATTAACTCTTCTCTTCCATCACAGGACAAGCAACTTCTTTCTTTTCTTTTCTTTGCTTGAGGACAAGCAAAACTTTAAGTTTGGGGGTGTTTGATGAGTGTAAAACTCATCTATGTTTTGAGTTCATTTTACATGCTATATATAGCATTTTATATCCATATTCATATAAAACTCATAACATTTCTTCCAAACTTGGTTTTGCAGGATTTTGGATGGAAAACAAGTGATTTAGTAAGAGAATATGCATAATTTTTTCAAAAAGAAAGTTAACCAAATGTCTCATAGCGCATCATTGGGAAGATGAATTTTTTTGTATCATCTGGACCATCAAATGGTTCAACTCCACTCATGGTTGCATTCTACATTCAAGATCTTTCCATTAACACCTCACACACCCAAATTCGAAAGAACGAAGCAGGCTTCAAATGTCGTATTAAAAACAAGTCGGTGAGTAGAAATAAATGTCGTGACATTTCTAGATTATGTCGCGACAAAGCCAAAAGACAAACTTTGTCGCGACAAAGTTTTATTATGTTCCGACAAAGCCAAAGACAAACTAGAAGACAAACTTTGCCACGATAAAGTTTTATTATGTCACGACAAAGTTAACGCTAACTTTTAATGCTGACAAAGTTTGGCTGCGTCGCAACATTGTGTCGGGTCTACCGTAAGTGACGCCGCGACCGGGCGCTGAAAACTGAAGCCCCAAAATTGCTATTTCGTCTCTGCTTTTAAGCCCATTTTCACCCGAGGACTATAAATACTTTTTTCGAGGGTAGGAGGGTGAGAGAAAACCCGCTGATTGTGGTTTTCTCTCTCAAAGTTCTCTTCCCACACTTTTTTAGTTTAACCTCGTGGCTTTGATTTTTTAGTAAATCTGTATAGCTTTAGAGTAGATTTTCTTATTATTGAAGATATTTAGGTGTCAGACTCGCAGATTCGTATTTTCATCATGAGACTAAGATCAAGCTCAAATTTCTATTTTTCTTACTTGCCTCTTGATTTCTTTCTTCATTTTCTACTGTTGTTTGATCGGGTGATAATCGAACTAAAGAATGAAACATTAAACACCCTTTGTGCTGTGGATTAATCAATCAACACAAGATTTACGTATTTGTAGTTTATTTTGTGGGCTTGAAGGCGCATTTATATAATTCCAGATTGTTCATGTAATGAACCTGCTCAAGCACGATATTATACCCAAAAAGAGTCAGACTGTGCTTTGATTTTCGATCTCTTTCAAAGGACACGCTGATGGACTACTGAGCTTAAGATAGAACTTGGGTATGATACATTGATATTTTTAGAACTAATGAACTTTAAATATTACTCTCACAAATGTCGATAAATGTATAGGTCAAGGTATTCCAAAGGCTATATTACATTGCTCTCGGGATAAATCTAGCATTCAACTCACAAATGTTGGGCTTTCAAGGAAATGCAAATTGATTGTAAATAATTATCCCCATTCCTAGTGTTTCTCTTCATACATTTTAGACTTAAGTAGTTGTTTATTTGGTATATTTTAGGATTAGTTTTAAATAAGTTTTTATAATTGATTTTAATCCACATCCTATTTGGTCGCTTAAATAGTGAAGATCCCTTGTAATCGGGGTACTCAAATCTAATTGTAGAGAACTCTCCAATCCAAATATATCTGATCTCCACTTTATCACCAGATGACCCAGACTGGTGAAAGGGGGATGAGGCTGGGTAATACTTTTCATTTTAGTTTTTGAAACACACTTACTTTGCTTTAAATCGCTGAGTATTCACCATCTACTCTCGGGCCATATTTTCATATATACATAATTTGGTCCTTACATTTTACCCAACAACCACAACCTGTATTAACTCCTACCACACCATATTAAGAAGACGTTAGTCTTAATATATTTTATTGAGGGAATTCTTTAGATTACTCTCATCATTTCATTAGCATGCTTTATCCATTCATCTCATGAAAATATAAAGATAATTACTCTAACTATATGGCATGATTACGGACATTCTAAAATCAATTCCATGAGCCAAAATGGAATCGATTGTAAAACCCAGGACATGTATTATTATTACAAACTGTATATGAAAATAAATCACATTTACATTTCAAGGTTTTCTTTCTTGGTTCCTCCTCCATGCTCCTTTCTCCTTTGTATCTCCACTAACTAATTATAATCCTATGTAATCTAATCACATTCATTGTTAAGAAGAACCTCAAGTTACATTTGAGGGGGATTTAGATGAGAAGAGAAATACATCGAGAAATTAGAAAGAGGTAGGGACATGCAGACCTTATTTACCAAAAAGAAGTAACCATGCAATATTCTTAATAACATTGGGCAAAGTCCATAATCATCCATCATGCTAACATACATCCCAATATTACATTCTCTAATGATAATATCAGCAATCTGATAAAGAGACACCTTACAATTTCAAAAGCATGAAAGGTTTTTAACACGAACTAAACGATCCATAAGTTTGAGTTCAGTTTCATTCAACTCTTGAATCTTTGTCCCATTCAATTAATCTTAAAACCGATTCAACTCTCGAATCCTGCTTACCAGTGAGGTACAAATTTTTACTGAAGACTCAAGGTAATTTCACCATGGTTTTACATTTTTCTCAAAACCACTAAAAACCGTAGTTAAAGAAATTTAAGGTTTAACACTTCAAACTTAACTTGCATTCTTTCATCTTACTCATACAATTATTGAGAAACCAAAAAGATGTAAGAACAAACAAAGGAAAAGTGGAAAACCTACTACCGTACCATCACGTCGCTATGTCACCTTCTTACGTCGCGACGTGAAGCGGGTTTCTGTGTGGACCATCAGACGCGACCACGTCATACGCTGTACTGGTTCTCAACCCACTCGTGATGTCTATAGCTCACGCTGTAAACGGGTCTGTGTTCGACATATGTGATAAAAAAAACCCCCTAACTTTTGAAGTTTTAATCCCATCCAAATCGTTTCTTCTTCATCAAAATCATGTTTGATCATCTAATGACCGAATTACCTAAAGAAGAACACTGGATTAAGTCTTTTCAAAACAAAAATCTCATTTCTAAACCTTTGAAGAATAAGGGTACCAAAAGCTGAAAACTCTTAACAAAGAACCGATTTTGATGCACACAAGTGTACTATGATACCACTTAAGGGTTTTAGAAGGTGTCATCTCATATCAAAATAGCGGAAAACAAAAAAATCTTCAATAAAACCCTCCCAAAGATCCCTTGAGGCATCAAAGTCGGTTCAAAACAAGATGGGGTGCAAGATTTATACCTCATGTCGATGTAAACCGATCCTAAAGGGTGGTTGGGCCATGATCGAAGCAAACCACGTCCTTGGTTTGCCTTTAACAGTATCCACACGAAGAGTGAAGTCAATAACCTCCAAGGCGACGGTCTCGAATAAAGCCTCGGTGCTAGCCAAGTCTAGATCTGAAGATGGAAGCCAAAGACCCAAGGATTTGACACTCAAATCTCACCAAGAATGGGATGTTCTCCAAGAACACTCTCTCTAACTCAAGAACACTCTTTCTTGAGAACATGTGGGTGAAAGAAGACTTATGGTTATGGTTTTCCATAAAGGCCCTTTTATAGGAAAACCTTTTCCCTTAAAATGCCGAAACCCTTTCTTTAAGAGATGATAGGCTACATGCATCCTTATGCGTTATGTCGTGTTCCCTTATGGGTCTTAAGCCCATGAACAAGCCTAAGCCTACTTTATCTCTAAGTAAGGGCTTTTGATCCCAAGATTCCACTAATCCCGTGACATTCCATTCTCGAGATTGATCTCCCTCATATTTGGATCACACCCAAATTTGTTTTATATCAACCCACACTCTTCTAAGTGTATGACCCATTAGGTTCTCGGTTATGTTGGCCACTCAATTCAACCATTGAATCCAAGCAAGTCATGAGCAGTATCCAACAACGCATCATGACCCCTAATTGACCGAAGAGTTAGTGGTCTGATTGAAAACCCTTCCATAGACAATTACCGCTCAATTAGTCCTTTCACTAATCTATACCACACTTGCCTGGCATGGATGGCGAGTTCCCACTAGGATCGGCTATGCCACATCTAGCCCAAGTGATATTAGATTTTGTCCTCGGACTCATTACTCATCAATTATGCACCTGAAGACACTCTTCATGGCATTTCCACTATGGCAAGAGATTCCCAAGTAATGATCCTGACAAGAGGCCATAGATATACTTTCCCTTTATTAGGAGTCGTGAATCCTTTGTTGGCTACTCAATTATCTTCGAACACCTCAAGCTATACCCAATCATCACCTTATGAGCGAAATTGGAAGGCAACAAGAAATGATGTCAAAGCACATAATCAACATTTAAGATATCCTTGAGCACCTCAAGTCTAAGAATACTTGCACCATTGCTATGATGAGACTATCATCGACACTCAATAGATAATCCATATGATTGTCTCATGGTAGGTCTCCAATGTACTTAGCTATTCTTAGCAAACATCCACATGTCAACTCTAATAAACTCTAATCAACTCATAATCATAGTTTATAAGATCCATAGCTTGATCCAATCAAGGAGTATGACATAGCAGTATGTTCGATTAATGTCTGGGGAATTCTCATTAATCCTATGACTAGGGGATTATTTAGATACTAAATACATAAATGCACATGATAGGAATCTTATTATCATGATCTCATCATGATTTCCTTCATGTTATGTTATGTATCATGGACTTCATTAATTCAATTAAAGATCTATATCAATTAAACGAATGAATATCAAATTAATGAAAATGTTTTTCATTTTAAATAATATGCAATACGTATAATAAGTGCTATGGGCGATTTCCTTTAAAATACTTCTCTAACATAATTATCAACATATATAAATATCATACAAAACTCATTTTCTACAGAATCTACCAAAACAAAAAACCATTTCATCTAAATATATATTGCTTGCCTATAGGGCACAACAACATACTAGACTTGGTAGTAGAGATTCTCTCAGTAAATCTCCCAAACATGATACCATTTCAAACGAATACTTTGCATGCCATAAACTCAGTCTAGGTGGTAAAGATTTACGTAACCACTTCCAATCCCCCAACACAAAATACAATTTCATCCGAGTATATTGTGTATTGACAGGATACAACAATATACCCAAACTAGGTAGTAGGGACTCATCATAGCACATGTGGATCAATTTACACATATACATAGACTAAAAGTCTCAAAACAAACCTACAGAACATAAGGGAGCAGTTAATATGGTAATAAATCATCTCATAAATAAATAATGATCCACATCCATCAATGTATAAAAAATACTCAAAAAAATAAATAATAATATCGAACATGGATATTAGGGCATAATACATAATAAACTCCCACTTACCCACGACAATCTCAACTATCTAACAATCCCATACGGGACACATGCTCCTCAAATATGTCTACCGATAAGGCCTTGGTTAGTGGATCTGCCACCATGCCTGTAGTTCGGGCCACAGAACAATAATAATAGAGGTCCTCTTCAACTTTCTCCTTTCACTACAAAATACTTATATCAATGTGTAATTTAAATTTGGGTACCTTCTTTAAATTATCGAGAAAGACACCACTGCAGTATTGTCATAATACATCATAATCGACTTTTCAACAAAGTCAACACCATCTGCAAATCATGAATAAAACTGTAAGCCAAACTCGCATCGACGAGTAGCCTCATAACAAGCCATATACATTCTAATTTATAACAGCACATGATGTCACTTGATCATTGCACCCGCCAAGACACACCCTCCGCCATGGCAAATATATATCCAGTGGTAGATTTCTTATCATCCATATAAATTTTAAAATTCATAGCATCACTATAAATCCAACTACATCATGGAGTTAGCACGCTGATATGTCAACATATGATCTTACACCTCAAGATGCTACAAAGACCTTTTAATCGCTGCAATGAACAGAAAGATCGCCTATAAATCTACCAAGCACACCCCACAACAAAAAGCCAAGTCAGCCGATTACAAGCTCATACATAAACTACCGACATGAAGAAGAAAACATTTTTCATCTGCTTAATTTTCTCTATCATTCTTGGGGACTGATCCTTAGAAAGTCTTTCACCCTTCTGCGAACCATACACTGACAATAATCAGGGTACACGAAACCTCCTTAAGGGTCCTATAATATAGGCTCTTTGAGGCAAATTCAACACAAGATTAGTCCTATCTCGAACAATCTTAATGCCTAAAACAAAATAAGCATCACCAAGATCTTTCATGTCAAAATGGTTACACAACATTTGCTTTGTCTCAGTTAGCAGGTCAATGTCATTAGTAGCCAAGAGCATGTCATCAACATAAAGCACTAAAAATATAAAACTGCTCTCACCGACCTTCATATATATGCACCTATCAACAACATTCTCTTTAAAACCATTTCTAGTGATAACCTCATCAAACTTCATATACCATTACCTTGAAGCCGACTTAAGATCATAAATCGACTTCTTAAGCTTACAAACCAAATTACCATTCCCCGTTTGCTGGAAGCCAACTGGTTGAACCATATACACATCCTCAAATAAATCACCATTTAGACAAATGACATCCATCTGATGCAACTCTAAGTCATAATGGGCCACAATAAAGGCACACCAACATCCGCAATAGCAAAACTCTCGTCGGCTGACAATGATATCATTCTAACCAACTACCGTTCATCAAACTACGAATAAAAACATCTCTATCGTGAATGACTTCAACATCGGAATGAATTACATCTTCTTCTAAATCGAGGCTCCCTTAGACCATTACTGTTATCAAATCCAAAATCATCTTCAAATAATAAATTATGCTCACTCCACAATTTAGTAAGTGAGATGTGGACAAACGACTGAGCCTCTTGATCCTATACAATAGCCAAAAAATAACCCACATCGAAGGGTTTTAGGATCCAACTTCTTAATTCCAGAATTATAAATCAGATTTCAAAATTTTCAGAATCCCATACACGCAAAAATGATGTACCCAAGTTTTCTTCGAATACAAGTCAAAGGAGTTCAGGAACATATTTAGTTGGAACTTGATTCAAAATATAAGTCATCGTCCTCAAAGCCTCTCCCCATAGGTAATCTGGCAAGCTAGAATTTGCCAACATAAAATGCATTATATGTAACAAAGTGTGATTCTCTACCTATGCTTAGTTTGGCTGAGGAGTACCCGTATCGTATTACAGTACCAATTCCATACCCACAGAACAATCAGGAATGGCTCAAGGCTCGTCTAGTCCTGAATTACATCTACCATAAAACTCACCACCTCTATTAGACTTACAACTTTTAGCTTCTTAGTCTTTTGAAGCTCCATCTTTACCTTAAACTTCTTAAAGGCAACCAAAGAATTTGACTTCTCACGGATAAACTCAACATGTCCATAACGAGAGAAATCATCAGTGAAAGTAATAAAATAACTATAGCCACCCAAAGCAGTAAGTGTGAAAGGACCACATATATCAATGTGGATTAGCCCAAAAATCTCCACGCAATTCCTTGTTATTCATTCAGACTTTTAGAAGTTAGCTTCCATTTCATGCATTCTATACAAGTCGACAAGTCGGAGAAGTCAAGATTAGGAAGTATTCCATCCTTCACTAACCTTTCCATTTTGTGCCTAGAAATATGTCCTAAACGCTTATGCCATAACATTGAGGAATTATCATTAACTCTTGGAAGCTTGGAAGCAATAATAACAGGCAATAAATGCAATTAATTTAATTAATTAGACCATTATTAAATAAATCAAGCCTATATAAATTTCCTCATAAAGCTCCAAAACAAACAACTTTACCATCCTTATACATTTCAACTTTGTTATTTCCAAACAAAAAACTATAACCTTAACTATCCAAAAAAGAAAGAGATAATAGGTTTCTTCTTATTGAAGGTACATAGGAAACTTCTTGTAACTCCAATCCATATCCAATGACAAACTTCAACTTGATTATTTCCATAATATCCACCTTCGTTCTTGAGCTATCTCCCATATACACATGCTACTTAAGGTTGGTTGGCCCCCTTTGACTTATCATCCTCTGTAATGAATTAGTAACATGAATCAAGGTCTAAAGATTCAAACTACCAAGTATCTTATATACATCATTATCATCTCAATTCATGTACACATTACATTTTTCTTTTTTCCTTTAATTTCATCACTATCTTCTTATGTCCCCAACCTTCTCTAGTAGCTGGCAACTCCAATGAAGTACTCTTTCATTTCTCCCATGTGATGAGCACCATCCTTAGGCTTTTTAGACTTCATTCTAGAAAATTTCTTCCCATTAGGCTTGAATCCTTGTCCCTTCTTCTGGAAAAACTTTTTGGACTTGTCTACCTAATGTGATACCATAGCAACGGATCTTGGCCTAGTTTAGCTTAATGTCATCCTCCTCCTTGGCAAGAATAGCAGTCAATTACTCCAAGATACAACATTCCTTCTTGGTATTCAAACTAGACCTTATATTATCACACTGAGATGGAAGACTTTTCATTATATAATTGATGAGTCCAAAAACTCATGAGATTTTTAATCCATTTTTCTGAGTTTATAACAGAATAATCTGCTTGAATTGTTGTTAAAACCTGATAATTAAATCAAATTCCAATTCGCAGAAAATACAAAGCAGTAAAATCCCCAAATTTTAGCAAAAATCATAAGAATAAGCCCAGAGTGCACCAAAGCCAAACTGAAATTAAGTCATGACAGAAGAAAGGTCACACTTGCTCACGACAAGAACAAATTTGGCTTTCAAGAAGAAATCAACAAGAATGAACAAGTGAAATCGTGACTAAGAAAGGTCAGACAAAAGAATGACTCAGTCGAGATTAAAAGAAGTACTAAATGAAGGTGTTCATGTCGCGACATCATCAAGATATCGCGACACTGGGGTGAGATAAATGATGTCGGACACCACCATGATGTCGCGATGCAAGGAGCCGTCTAAAGCCATAAGAACAAACCCTCTCAAGTAAAAGAAGTCGCAACGACTAAAGAAAGGACTCAATGTCGCACCTCGATAATAATGAAGAATAACACCGCATGGTCAATTTAAACTCCAACCATCCACCAAGAATTAATGAAGAGAAAGATGGATGTCACGACACCACTGAGGTCATGATACGGCACTGGAAGCTTTAACAAAGAGACATGGAAGGTCGGTTAATCAATAGAAGTCATACAAAAGATTTTCAAAGAGGGTCAACATGAGGTCATACGCTAGAACATATACACAAACATCAATCGGCACGCCGTGACATCGCTGAAGAAGAGTTTAGTGGTCGGCACGGGCCAGCGCAAAGGTAGTCGCTGACGTCTTAGTTGGTCGCGACATCGCTTACAATGAAAGAAGGTCGCGGTCTTCGAGGTCTACATCATTTGTTGCATGGTCGGCATCGCCAAATAAAGGTTCAGTGGTCGTGATACATCACTGGCGGCGTCTGTGCTGGTCGCGACATCACTGGTGAAGTAGTGAAGTCATGTACGCCCTTAGGTCATGACATCAATTGCTAATGATATGTCGCGACGCCCTTCCAGAGGTTTACATCACATAGTGTATTATGGTCGCTGGCGATCAGCTTAGTAGTCGCGATATCTACCGTAAAGAACGGAGGGCCGCCGATGATTTCATTTAGCCGTCATGACACTCATTCAAGAGATGTCAAGACAAGTCAACACTAAAAAGAAAAGCTTCCACGAGCATCAAAAGAGTCACGCACAGAAAAAACGAAGTCGCGACGTATGATCAAGTCGCACCAAAAGAGATCATAATGCGTAGCGTAAAGAAGTCATACGGCGATTTGAAGTCGGCATCGTAATGTACTTCACAAGCAGTAACAAGAAAGTCGACACGGAGCAGAGGTCATGGCATCAGTTAAGGTCGCTGACAAACAAATGGAGTCGCGATACGAACAAACAATCGCCAGCTTATTTTGAAACCACAACAGTGCATCGGGTTAGCAGTCCTAAACCCAGAATCACGCAAGAGCTGCTACTAGCGAAAGCACCTCGCGCCGAAGAGAAGTCTCGCAGTCGAAGGCTTCGTGTGTATTTTTACTCTTCGCATTTTCGCTTTGGTCGCTATTTTAGATTGCATTATAGTATTATTTCATTTAATTTGATCCGATTGTTAGTCGCCAAGTCAAGCCGAATGCGTATCGTTATTTTCTTCAAATTACTCATCTCGGTTCGTTTAAGTCCAAACAAATTGAATTGGCCACTTTACTTATGAGTCTTTTGATCGTGAGAGCTGCACTGTTAAGGTATCAAGTAATTTAGAAACCCAAATTGAATTTTGCATTTTTGTTGTTGGGATCACATTCTTCATGCAATTTATCGTAGCCCATCAACTTTCCGCTAATCGCTTTTGTCAGGTTTTGTTTATTGTTGTATCTGATCTGTAAGATAGTGTCCCTATACCTGTATTAGGATTGCTTCTATGCTCGATTTCCGTGGAGGCCCTCCGAGGACACAGAAAGGCATTCCCCGGTGAGTATCGGAATAATATCTCGCGGTATGTGCAAACCTATATCGGGGATCTAACGGGTTTTAGTTTAATCGATAAAATCTTCTTCTCAACTTGAAATCAGAATGAGCCGGAATGACTTATCAATTAAATGAACAGAGTTCGCTGATTCGCCAAAAGTAAGTCTAACCCGTGTTAGCAAGGATCTAATCAAGGAAAGAATGAACTGCTCCAATTTTTGAGGTCGAAACTAGTGGCGTTGTAAAACCCACGCTTGCCTATGTCTTAGGAGCTTGTTTACAAATTCATGTTCCGTATGATGATTGAAAAGAAAATACCTAGAAACAAGGCAACTCGATAAAAAGGTTTATCTAATCCTCCGTGATCGAAAAGAAATGTGAAGATTAGATGATGAAAATGTCACAAGGAGAGATCCACATGGCACATCTTTCTCCTTGGACTACATTCTAAATCTGAGGTTCATGAAGCAAAGTTACAGAGTTATCTGCAGGAATTGATGTTTCACAACAGTTGTATTTTCAATGCTCCTTTAAAACTAATCGATCACTATTTCTTGTAAATTTTTTATTTAGTGTTACTATTTCATTTTTGTTCTTAGTTTACATATCTTTATTCTTTCATTATTTTAAAGGTTGCTGTGGAGGTATCAATTGTAAAATCATAGTCCAAATAGAGTATAGAACTTTGGAAGTAGTCGTGGTAGTTGACGGTGAATCTCTGAGATCTTCGTGGGATCGATATCCGGACTTAAATCCATTTTATTACTTGTTCGACCAGATACTTGCGGTAATCATGGATCAAAATTAGAAAGAAATTTATCTCCTCTTGTTAGAAACCGTTTTTAATCGGCAGATAATTGTGAAAATAAACAAGTTTTATGGCATTATTGCCGGGATTAGAGAATTCTCGGGTAATAACGCTTATAAATTTCAGTTGATGTTTCATCCATCACCAGCACTTATATATAAAAGAGTGGAACCGTCACAACAAGAATAATAAAGTTAAGAACTCCTTCTAATGTCCATCTAAGGCCCTTCAACTCTATTATAATAATAGTAAGAAAGTAAATATAATATGGTCCCTGTACTATTTAACCCACTCATACTTATAATATTCAAAAAGGTCCAAGTAATGATGCTTTTCATTCATCAAACTGATAAACCTTCCAGATTTCATCTCCTCAAGAAGCCTCACAGATCCACCTTAGAATGCCAGCATATACAAACTCATCCATTTGACCCTCCATCATCATCATACAACACTTGTTGTATTCTTCCAAATCCTCATGAAGTTCTTAATAAATGTGATCGATCTCATCAACGCTTTCTGCATCTATCTCTAAAGCAAATCTACTCCCACAAATGATTCATAACTAAAGTCTTCTTCCACTTCTAATAATTATTCCATCTAATTTCATCATGGTAGTCATCATTAACATCTCTGGTGCTACTAGATGCAAATATCAAATACAACAAGACATTTAAAATATAAATAATAACTATTTCCACCCTCAACATAAAAACATAAATCAATATCGCATGGTCTCTGTCGCAGACTAAAATACCCTTTCATGTGGGCCGTGGATCGCCAACCAAATAACCAATAAAATGCACTGAACCAAAAATCATGGATGTGGTAAACTGAACCTCGGGTGATTCCATGACATTCAATCAATTTCCACTGTCATTCCAAATGTCATACAAAGCAACTAAAACCACCAATAGAGTAGCCCAGCCAACATATAAACCTTGGCATTAAGTAGAGAAAATAACATTTTGATACCACGAGATAGTGTAAAATATCCACTTATGCCAATACACATTAGACATTGGTACACATAACGATGCAAAAATAAGTCGTCTCCCGATAGGTGAGTACCTAAAATTCCATACTACTATACCAACTAGACATAAAAGGCTCTTGAGGAAAACTAACACAATCCAATTATGAGACGTAGATATCTAATTTAATTCAATAAATATGGAAACGAATAATAAGCAAACAAACAGATAAATAATAAATAATAAATAAATTATTTATTTATTTATTTATAATGAGATTTATCAAAATCAGGGCTTAGAAAATATTCATTTCATATTGAGAACACAATTATGTTATATCCGATTAGGAATTTATCAAGCATTTTCATTAAATAGAAATCTTAATGAGAAATAAAAGAAAATTGAGAATAATCTTAAAAGGTATAAAAATTTGGAAGGAGATCTTAAAAGGAATAATGTTAAATAAAAAAAAAAGAAAAATAGTTTTTTCAACAAAAAAAAAAAAATGGTATTCCATCCTTTATTAGAGGATTCATCATCAATTAGATATGACAACAAAGGACCCACATGGCAGGATAATTTCTTTTGAATAGTTTCTTAATACAATTACACCATTTTTTTGTTCTCATGTTTCCAATTCTTTCCGTTATTGTACATGTAGTTTATAGTTTGACAATTGTATGGATACAATTTGCTTTCGTACCTAAAACTGATTGCACCTTTTTTTATCAAATTCATTGATAGTGCTTGGGTTAGACATAACACAAAATCTCATATTCATCAATTAAGAGGAAATAATAAATAACATACACAAATATGAATGATCAATGGCCGAACACATATCAATATACACAACGGGAACATTCAATATTACAAAGAAATTTATTATGTATATTAACTCTGCTTTGATACCAATTGATAGAAATATATTAAATATTTATATCAAAATATGCATATTAATTTTTTTATAGCATAAAATACACTAACCTCCAAATACAACCATTAATAAATCATATCTGAAATCTTGTGAGACAAAAAACACCATTAAAGTAGTATCCATTGATAAACTATTCTCAAACCACTCTTTAATTTCTAAAAACCCTAGATCACCAAAAATACAACATACAACTGTTTACTTGACTTAGGCCTTTTATAGTTTGTGTAAGTCATAATGGGTTTTAAGAGTTGGTCCTCTAGTCAATGGGCCAACTAGAGTCTTATAGAGAGTGTGTGACCAAGGGCCCTACTACAAAATAGTAAACAATAATTCTCATTACTGACATAAAATTGGTCATTTAAGTGAGTAACACTGATTATGCTAAGTTCACAAATATTTATTTATCTAACACTTTATACTCCTTGAGACCTAAAATTCAATTGGCAAAAGGATGAGATAGATATATGGGAAAATAATTCAAGTGATTAAGGGGTGGGATGACATACGAGATAATAAGTCAAGTGGTTAAGGGATGGGATGGACATATAAAATAATCTAGGATAAAATCCTTATAAAAAGAGAGTACTACAACATAATATACAAAAATGAATAAATGTTGAAAAAAAAAATCTTTATATTGTTTGTCCAAAAAATGTTTCAATTAGTATTAAATATTGATTTTTTAAAATCTAATTTTTTTTAATTCTTATTAAACATTTAATATCTTTATAAAATTAAATAAATTAAAAATGTTTTCCAAAATTACTATCGTACAAGAAATATTTTTAAAAAGCCATTTGGCGTAAGAAAAATGTTTTCTTACCATGCTTAAGTTTTATGCCATGGTTGTAAAAAATCCAGGAAAATTGGATTTTTTCTAAAAATGAAACCAAAACAATGATTTTCAATACCACACAGATTGAAAACCTATAATTTTTTTAGATATCGGATGACGAAACGGACCTCACTTGAGTTTGTCTTGTGAAGTCTAGTTGCCCAAGCGAATTTCATTGAATTCCGATATGGTCAAAATTTCACATTTTTCGAGACAATCGGGTGTCGGGTAACACATGGCGTGATGGCACATGACATTACCATGTGGATGCCACTTGGCATGCTAAGGGGTATACCCATGGCATTAGAGTCATGTGGGTGTGGCATGTGCCACTTAGTGCATGTGTCCATGTGACATATGACATATGACTCATGTGTCATAGAGGACACATGGTATCTTAAGGAAAAGAAGAGAAATATCCTCTTGGTTTAGGAAATCGGTTTGATGGAGGAAGAGAGGAAAGAAAATGGAGAAAAGGAAAGGAAAGAAAGAAAATAAGGGAAAAAGGAAAAGAGGGAGAAAGAGGAAGGAGGTCGGTGGGTTCTTCCTTAATTCATCGGTGTTCCGACAGTTAGAATTTGTTGGATCAAGGAGTAAAGTTCGTCTATGCGACGAGGGCTACGCTCCAAGAGGTAGGGATTCTTAATACTTTGGTTTTTTCCACCCTAAGGGACTGTTTATAAAATATGGGAATCTTGCCTTGATTTGATCCTATGTACTGGCTGGATTTTAGCACCGGTTTTAGGTTAGGAAACAGAGGGAATTTGGAGTCAGGTCTTTCATAGAAATTGTAGTTGCATCTGTGAACTTGATGTTAGGCTTTTGAATCACCCAAATTTGACCTATATAGCTCAAGTTATGATCCATTTCCTGAGACTGTCATAGCTCAAGTTGTCTCTCAGTTTGTGTTCGGATTTTGCAACTAGTTTTCGATGCTGATTTCATATTGATTTTGGGACTGAAATTATGGATTGAGGTTCAGGATTGTCTCGTGGCCATGTGGGCCCGGATGTGTTGTAAAACCCGAGGAAAAATTCAATTTTTTTGAAAAAGGGTAAAACGGTAATTTCTATTGGCCAAAATTTTCTAGATCTTTCGGATAGTGAAATAGACTTCAAGATTGAATTCGGTCTCATGGAAATCTAGTTAAGTCGTCGAAATTCGTCGGATTAGAAACGGTCGAATTTCGTATTTCAAGTTGTCGGTGTTAGGTGACACATGGCATGACATGTGGTGCACTTGTGTGAATGACTCACATTGAGCCAAGAGTCAAGTGGAGGAAATAATGGGAAAGATAAAATAAAAAAAGTAATAAAAAATAAAAAATAAGAAAAAAAAGAAAAGAAAAAAAGAAGAAGAAAGTCAAATAAAAACGGAGAGGAGAAGGAAAAAAAGATTTTTGCCTGCAAGATCTACGAATCGGATTTTGTAGGTTTAAGTCGAAGCAAAGGAAGGTCGGTCCCACGCATCGAGGCTACGCGTGGGTATCAAAATCTTGGGTTCGTCAAACTCACGAGGTAAAAAGAATTTTTCTACTTGGGTTATTCTATCAAAGGCGTTTAATGACTTAGGGTTTTCTTAGAGGAATTAGGGCCGTAAATTTGATCCCAAATTTTTGGGATTTAGTGTAAAGAATTTTTTTAGGAATTTTCGGGATTGTTTTCGAACAGTTCGGGCTGAATTTTCGGGATTGTTTTCGGGCAGTCTCGGACTGTGTTGAGATTTTGTTTTAATCCCGGGACTGATGTCTTCAAGTTTTGTTGAGTTTTTCGATATCACTGTAATTTGTTGATGAAAGGAACCAAAAATGGTTCATAGCCATGAAGGGACCGAGAGGTGCCCTATTTATGTGGGTTCGAGATTAGGGTCATTTTGTGTGTTATCGTTGGAAAAATAAATAACATGCTATTGTGTGTAAAAATCATGTTAATATGTGCTTGCGTGATGTATTAACATGGAAATGGTGATGAATGGAAATTATATGTAGGAAATATAATTATCCAGAATTTATAAATGTTTCATGTAGCATGACATAACATGAAATGACATGATTGCATTTCATATGCACGGTCACATCGTATCGAGTCGAGTGTGTGTAAATGGTGTTGGTTATTCACCATTCTTGGTGAATGTGTGGTAAGCTCGGAAATGGGATAACGTCCAAAATCGAGACTCACGGTTGTGTAAAACAATAATAATAATAAATCACGTGTGTTTGGATGAAACAAGATGGGGCAGATCCCCCCCTAGGGCGAAAGACCCAAATTTATATGCAGTTAGACATGATTACCAACAGTGAAAGGCCGTAAAAATGTCGGAAGGCGTGCGTCGATCCTGCGATGTGACCTCGAAAAAGACGTGGCCCATGAATAAACACACGGGATTTGATAAATTAAAATTGGAGGGTTGTCCAATGTTTTAAGTCATTGGGTGAAACACCAATGACTGGTTTTTTACACTTGGAGTTGCAGGTGTGAGGGAGTCGGTCGGGACTCTGGTTGTGGGCATGAGGAGTCTCATCTCATGCATGACATGGAACATTCCATATAGGATTGCATTATTTATATGGAAATATGATTTGATGTTTTATGTATGCCATTGCATGTGCATTTAGGTAGGGAGTAACCCTTGTAGGAAAATTTTTCTTACTAGGCATTGCTCACCTCATCGTGGGATCCCTTTCAAGTATAGGGGGTGTACGGGGAGACGACGCTCCGATGAGGCCATGATTATGAAGGAGGTCGATGTGTGGCCTTGGTATTTCCTTTGTAAAAAGTATTTTGCATAAAAGAATTTTAACTAAATTCTTTTTGGATTCTTCTGTCTAAATAATAGTCGGGTATGTAATTATGGTAAAAGGGCCGTGATTGGGCTCTTACAGACTGTAATTAAGCGTTTTATTTTCATAATTTAGATTTAAATGTGAATGAATGGGTCCCTGTAAAGGGATGAATATTGGGGATATGGACAGATGGACCCTGTGGGGTTAATACTACTTATGTTGAGACCCTGGATAGGTTATGATTATACTGTTATATAGGTTGTATGTTGGGTAGAGTTCCCCGAACAAAGGAGACTTTGCCTGATTCTTTTTTTTTTTTTGAAAATATGGATCCCTATAAATGAGACTCAATAATGTAGTATTGGGTCACCCGAAATCCACAGGAATTCCACGGGTTAACGGGTTGTTAACGGGACCCTCGGATTTTGGGCGTCACAGCTTGGTATCAGAGCTTAGGTAAACGATTACCTAGGGAGCTTGAATGTGGGTTTCCATAAGTAATTCTTGAAATAAGCATAGCTTGGTAACATAATTTAGGTATACGAATACCTTGGGTCTAGATCATGCATTGTCGTGTGTTGCGTGTTTTGTGCTTAACATGCTGCGTGACATGTGTGGTGATTTGTGTGAATAATATACATGGTGGATTGTATATGGAACACTAGGGTTAGAAAACATAACCTTAGGGGGTTCGGAAAACAAAATGAACATGATAGTTCGGGAACTGATGTGTATTAGTGTTTGGCATTACGCACCACTAAGGAAAAAGGGATGAACGGTGTAGTTCATGATGTTAAAAGTCTATTAGTGGTTGGCATGTGCACTACTAGTTGGGCGAGATAGAAATTGAGAACTCTATTGCTACTCGACCTGCGTGTAGATGGTTGCGAGGAGAGAACAGGCGGTGGGGCGGAGTAATAACCCGACCATCGACTTTGAAGCCCAATAGACCTTCACTTAGAGGATGTTGTTCTGCGAACTACTACTTATGCGAGGCGGGTGTTATTCTTTGCCACCATCGCACAAGCTGGTGCAATTGGGAACCAAAGTGGGTCAAGTAACCTCCAGAGGTTCGAGGCATATGATCCTTCGACCCTCAAGGGAGGAGGATACCTGATGGTGGCGGGTTATTGTTTCCGATTAGTCGAAAATGATCTGATGTTGTGAAAATTCGCCGTCATTGCACAGAAGTGAGAGTGATCATTTGCTACCATTGAGACTAGTGCGATTGGGCTAGGGAGGGATGAGTAACCTCCACGGGTTTCAGGCCCAAAAAGTGCTATTTTGAACCCTATTTAAGATATATTCTAAGTACTTTTTGTGTACTAATCATATTAGTTAAACCAATTGACACGTGCAGGTCCCTTTGGTACTAATGATTGTATTTCGAAATTTGTTTGTGGTAGTTTTTGCGGGTTTAGAGGCTGATACATCATGTCAGCGAGGAATATCGAAGTTAGGTGATTTACATCGAGTTCATATGATTTATCTTCGATTGCATCGGCTAGAGGTGAAGAAATTGAGCGAGAGACAGCGGGAATTTAGGCATAGGAGAGAAAATTTCCTCTTTGTGTAAGTACACAACTACTTAATGTCATGAGGTGCTTCTGACAATGAAATTTCGCTACTTAAGCAGTTAGCTACACCCGAGAATTTATTTGCTTATAGAAATTTAAGCTACATAAGCGAATTTTCGCTACAATAAGCGAATTCGCTATGTAATGAAATTTTCTCCTACGCCAAAATCCTTGTTCCTGTTTTGTGTAAGGCCCGGATTTTTGGTTAATTTCATTTCTACCCTCACTGTAATTATACTAGTTAGGTTAGATTGGTATTTCACCTATTTGTAAGGCTATATAAGCCATTTTCTAAACAATTTGTAAAAAAAAACTTTTAATTCAAAGCATTTCCAATACGGGCCCCTGTTTTTGGCCTTCACTTTCTCTCTTCTCTCTCTTCTTTCTCTCTCACTTTCTAAATGACCAAACACACCCTTGGGGATGACAACTCAAGGATGTTTGAAATTAAAACCTCCCAAACCTTGAAGGAGGGTCGCTAGGTAGGTTGATATGTTTGCGGGTGATCCTCTTGTATTTCACGAAGCGGTGTGAGTAGTTATGTTTGAGCTTTCAAAACTAGGTTTAAAAGCTATTTGATGTACTTTCATTGGTCAATACTTGGCAAGCTTTTAAGGTTCAGTGTATTCTTAGTGTTAGATACACTGACATCCATTAGTTGTCATTTACGAGCCATTGGAAGTAGGTTAAATGCTAGATTTCAACTTCAGGAACATTGAATGCTCAGTAAATCGCATGTTTCAAGAAAATGTAGTGTAGGGTTAGTTTTAAAGTTAAGCGGTCAGGTTTAGGAAATGACTATAGGTCATCTTCACCCAATGCGAGAAATAACTTGAGGACACCTTTGCAGCCACATCATACCAAACTAGTGGCCCAACTCAAGGACTTCTTTTACATCTTATTTGAGTTCCTTCGGTTAGCATGGTAAACTGACCACTATTTTTATACAAATCAAAATCCAAACAAGAGCCTCACCATTATGAATCATTACAAAATCATTTGGCAGATGAAAGCCCATCCTGTGTTGATCCTGGAGCCGCTATCACAGCAGTGGATTCTGTGTTACAGCGGTGGAATTAGATTAGAGTATAAATATTGTTGATGCGGAACCTCTTGTGTACCAATCAAAATGGCGGCGGATTCTGTGTGGTGCCTTATTATAGATGATGAGTTGATGAGTACTTGTAATCCTCATTACAAGTGGTGATAGCACAAACCTTTTTGAATTCCATTGTTTAGAATTTCAAGTTTTTTTCTTTTTTTCTTCTCCATGATCACTACTATTTGTTTTATTTTTATTTTATTTTTATGTATAACGATCATTTATTTCTCATTAACACTTGATCTTTTGGCAAGCCTGTTGTTGTTCTTTGCTTTGTCTATTTTGTTTCACAGATTGTTAAGTACTGCTTGGGATAGAGATATATCAGGTCGATTCTCGAAGAGTTGGTACACCGATCGAACAAGGTTGTGAAGTCGTGTACCTGAGTGACGAATGGATCCTCTGTCGAAGAACATGAGAGTCGTGAGGGCAATAAATCGACACTTAGATCGATGAGGGTTCACCTTGCCCTCTGAGTGGGTGCGCAGCCTTCCCTCGTCATACCCTGGCGATGATGTGGTAGTAAGATACATTTGATGCCCCTTGCTTTTCATGGAATGGAGAATGAAAATCCATATATGCATATCAGGGAGTTCGAGGAAGTTTACCTGACTTTTAAAAGAAGGTGTATCGACATGGATTTCTTAAATTTGAAAGCATTTCCATTGACAACTGAAAGCCCGAGTCAAGATTTGGCTCAATTCAGTAGGAACAATTAAGTAGTGAACTTGGCTAAATTTTTGAAGAAATTTTTCGGTCTTGTTAAGATTGACGGTTTGAAGAGGTAGATCTTCGCCTCGAGCCTACGATAATGAAAAGTTTTATCGGTGTTGGGGAGGTTTATGGAACCATCGGTGCATGTCCACCACATGGTTTCGATACATGGATGCTTAGTGAATCCTTCTATGATGGTATGTCTTGACCCGTGAAGCAACTAAACCATGTGTGGAGGACTTCTGGTAAGCGCGAATGAAGCCATGGACTTTGAATTATGTGGTAAAAACCTCGAGGCATGGAATGACCCAGAATCGAATTTGAAAAATGAGGCCTTGACCCCACCAAAGGGAGGCATTTATGCACTTTAGAAGACACGGGATAAAAAGCAAAGCGACCATGACCCAGAAGGTTGGAGGTGTTGGAAATATGAGAAATCAGCGTGAAGTGCAGCGGTGATTGAATTGCACGCATCTCACTGCTTTGTTTAATTGTCGGTTAAGTAGCCATCTTGGGAGCATTGTCCAATGGGTTCCTTCGAGTGAGGATTTGATGCAAGAGCATGCCATTGTCTTAGGTCAAAATAAATAGCGACAAATGCTCGTGTAAGCGACACTTATAACCCACTAATTGGAGGAATCATCGAACTATCGTGGAAGCCAAAACCCCTTGCATATGCTCCCAAGGAGCCTGACAGCAATTAGCTCCACCTCGGCTGCGTGCTTGACCTCCACCTTCTTCTCTTTTGTTGAAGCGACTGATTACCACACGAATTTAAGCAGGTGGTAGGTACCTTTGTGGAGGACAGGTGTTGAATGTTATTGTATCAAATTGAAGCAATAGAGTTCACTCGACAAGAAAATGGAAATGATATGCATTAAGGATCTCCAACAAATATGACAACTTGCAAAGTTCCATTTCCGGGTTGTCCCACAACCGTGCATGTGGTCTGAAAGGGAAATTCCCTTCACAGAACCACGTAAACACAGGGAATGCATGAGATAGGCTCATGATCAGTCCCAAATCTGAATTGATGAAGTCAAAGCAATAGTAACGTTGAGAAGTGGTAGAGAACTAAGACCGGCGGAGTCTAAGCCAGTAGCTCCCAGTGGTTGAACCACTAGAGGAAGAACAACTAAGCAGGGGAAGAGGTAAAACCTGATTATGCCCCCTCACCTTTCCCACAGGCGCTTGAAAAGAAAAATTCAGTTAACGAGCTAAAATTTTAGAAGTCTTATGGTAGGTGAAGGTTGCTTATCCCTCTCATCTCGATATGTTCCAAGCGAAGTCCCAGTATGCAAATTTTTTGAAGGACATGCACGGTAAAGAGGCCTTAATGTGAATAAAAGGGCTTTTGGTAGCAAGTGAAGTGCCATCATTGAGTCTGAGACTCTGTGAAGTATAAAGATCGGGGTGTCCTACCAATCTCCATTAACATAAGCAGCACTTGTGTGGAAAAGGCATTGCTAGATTTGGGGTAAGTGTTAATCTGCCTTTTTCCATGTATAGCGCGACTTAGGCTACAGGCGAACTTAAGCCAACCACTATCACTTTGTCTCACAGCCGATAGGTCCATCAAAATACCAAGGGAGTTGGGGATGTTTTGGTCGGGTGGAATGAAATTCTACTATCCGGTGGATTTTGTAATGCTTGATCTGGCCGGTCATGATGGGAGCTAACCATGTGCCAATCATCCTGGGAAGGCCATTTTTGGCCACTTTCAATGCGATCATTAATTGTCGGAATGGGGTGATGCAGCTAACCTTTGGAAATATGACCTTAGAGCTCAATATCTTCCATCTGAGCAAAAAGCACATGCATCAACAGGAAGATGACAGTGAAGAGGTTTGTGCGATAGATGCCATCCTTGAAACAACAAATGATACGCTTGTGCGAATGTATTAACCGGGGAGTTGGTTGGCGATAATGAAGAGACAAACGAGGAGCTTGAAGAGAAAGTGAGCCTCTTGCATGGGCAATGGAGAAGAAAGGTTGAAGTTTTACCTCTACTTCTTGGAAGTGGGAACATGGTCACCAGCCGGTTAGATCTCGCCCACCTGTGAATTGAAATATGCATTTTTGGGAGGAAAAAATGCATTGTCGATAGTGATTTCTTCACTATTGAAATCCAGGAGGTTAGTTTGCTTCAAATCCTCCACGGGAACAAGAAAGCGGTGGATGGAAGATTTCCAATTTGAAGGCATCAGCCCGGCCGTATGCACCCATCATATCTACTTAGAAGAGGAATCGAAGCGGTTCGGCTTGACCACAGGAAGGAGGCCCCGAATTAGCATATCACCGAGAGGGTGGTACAGCGAAAGTGTTGAAATTGCTACTGGCCGGGCATCCTTATACCCCATGTCGATATATTTTGGGTAAGTCGACCCAGTAATTTTGAATCGAGGGGTTACTACGGTGCTCAATGAAAGGAGGAAATGCCCACTTTCGACTTACACTATAGATTTTTGGAGGAATGTATTGACTATGAGAAAATTTGAATGAGGTAACGTGGATCGCTTTCCTTACCCTTCATGGACTAAGCTCCTAGAGAGTATCGAGGTCATCCCTTCTCTTTGCTTTTAGATGGGTATTAAATTTATTTCCCATGCTCGAGATCGCTCTGGAGTGGTAGAGGAAAGGGCCGCTTTCACTTGTCCTTTTTGGTAAATATGCACATGGAGGATGCCCTTGGTCTATGCAAATGCCAGAGCCACTTTCAGCGTTGTATGCTTAGTATTTTTCGGTGATATGGTGGAGCGTATTATGGAGGTTTATATGGATGACATAACAGTTTACGGGGAAAGCTTTGATGAATGCCTCGTCCATTTGGAAACTGTCCTCCACAGATGCATTGAAAAGAACCTAGTACTAAACTGGGAAAAATGCCATTTTATGGTAAATCAGGGCATAGTGTTGGGGCACATCATTTATGAGAGGGGGTGAGTGGATAAAGCGAGTAGAATTGATCTCGAAATTGCCATCTCCTACGTAATGTGAAGACGAGTGTGCGATTCTTGGGACATGCGGGCTTCTTCTCCTTGAGGTTCATCAGAGACTTCTCGAAAATTGCTAGCCATTTCATATCAGCAGAAAAGATGCAAAGTTTGAATGGGATCACGAATGCTAGAAGGTTCGAGGAGCTTAAGGCATATTTGACTCTGACACCCATTGTGAAGCCCCGACGCACTTTGCCTTTTGGGAGTAATGTGCGATGCTAGTGACTTTCTTTGTCGGACGGTTCTTGGAGCGAGTAGGGAAGCGTATGTGGTGTATTATGCGAGCAAAACGTTAAATGAAACTCGGAGAAACTACAGCACTATGGAGAAGAATTGCTAAGCGGTGGTCTATGCTTTAGATAAGTTCCGATCTTATTTGATTGAATTCGAGAGGTGTAATCTTCTACGTCATTCAACGTGAAATATCACTCACAAAACAGAATGCCAAGGCTCGACTTATTAGATGGGTTCTATTGCTATAAGAGTTCGATCTCAGTTAGAGATAGAGGTGTGGAGAAACGTTGTTGCGATCATCTCTCAGTTAACTACGAGGAGTCTCTCGCGGCAGTGGAGTATAACACCATGGTATGCTCACGATGCAGATTTTTGGTAATAGGAGGTGCAGTGGGTGGACAACCTGGGACAAAAGTTCTTCCATGCAAGAGTTCATTTGTACTATTAGAAGCTAGTATTTTTCAAGTATTGTCTTGATAAGATAATAAGGAAATGTGTCTTAGGAAGAAACGGGAAGGAATTCTCGGCCATTGCCATGATAGTGCGTGTGGAGGGCATTTAAGTTTCATGGCTTGACCATGAAAGTCTTTGCATTCGAACTTATTGGCGGAGTCATTGTTTAGAATGCCTACACCTGTGCGAATGGTATGATAAGTACCAAGGCGGGAAAGATTTCGTCTTCACATAGTGCTATGAACCCCATTTTAGTAGTTGAATTGTTTGATGAGTGGGGCATCGACTTCCATGGGACATTCCTAACCGCCGGCTATGCCTACATCCTTGTGGGGGTGGACCATGTGTCCAAGTGGGTTGAAGCAGTGCCATGTAGGGCAGCTGACCACAAAGCCATGCTAAAATTCCTAAAAGAGAACATTTTCTTTATATTCGGAGTTCCCAAAGCAATTATCAGTGATGGAGGTTATCACTTTTGTAACAAACCCTTTGAGAACCTCTTATCCAAATATGGTGTTAAGCACCAGGGTGTACCAGTATCATCCTGGGACGGTGGTCGAGTGGAGCTAAGCTATGGAGAAATAAAGACCAAATCCTAATGAAATTCGTTAATTGTGAGGGCGGGTCTTTGAAATACAGACTCATTGTGGGCATACAGAACATCATATAAAACCATCCTCAGCATGTCCTCGTATTGCTTAGTTTATGGAAAGGCTTGCCATTTACCAGTAGAAATCGAATACAAGGCGTGGTGGGCAATACAGTGAACATGGATGAACGGTGGCATAAAAGAATGCTTGAGATTGACGAGTTAGAAGAGTTGAGAAACAACGCCTACTTCAATTCCAAAATTGCAAAGGATAAGCAGAAGAAGTGGCATGACCAGCTCATAACCCGGAAAACTTTCAATCAGGGTGATCAAGTCCTCCTGTATGATTCCAAGCTCCATCTATTTTCGGGCAAGCTCAAATCGCGATGGACGGGCCCATTTATCATCCATCGACATGTGCTCCTGAATGGTTGGTTGACCTTCTCGACTCGAAGGCGAAATTCAAGGTTAACGAACGCAGTGAAGCCACATCTTTGTGGCCACTGTAGAGAAGGGAGGGAGATATCCCCTCTGTGATCCTCCATAGTGACATTCGGGCCATTGAGTTGGTTTGGTCCTGGGGACAAATTGCATCTCAATTTTGTTTTCTTTGTTAATTGATTTTTAATTTATTTTATTTTTAGTACTTTTATTATATCTTAGTTTTTAATTAAAATCTTCTTTAATATCTTTAGCCTAATGCTTCTTTTATTTTTGTTTTATTTATTTATTTATTTTTGTTTTATTGTCTTGTGGAGAAAAGGCTGGTGTAGGATCATTATAGTAGCAAAAATTCGCCTGATGGCGAAAATTTTACGGAGCGAAAATGGAAGCTTTGATTTCCGATCCCTTTGAGCTCCTTGACTTCTTCGCACCTCTCCCATTTGCCCTTACCGCCCCACGTCGCGTACCTAGCGGCCACGTCGGGTTTCATTACTGCCGCCTTTACTATGCCACGTCCGTTTCGGCCTGTAGCACCCTGCCACGCTCATTGACCCTCTTACATGCGGCCTCACGATTTCCATTCTGAAGCCTCCCACAATGGTTCGGACGGGAGGGCATCGATATAGGCCCGAGGGGTTGGACAGTTCTCTTGCCGAGATGCGGGCACTCGAAGCCCTGGAGACATCTCTCCGATTCGAGTCTTGAAGCACCTTCTTGTGTCTCTACTTTCTGACCATAATATCGAGTCCGACCTCTGGCGATATTCGAACCGCAGGAGCCACGTGGTGCCGAGCCCCATCCGCATGATATAATACCGTGCGTGGGACCCCACTCCCCCTCTCCCGTGCATCCATGGCCTCCACGAGGCACCGCCTAAGCAGCCCCACATTCCAGCCCGGAGTCTTCACACGTTTCTAGTTCGAGCCTTCACAGCTTCCAACCGGCCGTAGTCCTGCACGGTCATCGCCTCAATTATCCCCTGCCTCGAGAATTAGGCGTCCACTATTTCACTATGACTCGATACCCGGGAATGTGGATTATCATGCCAAGGACTTTCACGGAGAGTTCTTTTATGATATACCGTAAAGATCGGGCAAATTGCACTTACCTGTTTTCAGATTCTACGCGGTTGGTCCACGCATTTCGCTACCGCCGCTATGACTCCGAGGGCAAATTTTTCATCCCCGGTGGTTCTGAGTTCTACCATACCATGACATCCCGGGAAGTCTAATCCAATGCGCCCAATTCAAGATAGATGGTCAGCCCCGGGTTACCGTGAGCCGACATCACTCCGCCTAGCCTACCAAGAAGTTCCGGCCAACTTGGCGCACATCTGCTGGCCTCACCCCTCGCCTAGAGAGATGGTTCGCTTGCTCTCTCGAAATACAGCAGCCGAGTCTATCCTTGTTCGGAGGCAGCTTCCTCCGCATATGCTCCTCGCAAAAGGATCACACATACCGCGGCCAACTGCTCTCGCTTCAAGACTATTTCGCAGCCAAGCAGAGGATCTATTCTGCAGGCTCTCTTACTCCGATATCCGAGGGGTTCCGTTCAACCGGTAGCTTATCATGACCGCCTTTACTTCCATTTCTCAAGAAAAAGGTCCACTCAAGGGTCCGACTCCTCGTGCGCAGACCACCCCCCTTGATGCCGAGATTGTTATGCCATGTGTTAGAAATCGGACCGTATGTTTTCGTCAAAGCAAAAGGAAAAGTCGGTCCACGCATCGAGAGCTATGCGTGGGTACTAAAATCTTAGAGTTTTGTCAAACTCCACGAGGTAGGGAATTTTCATACTTAGGTTATTTCTAGCCTAAAGGCCATTTAATGGCTTGGGGTTTTCTTAGAGGCTGTAAATTTCAATCTCAAATTTTTGGGACTGAATGTAGGAATTTTTAGAAATTTTTGGGACTGTTTTTGGACAGTTCGGGCTGAATTTTCGGGACTATTTTTGACAAATCGGATGCAAGTATTTTCGGACTCAAGCCGTAGTTTCGACTGTGTTGATTTCTTGTTTAACCCGGACCGATGTCTTCGGTTTTGCCGAAGTTTTTCAGTATCATTGTAATTTGTTGATGAATGGAACCAAAAATGATTCATGACCATGAAGGGACCGAGAGGCGCCCTGTTTATGTGGGTTCGAGATTTGGGTCATTTTTTGTGTTATTGTTGGAAAAATAAATAACATGTTGTGTGTAAAAATTATGTTAATATGTGCTTGCGTGATGTATTAACATGGAAATGGTGATGAATGAAATTATATGTAGGAAATACAATTATCCCGCATGAGAATTGTTGCATGTAGCATGACATAGCATGAAATGACATGATTGTATCATGCAATGGTCACATCGTGTCGAGTCGGGTGTGTGTGCATGGTGTTGGTTATTCACCATTCTTGGTGAATGTGTGGTGAGCTTAGAAATGGGACAAAGTCCAAAATCGAGACTCACGATTGTGTAAAACAATAATAATAATAAATAACGTGTGTTTGGGTGAAGCAAGATAGGGCAGATCCCCCCTAGGGTGAAAGACCCAAATTTATATGCGGTTAGACATGATTACCGGTGATGAAAGCTCGTAAAAATGTCGGAAGACGTCCGTCGATCCTGTGATGTGACCCCGAAAAAGACGTGGCCCATGAATAAACACACGAGATTTGATAAATTAAAATTGAGGTCGTCTGAATGGTTTATGTCATTGCGAAACACCAATGACTCGGTTTTTCACACTTACGCTAGAGGTGCGAGGGAGTCCTGGTCAGACTCTGTCAGGCATGAGGAGTCTCATCTCATGCATGACACTTGGGCCATTCCATATAGATTGCATTATTTATATGGAAATATGAATTGATGTTTTATGTATGCCATTGCATGTGCATTTAGCGGGGAGCAGCCATCAGAGGAAAATTTTCTACTAGGCATTGTGGCTACTCCTGTCGTGGGACCCCCTTCGTGCAATACGGGTGTATAAAGGAGACGGCTGTCATGAACTCACTCTTTAGACCCCAACATCCTATGGGAAGGATCCCTCAATGGGCACAAGAAAGCCTCTCAAGCCCATATATAAGGAGAGGGAATGTTCTAGACACTTGTGGAGACTTCTATGACCAGAGCTATGTGGAAGGTTATAGAAGACCTTAGAGAAGTCTACACAATTGTAGAAGATGCTGGAAGTGTCCACACATATGTAGAAGAGTGTGGAAGAATGTAGAAGGATGTGGAAGACTATGGAAGGTGGGAGAGTAGTTTAGAATCTTCCATGGTAGTCTTGTAAATACATGTACATGGTAGAACATTCTAGAATTCTCTAGGTTAGTAGAGAACCTTCGTAGGTTCTACACACTTCCATTGATGTGTATATAAGGAGGTGGTGGCCTCATTGCCAACTCAACTCAACCAACTTGAGAACCAAGTTGAGAGCTTCTCTTAGCATTATAAAGTGTTCTTTCCTCAATAGAGAGTTTCCTTCTTCCAAGTGTTCTCTTGAGTTCTATTCGCTTCCAAGGCGTGGGTAGAAGCCGAGCATAGCAAGGCGAGCGGGAGGCTGACTTAGCAACATTTGAGGGGCGAGTTGTGTAAGTTCCGCTCAGGAGCTTAGTAAGGAGACTAAGTCCGTGACACGGCGCTCCGACGAGGCCGTGATTATGAAGGAGGTCAATGTATGACCTTGATATTTCCTTTGTAAAAAGTATTTTGTATAAAAGATTTTTAACTAAATTCTTTTTGGAATCTTGTCTAAATAGTCGGGTATGTAATTATGGTAAAAGGGCCGTGATCTGGACTCTACGACTATAATTAAGCGTTTTATTTTCATAATTTAGATTTAAAATGTGAATGAATGGGTCCTATAAAGGATGTATTGGGATAAGGACATATGGACTACAAAGGGTCAACACTACTAGCTGAGACCCCGAACGGGAGACTATACTGTTATACATGTTGTATGTTGGGTAGAGCTCCCTAAACAAAGGAGACTTTGCCTGATTTTTTTTTTTGAAAATATGGATCTCTATAAATGGGACACAATAGTGTGGTATCGAGTCACCTGAAATTCACAGGAATTCCGTGGGTTGACGAGACCCTAGGATTTGGGGCATCACATGTGTGGCCTGAGTATGGCATGTTTGTGGCTTGGTTTTGGCCTGAATTTGGACAGTCCTAGGGCTGGATTTGGGGTTGTTCTATGCTCGAGTGGTGGCATGTTTATGTGGCTTATGATGGTTGTATGTGTGGATTGCTTTGTAGGAATCTCTTATGCCAGAATTAGTCTTGAGAACCAAGTTGTCTTTACTTGCTTTTGATTGACTTACTTGGTAATAGTTATTTATTGAATGTTGATATATGAATTCTAATATATTGACATTGAGATGAAATGTTGGAAATCATATGCTTTTGATATAATTGTCCACAATACATGATTTATTGTCCATATGACATTCATTACATATCAGACATGGAATTGATATGCGCGCAGCATACGTATATGCACTGAGACATCGCATTCTTGGGTGTAAGTGCATGGTGCCATCAAACACCATCTTCGGTGGTTAATGAGTGGGCTGAGTACCGTTGAACAAAGTTCAGCGGAGTTCCACTATTCGCAGAGTATGAAAACTTGTACGTAGTAGCAAAGGTGGATATTCTCTCGCGAAGCCCCAGATTTTTGGTTATACATATGTCCAACGATGAAAGCCCGTGAGGTAAGAAGGCGTATAAGCCTGAGGTGAGACCCCAAAAATTCGCTTATCCAAAAAAGACAGCACATGTTTTGTTAATAAAATGACCCTTGGAAGTGAAACATCCAACAAGTTTTGATTTCTAAAAACTTGATTTTGTTTCAAAGTGATCATTGGATGAAATTCATCGACGATGGATGTTATCACACATTGGCTACGCATTCTGTGATAAGAGTCTATGATGACTCGGATTTTTCATGCATTGAGTGAGTCTCATCTCATTTCATGGCATGTCATGTAGCATTCCATTAGATTTGCATCATTTTATTGGAATGTTGATATATATGTGAATGTGTCCAAGTGAATCTGCATTTTGGGAGGGGGGGTGAGTAATAGCCTCTATAGGAGTCTCTCTACTGGGCGTGACTCACCCTTTATGAGAAAACATTTAATACCCTAGTGGAAGGCCCTCATTCAGGGTTGAGAGGTTGAAGAAAGTCGACTTGTGGCTGGTATAGTTTTTTTTGTAACACTTGGAAAGAACAGTTTTGGCTATGTAATAGAATTTGTAATGAAACTCACAGTATAATGTTTTGAAAATAACATAAAAAGTTTATTGAATGTGACTAAATGGATCCCGGTAAATGGGATTGGATAGTGTGGTATCGAGACACACGATATCCACAGGTAATTCTGACCCTTGCTTCACAGCTTGGTGTCAGGACGTAGGTCTGTGATTACCTAGGACTCGATGGATGGATCCCAATTAATGGGATTAGATAGCGTGGGTGCCGAGATATACGATATCCACCTGATTTAAGTAGGTTGATTTTGGTCAACTGAATTCTAGGGTTTTTGGTGTCACTTATAATATGACAAGTATACCCCGATAAGTAAAGAATTGAAAAAACCATGTAGGTGAGGTGGTTCGAGTCTTTAATAGTTTAATCAATGGTCTCAAGTTCGAGCTTTGAGAAAACAGATGTGTTATGTGGTAAAGCTTTTACGCCCATATAGTCTTCCGACTCATGTAAGGATTAGTATGGATGTTATATAACTTAAAGGTGTCTTCCGTGTGTGTATAAATCCACTCATAACACCTAACAAAAAAGAGTTGAAAAAACCGATACTACTAGTTCCCAATTGGTTAACATACATCACAAAAATCGTATATTATTTAAAATTTTATGCATTAATAATTTTATGAAATAAAGTTTTAACGTTAATATCAATCGTCATACACGATTAATTAAAATGACTATTTATGAAACAACTAGAATTGTGATCCATAAAATATTATTTAACATTTATATTATTAATTATAAATTATTTAAGAATTTTAAGCTGGGAATATTTATTTATTTATTTTACTTTTTTTATTTATTTATTTAAGAACTAATTATGGAAACTTTAAGTGTAATTACCACTTAGGGGTGTATGTGAACTATATAAAAGTGATATCAAGCTACCCTCACCTCCTTTTCTCTCTTGTTCTCTTCTAGCCATTTTTCTTCAAGTTAGGAGGGTGATTTTTTAGACACTCTTGGCCTGATATCACTCATCTACATCTCTTTCTTTTATTTTTTTACTAAATAAAATAGTTATTCCATAAATATTTAGGTCTTATCTTGTTTTTCTTGTTGTTGATAGGTGCTTTTCATACATTATTTTATACCATTAATCACCTATCAATCATATACTTTTATGGTGTTTTTAATAGCTGTAATGCGTAATTTCATCTTATGGCTCTAAGAACATTTTGAAGCAAAGAGAGCATAAAGATGGCCAAAAAGATGAATTTATGGGTTGTACCATGACCTCCCATGGCTTCAATCATGATATGGATGGATTCTACACCTTCCAAGCTTTCCAAAGAGTTTAAGATCGTCCAATTCGGAGTTCGAATGAAAAAGATATGACCTTGTGAAGTTAAGAGAGGATTTTCCAAAACACCACATGCAGCACCCCTCAAAGTTTGTGCATTTTCATTATACCTAATGGCCTTCAATGACTCTAAGCTTGGATATTGATAGATTCTACTCTCTTATCATTCCGTAGAGACTGAAATCATCGCATTTGGAGGTCGGATGAGAGAGTTATGATTATTTGAAGTCAGAAGGTGTTTGCTAAGGCGAAGCCATTGTTCGTCGCAGTGAAGGCCTTCGCCGAGTCGAAAGTGCCTTCGCCTTGGAAAACTAGAGCCATGCAAAGAATAAAGCTACGGATTCACTGAGGCGAATGAGTCTTCGCCTCGGCGAAGGACGTCAGGCCTTGCAAAAATTAGCCATTTCTTACCATTTTTTGCCCTTTTAAAGACCCATTTCCTAAAGCCTATAAATTTTGGTTCTTTAGACTTGTCTAGGGTTCGGTTTTTGGGAGGGAGAACACCCTTCTTAGGGTTTCTCCTCTCTTCTTTTTGAGCCACTTAGGGTTTTTGATTTTCTTTAATTTTGCTTTGTTTTTTGAGCTGATTTTGTAGAGCTAGTTACTAAAGGGTCTCTTGCAACTGTAGAGTAGAGTTTTAGACAAATTTCATCTCCCATTTGTTTTGTATCTCTAAACTCTACCATCTTTATTAATCTTTCATCATTATGTTTATGTTAAACATGGGTTTGTTAGATTTCTTGGTTGTAATGAGTGGTTAAACATCTTCTAGGGTTGATTGCTTGAATTTGATGCTTGATTTATATACTTTTTAGAATTGTTTTGTGAATTTATTCTTATGTTGATGTTAGTTGGTGTAATTCTTGGATTATTATGGTTTTGCCTAATTGATTTATGTTGAGAAATGAGTTTAAGACAGGCAGTAACAAAGGGTTTCAAAGTGACGCTTGAAATATACCCTAGGGTCACCTAATCTTACCCCCAAAATGTGTCTCAATTGAAAAATCAACATATCTAGTCAAAGAAGTTTAAGAAATTAAGAATGTCTAATATTAAATGGATTTTATTGGGAGAAATGCCACCTTAGCATTATGTGAGGATCGTATGGATCGAGAAATGACCAAAAGGGGAAACCCCACAGAAAGCATATTAAATTGTTCTAAAAGTATCATATTTCATGACCTAGATGGACCGAAAAGAGAATAGGGAGTAGGTGTGAGAAATTGAGGGGAGACACGAAAGTGTAAACCTCATACCGGTTTCCTTGGACAAACACAAGTATATTTTCACTCAACCGGCACTTCATGAATATAAATCATAATTGCATCAATGAAGACAATCAGCCCTAGCATCATTTCCTAGAGCTTTTCCTTAAAATCAACCCATTTAGTGAATATTTGAAAATCAATTTTAGATTTGTTTTGTTTTAGTTTAGTTTTTTTTTTAGATAATCAGATTCCAAATCACCATTTCGCTCAAATAGTGAACGATTTCATTAGCTGGGATACTCAATCATCACTAAAACCATATATTTACTGTGGGATCGATATATTGACTTGTTAGTCCACTATATTACTTGTGCGATCCGTGCGCTTACGGAAAATCGCTAATAGTTGTCACCGTCTTATTGCAAAGATAAGTGTTTATATATTTATTTTAAAAACTATGAAATAGAAGACATCTACAAGTGATTTAGGTTTCACATACTCGTCAATGAAGAATAATATACAAAGATATGAAAAGGTAATTTTATATAATTAAAATACAGTATCTAATGGAAAAAAGAAGAAGCAAAATCTTAATAATTTATTAATAAATATACTAAATTATAGTTTTATAAATTTATGTTCTTATTTTAGATATTATTGTTATTATTATTATCAATGTAATGGTAATTTAATCTACTAAATTATTGTAGACAAAACAATGATAAATAGCTAAAACAGGGTATCTGCAGAGGATTCAACACACAACACTTCAAGTAATAAATTGGAAGATAACGAAGAAAATGACATTCAACAAAGCAAATGAGAGATGAGCCGAGTCTTATGATTTCACAATATTCTTTCTCCTATGATAAAACGGTTCTTAAGTTGCACCAAAGCACCTCAATGCTACTCTCAGAGTCTTGATGAACTGAAAAGAATCTTTGATTGTATCTCCAAACCAATGATCGAAATGCAGACCAGGCTCACAATTATATTCTGAACCACACTCAAAACTTCACGGCTCAAAATAGGAGAAGACCTCTTCTTTTATATACAAGAAACGACATTTAGCCGAAACGACATTTACCCTTCAAACAAATCAAACGTTTGACTTCTTGAGGCTCTTAGGAATCCGTGTTGAAACATTCATGAATGTTATTCACACCTACATCTTTTCTAATATATATATGAAATTAGGTTGTACTAAATGAAATATTTTTTATTTAGTAGAAACAAAAAGTACTTAAATTTGATATATATATATATATATATATATATATATATATATATATATAATGTAAATTTGATTTTCAAGAATATCAGCTGTTTGCCAGCATATTCACGGAACTGTAAACAAGATATTTACTATTTTGCCACATGAAAAGGTCTCTAAACAAGATATTTACTAATTTACCTCAAGAAAAAGGTTTAAACAAAAGTTCTATTTGGTATTAAATTAAAAAACAAACGTCACCCATCTACGTTTAGGAAATTAGGGGTAGCAACGGAGGCCCACCAGATGAGACAGGTATCACAAGAATGGGAGATTTGCCCCTTTTAACTATTATTTTTATTTATTTTTTATAAACTATGTTCCCACTAGGATTCGAATCCAGACCCTTCCTCCTATGCTCCGACCTATTATTTATCGTTGAGGCTCTACCACTTGAATTACATATGATAATCTTTTAATTTTAATTAATTAATTAATTATATTATAATTAATATATTATAAATAAATAAGATATTTTATTTATTTTTATTTTCAGCAAATCTAGAAGCAACATTAACATTAATCACTATCACACAGTCTTAAAATCAAAACACCAATTCTAAATAACACTATGAACAAGAAAATCCACAATATCATGTATAATTATAAGACAGTACAACATGTTTCACAAAATCAACAAATATTCTAAACCTCGAGAGTATTCTCGTGTTAAATATAAAATTGATTTTATAGATTAAATACCCATTATTATAGGTCCACCATGCTTCCATTACTATTTCTACTTATTCGTTTTTTGACCGAATAGTACCTGGGAAGACAGAGCTAGGCGTCTCTGTTAATCCCACTTCAGACCTACTAAGAGACTATATACATTCAATTACTGGGACCTTCAGATACTACCAAAGACAACCTTAATTGCTTCCTACCTTAAGCACAGACGATTAAATAGGAAATATTCATGAATAAATTGGAGCCATAATGACAAGATTTACTAAATAAAATACATTTTATTTATAACACAATACTCACAGGCTTATAATAAAATTCTTAGCCTATCATTATAGAAGAGGAAAACTTACACGCTTATAGTAGGGTAACTAATCTTCTTGATACTAGCTTTTTACAGGGAGAGTAGGAATAAGAAGGAAGAGTGAGATTTTTCCACCTCCTTGGATACTAACACACTTAGCTATTTATAGAAGAAGCCGGACATGAAACCCCGGACTTCAAAATATTTATATTACATTGCCTTTACAGGTGTCTGGTTTTAGAAAACTAGGGGCTGAAATCTATGGGCTGGTTTGTAAAACCAACGGCAGTGCCAACTGTCTTCTACATTTTTGTTCGTCTATCAATTAGTCAATTTCTTCTTTAATATTTTTTGTCCACTTGCGTGGGCTAAATCTTCGGTGGTTGTCATCTTCAGATAATATTTTTTCAACATAATTGAGTGCCTGGGGGGATGAGCAGAGTTCTCCAGTCTCAATCATATTAATCTTTTTGAGTAAAAACCTTATGGCTGAATCCGGAGTTGCTTTACAATCTATTGAGATTATGACAGAGGCCATCTTGTCTAGCTTGCCATAGCTTCTGAATGGTTTTTTCAAAGTGTTTTCCATTTGTCCTTTTACGACGATCAATCCCAAGCTTCTTCGATAATGGAAATTATCTTCAGTATATGTTCTAAAAATCTTTTATGAGTTTGTGAATCATGCTTTTTTCATATTGGACTTTTCTCATTTTTATAAAATGCCATACAAGATAAGTTTGATTAGCATCAAAATCAGGACTAGCACTGAAGAAATCAAGTGCTATGATTTCATCAATCTTTACCGGCGGGGATTATTCCCAAAATTAATTTCTTTAACACATTCTTTAATCCACTCAGGTACCTTGATTTTTGAAAATCGTGAGAAGTTTATATATGGTAGTGATGCTACCAAAATCATACCAATCTCGTATTTCCATAGGATTTGGTCTTTGTAGCCGAATCCTCGGGTATATGCCGATTTATCTAATAATCATTTTCTCAGAGCTCCGCTAAATGTAATTAATCTTTCCATGGTTTCGCCGCATGTAATTTTGCTGATTTCCATCCGAGATATCAAAATTTTTTCAAAAATCGTTTCAAACTTTGATGTTTGAGGTCTCAAAGAAATACTTGTAGATGCTCCTGCTATGTTAAGTGAGGCATCTTTATCTTTTTTAGTATCTTCATTGAGATTAATATTTGAAAAATCGAGATTATCATCATCTTTGAAATAAGATGTTAACTCCATTTCATAAGATGTGTAATCTTTAATAAGTCTTTCTAAATCAGTAACAAAGCTTTTAACAATAGCTTTTATTTTTTCAGAAGAGGTCTCGGTCTTGACAAGTCGATCCAGACAATCTATTAAAATGATTACTTGATAAAAAATCTTGGACATTTATGAGAGGTTATCAACCATCTCATTAATCCTTGGCTTTTTGCTCGTATGAGCCATCTCTTGTTAAGAAATCCGCAATAACATTTTTGTTAGAGCAAATAATATCAATATCAAATATTGTAAACCCCCACATGTCTAAACGATCAACAATTGTTCATTTAATTTCGTTTTGCCTCTAACATGTCCCTTTACATCCTAAATAAAATTATAAGAATAATAAGTATACAAGGCAGAAGAATAAAAGAGAAAAAAAATAAATGTTTTTGCCGCAAACTAACATTAAAAATGAACTGCACGTCGAAAAATCCTTAAGGTAGTGATATAGATCAAATTGAAGCTTGCAGAGGCAAAATTGTAATTTTGGAGAAAACCAAAATATCCCATGAACAGTAAAATCGGGGCAGTTGGGTTAAAATCCCATTTCACTCCATTTCCCTCATTTTTTTTTATTTCACTCCACTCCCAACCCACACCTCTTGGAACTCTAGAATCCTTAGAGAGGAAGAAAGGAAGGGCAAGCAAGAGATTTAAGGGTAAACTCGAAATCCAAGTTCAAGATCTTCATATAACTAAGGATTTAGGTAAGGGTTTTTTCTCATTCGCTTACATTGAGGTTAGGGTATTATATATGTACGTTTTGGGTTATAAATGCTAGGTATTTATGACATGAAATCATTCTCTCTTAGTCTTTTGCAAATAGTACATGTTTAAACAAAGTTAGGGTTGAATACCAAGGAAAATCTCTTTTATTGGCCTAAAAATCCTAGTACTTGAGAATGATGGATTGTCTTCTTGAAGGGGTTTATTTGGGGATTGATTTCTAAATTATAGTGATTTCCGTTGAGTAGTAAAAATATAGTGGTTATTATCTCTTGTATTCTTTCAAATTAGTTATTGAATTGCTTCAAAATGGAATTATGGATTTCTGGGGGAAGAATTTGAACCAGAATCGGGATTTATGAATGGATGTCATGATAATTTGTGGACATGATATTTCCTTGTATGATTTGTTGGAATGAACATGAATGAGAGGTTCTTGGGAATGATGCTCAATTTTCTCCTAAAGAGGTTCCTAGTAAGGATGCTTGAGAAATACTACCATAATGAGTGAGAGGTTCCTTGTAAGGATGCTAAAATTATTCTCAAGAGGTTCCTAGTAAGGATGCTTGAGAAATATGACTATGAAGAGTGAGAGGTTCCTTGCAAGGATGCTCATTTTGTCTCAAGATGTTCCCGATAAGGATGCTTGAGAAACAAAAATAACACGAAAGGGGAGGAGGTCACTGTTAAGTATGCCACCTACCAAGAGAACTTAAAGGGAGGGGGGTGGAGGTTACCGTTAAGTTTGCCGCCTGCCTAAAATAATGGTTGGAAATTGTATTCGGTGAAACTGCTTAGAATTTCTCTTTACGCGTTGCTTGCTTGTGCATTTAATTATGTGTTTTTATATGACTTGAGAGATCCGCTTGGAACGGCCACTCTTTATACAAAAAATTGTATATCTATGTTATGTTAAAGGAAAATGAGACTGACCGTTTTACATATTTTTCTAAACCTTGTTCGAGTTTGAGAGGGTTCTCCCACAGCTCATGCTCACCCCTCTGATCCCCCTTAGATTCTAACTCGATGGTGCAGCAGGAGTCAGAACCCATGCATCGAGTGTCTCACTCGAAGGGATTGTAAATCCCGAGGTCCAGCAAGTGAAGGAACTCATCTGAGACCATGTTAATGAAGAAGAAGGCCAAATACTAGCTTATTTCTGGCTTTGTAATTTTCTGGATAGAATATCCGCTTTTAGATCGTGCATGTAAGAAGTTTTGTAATAAAAACTTATTTTGATTTGTTCTAAATGGTGTTGGATAGTTTCCCTAGATTTCACCTTGCGCGTAGGATAAGTATAGAGTTAGTAGTGTTGAATGGAATGCATTGGGAGAGAGCAGGACGTGCAGGAAGGGAAAAGGGGGGCTACTACCCATTTTTAGGTTTCGATCGCGACAGAACATTCTTTGTCGCGATCGATTTTTCTCAGCTAATGTCGCAATAGATTCAGCTAGGGTAGGGCATTTGAGGGTCTCGACCTAGACTTCGATCACTTTAATAAGAGCTTCCCGTTCTCTAGACTGTTAAGTTAATGTAGGTAGGAGGCCGTGGTTGTGACTGAGTGTGGCATGGGAGGAAAGGAATTATGTCGCAATAGGGTTTCCTTGTCGCAACCGAGTTTTGGCCCAGGGACTGGGTCCTCTGTTGCGACATAACTTTTCATGTCACAATAGAGTGTTTGCCAGGGGCAGGATTTTCTTGTTGCGACGAATTGTTTTCTATCGCGACAATGGTTTAGCCAAGTCTAGAGGGCTTTTGTTGTGATAGGGAAACTTTATGTCACGACATGGTTGGCCAGCGGAAGGGAGAGTCCTGTCGCGACATAAGATTTTCAATCACGACAGAGCTGGGCACGACAGGCGCCCAGCGCGACAACGCACACGACAAGCCTGGGGCTGAAAAGTAAAGAAATAAGATTAACGACAAATAGCTTTCGAGCGCAGCTGACGCATCTGTCCACCGCACGATGAAAACGGTGTTAAGCACTTTTTGAGCTACTATTGATCTACTGTTCATGAACAATGTTCATGGACATTGTTAAAAAAAGAAAAAAAAAGAAAAAAAAATTGACCCCCGGGATTTTGGGGCATTACAAAGTTGGTATCAGAGCTTAGGCTTTAAGTCTTACATGGAAGCTGAAGGTTATGGATTACCACTAGAGAGATGGTCGACTTTTGCTGGGGATGTCTCAGACATCAAGGAACTAAACTATGAATTAACGTGCAGGATAGACGACGGACGAGGACGTGGACGTGGGTGTGGATGTGGGCATGGTCGTGGAGGCCAAGTAAATCCACCACCACCACCACCTTTTGATGCCATGAATGGTATCTAACAATGTTTGAGAGAACTCACCACCCTTGTGCAACACTAGAACAGAAACAACAACAACCACACTGGTGGGGCTCATTCCCTGGGCCAAGTATTGGGTAACGGGGAGGAGAATTGGAGAATGATCATTGCGAGGAGTTTACAAGGGCAAGCCCCACACTACTTTCCAAGGAAGCTTAAACCCTTTGGATGCGGATAGTTGGATTCTAAAGATTGAAGAAGGTATTTGATGGCATGGGAGTTGTCGAGGACCTTAAGGTCGGCTTGGCAATATATTTATTTGATGGAGAGGCTGATCATTGGTGGGAATCAGTGAAGAGAAGAAGGGACACTAATGCACTTACTTGGGGGGGAGTTTGACCACGGCTTCTAGGATAAGTACTTTTCGGAATCAGTCAGAGATTTAATGAAGGCTGATTTTCTTCTGATATAACAAAGGGCGCCTTGTGGCCCAGTACGAGAGGAGGTTTCTTGGTATCATTATCTTGTGGGTTTATGTCCTCCCCCGGGGCCAGCGAATTTGCGCTTTTGAGCGGGGTTTAGAAATTTGAGTCGTGAGGAGAGAGTTGGCCCATGAATCTGGGGACTAATAAGGGGATATTGTGGATCGAGCTGTACTCGTGGATAAGGATATAGAGGATATTCGGCGATGGGAAGTTAGCGAGGGAGGTCCGTCCGGATTGAGGCGCATGCGTGAGTGGAGTGAAAGGGTTGCACGCTGCTCGTTGCCCGAGACCGGACGGTGGGACTGGGCCACGGTCGGCTGAGGGCACGGGGGTGTACTGATAGAGACATACACTGAATTCACGATATTACGCCGCGTAATGGTGGTGAGGTCATATTCGGATGCATTGTCGATTTATACGCCCCGAGGAAATACTCGGATCGCGAGATGTCTGGTGAAGCCAGGCCGCCCCACGAGGTTGCCACCTCGACGAGGAGGTTGTTGGGGCCTCCCCAACCATAGCGGTGCCACCAGGAGAGTGTTTGCTTTTGACTCAGGCGGAGGAAGATTCCTCGATGCGGTTGTGGAGTAATCATTCTTCTTTACTATAATTCATGGGCCTGAATTTTATTTGATCCCTGTGGCTTATTCATTTATGTGCACCACATATGCTCTTGATTTGGGATTGAACTTTGAAAAGCTAGAACAGGCATTGAGCGTTGATTTGCTTACGGGAGAACAACTGGGTACCAACTTAGAAGTCTGAGGGTTGCGTGCTTCATATTAGGGAACATAAATTGATTGTGGACTTGATTGCTTTAGAGTTGAAAGGGTATGACGTTATTTTCGGAATGAACTTGTTGTCCGGCTTCAGAAGCGGAGTAAGGATTGTTTTTCGCAAGCCAATTACACTGAGTTACCGGGAGAGGGATGGAGAGAGATGATGATGAGAGTGATGAGAGATGATGTTAGTATGAAATATGAGATGAGACTTCAGTTCTTATTAATGACCAAAGTTCTTTCCATCCATTACCTACCACGAGTAGTAAATTCTTGAAAGCTAAGGTAGGGAGCGACTTGAGTTTCTTAGCTAGCTTGATTGGAGAGGAGAAGGAGAAATACCCTAAGAGGGCGGTGTTAGTAGTATCGGATTTTCTGGATGTCTTTCCAGATGAATTACCAAGGTTACCCCACAAGAGAGGGGTTAAGTTCCAGGAGTTGATCTCTGTCAGGAGCCAGAACCCATATCCATTGCTCCTAAGTGTGGCACCTTTAGAGTAAGGAGGCGAGGAAGCGGTGGACCCGATTGTTGAATATTGGGTTTTATCCATTTTAAATTGCTTCACCTTGAGGAGCTCAGTCGCTTTTTGTAAAGCATGATGAGACCCTTAGTTTATGCACGGATTCGGTGTTTGAATCGGTGTGATGAAAAATAGATACCCTTTACCTCGAATCGATGACTTATTCAATTAGTTGAGGGGTTCTAAGTGTTACACTAAGATTGACCTTTGCATAGGGTACCATCAATTGCGGATCAGGGAGGAGGATATTCCTAAGACTGCTTTTCGCACTCGGTATGGTCATTTCGAGTACACGGTAATGCCATTAGGATAGACTAATGCACCTGCAGCCTTCATGGATTTGTTGCATTGGGTATTTTGACCGTATCTAGATCATTTTGTCATTGTGTTCATTGATGACATACTAATCTATTCACGAACACAAGAGGAGCATGAACGTCATCTCACAATTGTGCTCGAACTTTTGAAGGGAACGCAAGTTGTATGCTAAGATGAGCAAATACGAGGTTTTGGATGAAGGAGGTGAAATTCCTTGGCCATGTGGTGTCGGGCGAGGGTGTGGTGTTGACCCAGCTAAGATTGAGGCCCGATGTGGAGTGGGAACCAGAAAAATGTGACCAGAGTATGTAGTTTTCTTGGACTAAACGAAATTTGTGCAGCGGGAGATTTGTGGAGGGATTCTCTAAGCTTGTGCTGCCAATGACTCGCCTTACCAAGAAGGGAGAGAAATTCTTGTGGATTCAAGAGTGTGAACTTGTTTTTCGCACTTTGAAGGAGAAATTGACAATGACCCACATATTATTGGAGTAGTGGGGAAGGATACAGTGTCTGCTTGATGCCGCTGAGGCTTGGGATGTGTCACTGTCTTGAGAGGGAAAGTAGACATGGCTCCCGGGGCGGCTCGAGACTCATAGACGAGGCTATCCCGCGCTCGTGACTTGGAGCTAGTCGCCGTGGTTTTTGCTCTTAAGTTGTGGAGGTGCTACTTGTATGGAGAGAAATTCCAAGTGTATTCGGATCATAAGAGCCTCAAGTATATCTTCACTCAAAAGGACTTGAATCTCCGGCAAAGAAGATGGATTGAGTACCTAGAAGACTACGAGTTCACACTCTACCAACCGGGAAAGGCGAATGTAGTGGCTGATGCACTTAGCAGAAAGTCTCAGGGTGAACTCAATGTTTCCATAGGTGAAAGGAAGTTGAAGGATGCCCTTGGAGATTTTGATCTATAGGTTGGAGAAGATGGATCAGGCCATGCATATTCAATCTTGTGGCTCGATCAACGCCGATACAAGGATTGTGACGTTACGGTAAGATGGGCCGAGGGTTAAGGCTATTCGAGTAAGTTGGAGAGGAGGTAAGAGATTGTTGAGGAATTGGGTAATAAGTAATGATGAGGTTATGGTTTTCGAGGGAAGGCTATGTGTATCCGATCATGGCCAAGTCAGGGAAGAAGTATCGGGCGAGTGCCATCATTCCAAGTTCTCCATCCATCCGGGCAATAACAAAATGTATAGAGACATGAAGCGACAATATTGGTGGAAGGGAATGAAAAAGAATGTGGCTAGATACGTTTCGAAATGTGCGGTGTGTCAGCAAGTGAAGATTGTGCACCAAAGGCTTGGAGGATTACTACAGTCTTTGCCTATCCTAGAGTGGAAGTGGGATCACATCACCATGGACTTCGTATCTTGTTTTCCATGGACAGAACGAGGGCATAATGCTGTATGGGTTATTGTTGATAGACTCTTAGGATTCACTCATTTCACAGGTATACGAGACCACGAGACATAGCAGGGGACTACGAGCCGGCTCTATACGTGAGGTGTTGGAATTGAGACGGAGTTTCACTCTACATCGTGTCGAGATCGCGATTCTCGGTTTGTGACGCGGTTCGAGCCGGGTCTACAGCTAGCGATAGGGACGAGTTACATTTCGGCTACAACTTTTTCATCCCGAGCGGTTGGTCGATTGAAGGGTGAAGTGCAGTTGTGAGTCATATTCGTGCTTGCATGTTGGACTTTAAAGGATGCTGGAGTAACCATTTTCCAATGGTGGAATTTGCGTACAACAACATTTATCAGGCAAGTATTGGGATGCCACCTTATGAGGCATTGTATGGAAGGCCATGTCGATCACCGACGTGTTGGTTTGAGCGGGTGAGAGCGCTTGTTTGGGTGGAGATGGTTCGGGAAACTATAGAGAAAATTTAGCTCATCTGGGAGAGACTACGCATAACGCAAAGTAGACAAGGCATGCGGGCCAAGCGGCTTGATGACCCTTGGAATTTCAAAGGAGTTATGTATTCCTCGAGTGTCCCTTTAAAGGGAGTGTTTAGATTACGCAAGAAGGAAAGTTAGCGAGATATCACAGAGCCATTTAGTGATCAGTGGTGGGCAAGCGGCATATCAATTGTAGCTGGTTACGGCTCGGTTATGAGAGGTACATGACGTGTTCCACGTATCTATGTTGAGAAAGTGTCAATTGGATGCATTGCCAATCGTAGACTTGGAAGATATAGAAATTCAAGATGGAGCAACTTATGAAGAACAATCGGTGAAGATGCGGATACGAGGAAAGGTGCTGCAGCAAAGCTGACTCGCACGAGAAGTTTGAATTACCCGACATTATGGGGAGGTGGAAGAAGCTGCTAGGAGCTTGGAGCTAGAAATCACACGAGAAATATCCCTTTTATTAAACTACTTAAGGTATGTTTTTTGAAGGTTGTTTCTTTAAGATGGTTGTAGCATGTGTGGCGAGTGGAGCGATAGTGGTGTTTCATTTCTCGATTTCCATACATCCTAAATAAAATTATAAGAATAATAAGTATACAAGGCGGAAGAATAAAAGAGAAAAATAGATGTTTTTAGGTTAAAATAACATTAAAAATGAATGAAACGTCGAAAAACCTTAGGGTAGTCATATAGATCAAATTAGAGCTTGTAGTGGCAAAACTATAATTTTGGAGAGAGCAAAATATCCATCGAATATTAGTAAAATCGGGCGATTTGGGTTTAAAATACCAGGAGCTTTCACTCATTTCCTCATTTTTTTATTTCCTCCACTCTGACCCACACCTCTTGGAACTTCTGAATCTTTGGAGAGGAAGAAAGGAAGGGCAAGCGAAAGAGATTTAAGGGTAAATTCATAATTTAAGTTAGAGATCTTCATCTGACTAAGGTTTAGAGTGAGGGGTTTTCTCGTTAAGCTTACATTGAGGTTAGGGTATTATATGTACGTTTTGGGTTATAATGCTGAGTATTTATGACATAAAAAGTCAGATTCTCTCTTAGTCTTTTACCTTAAATAATACATGTTTAAACAAAGTTTGACTAGAGTTTGAATGCGGGAAAATCTCTTTTTGATGGCCTAAAAATCCTAGTACTTGAGAATGATGGATTGTCTTCATGAAGGGGTTCTTTGGGGATTGATTTCTAAATCATAGTGATTTGCGTCGAGTAGTAAAAATATAGTGGTTATGATCTCTTGTATTCTTTCAAATTAGTTATTGAATTGCTGCAAAATAGAAGTGTGGATTTTGGGGAAGAATTGTCTGTAAATTTGGGATTTATGAAATCAGTGGATGTTAAAATTTGTGATAATTATGGACAAGATATTTCCTTATATAGTTTGTTGGAATGAACATGAATGAGAGTTCTTGGGAAGGAGATACTCCATTTCTCTAAAAGAGGTTCCAAGTAAGGATGGTTGAGAGAAATACTACCATGATAAGGTGAGAGGTTCCTTGTAGGATATATAAGGTATTCTAGAGAGGTTCCCTAGTAAGGATGCTTGAGAAATATGACTATGAAGAGTGAGAGGTTCTTCTTGAGGATGTGCATTTGTCTCGAGAGGTTCCGTCAAGGATGCTTGAGAAACAAAAATAACATGAAAGGGTGGAGGTCATTGTTAAGTATGCCACGCGAGAAGAAAGGGAGGGGTGGAGGTTCTGTTAAGCATGCCTTTTACTAAATAATGGTTGGAAATTGTATTCGATTGCAGAAAGCCTTGTAATTTCTCTTTATGCGTTGCTTGCTTGTGCATTTAATTATGTGTTTTTATATGACCCGAGATCTGTTTGGAAACGTCACTCTTTTATACAAAAAATTGTATATCTATGTTATGTTAAAGGAAAATGAGACTGACCGTTTTACATATTTTTCTAAACCTTGTTCGAGTTTGAGAGGGTTCTCCTACGGAACCGTTCTCACCCCGCACCCAGTGCCTTTTGATTCTAACCTTGAGGAGGCCGGTGGGAGTTAGGAACTTTGTGCATTTAGGAGGCCCGCTCGAAGATTTGTAAATCCAGGAGTCCGTCGGGTGAAGAGACTCATACGGGAGACCATGTTATTAGTGAAGAAGAAGGCGAAATCTGAGGGCTTATTTCTAGTTTTTGTAATTTTCTGGATAGAATATCGATTTTGTGAAACATCTGAGAACATTTGTAATAAAGACTTATTTTGATTTGATACAAATAGATGTTGGATAGTTTCCTAGATTTCCACTAGATAAGTATAAGAGTTAGTAGTGTTGAATGGAGTGCATTGGGGAGAGAGCGGGACGTGCGGAAGGGGGAAAGAGAGTTTCTGCCCATTTTGGGATTTCGGTCTATTTACCTTTGATTATATAGACTAAAACCCCTCGAAATTAACACATAATTACGGGAGCATGAAGCTCATCATATCCTGTTAAAATTGGATAGACTTGCTTTAGCGAATAAAAGTTCCTTTGTCTTGGGATTCAAAATTTTGGGTTTAGTACATGACATTGCAAGTGCACATGTAAATGCAGTAATAAAAATTGGATGAGATCGGATATCATTCCCCCGCAGTTGACAAGGATTGAAATCGAGCTACCTAACTGCCTTAAAGGTCCTTACTATTTGAACTTAAAATGGATAGTATGAGTTTAATCTAGGAACTAATAATCATCGATTGTAAACAATTATATGCTTCAGAGTAAATGCTAACTGACTAAAAATAAGATCAAAATTCTTTGGGGTGAATCGGTTTCCTGTGAGAAATAGGCACATGAAATGTGAGAAACTGTGATTCTTTTATTTTGTACATTTGCTATATTCTTTGATGGGTTTGGATTTGTGTCCAAGATTGCCCTAACAATGCAATTGGATTTCTCCATGTTCAGTTGGGATCTCTTACTTTCTCAAAGAACTGAGTTTAACATTACTTGTATTTTTGAGCCTTTACGAAGATGCAGGTATTTTTAACTCTTATTACTTCATACCCATTTCTGAGGCCCCACGTAGATCTTTTGCTTCCCTTCTCAGGGTTACTGCAAAAGATCTACCATCTAATTGATGACTCAGTCGTTAAATCTAATGGGTCTTAACTTCCCTTGATTAGATCTCAGCTAACTCGAGGTTGGGAATTCCCCTTTAGATTAAGGTGAAATCTTTGATTATTTATATTGATAAATGCTCCCCTCCAACATCAATTATGAGTGAAAAGGGTATTCGGTACTATCATTGGGAACTGATAGGTTCAAGAACAACATCAATCAAATAAATCGCAATCCAAGTATTTATCTCTAAATTATCTGAGAAAAGTGCCTTAACGGTAAATCTAATCGTGAAGGCTAGTTCTAATGCGCATTACAACTCAACAATAGATCATTGATAAGATACATCCTTGTAATTGTAATATCTTTTGAGAAAAGAATTCGGAAATTTATCTAGAATCCATTAATTTCGAGGCGACATTTGTATTAAGAAAATTAGAAATTAAATCCCGGCTTGACATTTCTACACGGTCGTGATTCAAATTCAAAAATATATATAAAAGAAAAAATAAAAGAAATTAAAAATCTACTCTAAAATATACAATAGGTCCTTCTCCTTTCCCTGTTCTGGGTATCGAAGACGGAAGCTACTTTACTATTCGAAAAGTCACATTTACATATAGCTGTCCGAAAATGGGCCTAATTCGGCTAAGGTGGATTTTACTAAAGAGAAAGAGAGCCCGGTCTATAAATATAATATCGACCTCAAGCCCGATGTCGCGACTGGATTTCTCATTTACTTTTTCATTCGATTTGCGACGATAACCGGTCGTGACTTGGTTATGGTTGCTTTGGTAGTGGTGCGACGCCGATTATAGTACGTGACGCGACGGCGCTAGTTATTTTCAAAAATTGATGTTGCGACCATAGTTCCGTGATTTGCGACCCAGTTTCCTCCCTTCCTTTCTCTGCATTCTATCGTATAACCTCTCGATTTTGGTTGCGACCATGTTTTTGTTGTCACCGCCGGGTTCGAGTTCGGGGACTTAACCTTGTTGCGTTATGCGTCGACCTCGGAGTTTAGGTCGCGACCACATTCCACATTCTATTGCGCTAACTCTAGGTGCGTGACTTCCTTTTTCTGGATTTGCGACCTCGATTTTTTATTTGCTTTCGGTACTTCGCCGGGGTGGCGACCCCCCTTTATTAGTTTTACACTTCCACGTATTCGAGCGATTCAGAGCCTTAATAATTGAGGTGGCGGTAGCTTTTCTGATATTCATTGCCTTTCTTAAATTATGACCTCGGTTCTTAGTTGTGATGTCGCCAATTTCATGGTTAATACCTGCTTCTCGGGTTGCATTTGGTCCCGCTTGCTCAAACGAGTCGCGGACTGGATTTTCACTTGCTCGTGTCGCGAACACAATGATCGGGTCGGACCTTTCGAGGTCCTCGACCAAATAAGTGGTCGCAACTTCACCTTCGTAGGGACCCCCATTTGTGTGCTTCATGTCAGTAACCCCAAACCTCATGTCGCATCTCAATCTATTTCATGCCGCGACTGGAACGAAGACGTCACACCAAGTCGAGTCATTCATTTTAAGAACTAGTTGCAACTTCAAATTTTCTCGCAGAGACCTCATTTCAGGGTTTCATTAACTGATCAACGCCGCGACTCGACGGCGCCACGACTTCTGACAAGGCCACAACCTCATTGTGGTGTCGCGACCTCACTGTGGTGTCGCGACCTCACTGTGGTGTCACGACCTAAGATTCTACCTTGAATATTTCTCACGTTCCCGCCCACTACTGGTCGCAACTTCTATTACTGGCCGCTCGTACTGGGTCATACCTCAATTTCCAATCACGATTAGTTTGATAAAGCCTTATATTTCTCTCTCAAGACTAGTCTTGGTGATGTCATGACCTGGAAATAACTGAACTGATGAGCTTCTTATTGCGACTCCAATTTTAAGTTGCGACTCTTGCCAGGACTGCTTTTCCGGGTTTTGCTGACCTTCGATCAGAATTTTCGCAAAATTGAATTTGAGTAAGATATCCATGTTTCTTTACATGAATCACTACCACCTTGCAAAATACTTTAAAAAATGGATTAAAATTAAAATGAGCTTGGACTCATCAAATTTCAAACTTAAAATTTATCTTGCCCTCAAGCAAAGAAAAGAAAGAATTGTTTGTCCTCAAACAATTGAGCTTTATTTTTAAGGACATTTTTCTACTTCAAACCCCAACTTTATCCCACCTTGTAACTTGAAAAAGGAGATAGCAGCATCCTTTTAAACTTCATTTTCAACCGAGGAAAAAGGAATGTTTTCAACTTTCTATCACAAATACAATGCATTTAATTCCGCATTTACACAGCCAAATTTCTCAACAAATCTTGTTCGTGAGTATAAAAAGGTGTCTTCAACTTTTTCATCTTCTTCGTTGAATTAGCGAACTTTCCTCGGGAATCTCCTTAGAAAACTAAATAAGGTCCCATAGGCTTGTTTTTCATTGATCTCCACTAATGTAGGTAAATTTAACCTTCAAGATCAAAGAGGTCTGGTAGTTTGTAATGTCAGCTTAGGTAATTAGTAAATAATCGGGAAAATTTTGGTTGCAAATTACCCAGATTCCACTCTTACTTTTTATCTAATTGCCTTCAGCTTTCATCATTTTCCTTCCTTGTAATGTAAGTTCTCCTCAATCGTGGTATGATACACCTTTTTAATGGCAGTTTGATTTGCCACCTGCACCTTATCAGATAAGTTCCCTTTTTCTGGGACTTTTTTTTTTTTTTTTTTGTGAACGGGAATAAAAGAATATTTTGTCTCTTAGGCTTTCTATCACTCTAGAGAACGCTGGGCTAGCAACTCCCATACCACTTGGCATTGGGTGGTACTAGGTGTTGAAACACCATGTGCTTAATTGTCTGGCGGGTGATAAAGCCACAAGACAAAACTTATTCCTCTTTTCAATCTCTGCTTATTTTTCTCTAATTCTCCAAGTTATTTCTTCTCCTCCTTCCTTGTAATGTAAGGAAATATATTCCCTTAAACTTGTTTCTTTCTTTACAGCAAACCTTTTTGTTCTAGAAACTGGATAATTTGGGGTTTTTTACTGTAAGATTACTTTAAGGGAGGGGACTTAGGTTTCTAATTGCTGTTATTTGAAGAAATAAGGATTTTTAGCTCAAATCAGGGACTAGAGTGTATGCCTTAGCATATAGTGAGGGTAGGCTTAGAAAGGCTCAAACTTCCAAAGATGGCCTCTATAACTTCTTGTCAACTGTTTTTACCTAGGATTTTGCCTCAACCAATAATCTCACAAGTTCTAGGACCCTGTATCCTCAATTGTGAATCCCCCAGAAGATGTTACTAATCCTTTTCAAGGTTTCAAGAATTTTACGGACCATGTGTACTGTTTTTTCAAGACTTGTATTGACTCACTGTTTATATACACAGCTTCAATCATTTAATTTTTTCCTTCAAGATATACTTCATCCTATTTCTACAACTTTAAACTTGATTTCAAGAATGCCAACTCCTAAATTCATTTTACCGATGTTTGCCCTCTATTTTTCTTTTCATCGTTGTTCTTGGATAAAAAACGTAATTGGTCATTTGGTCATTGTACGTACAAAGTTTATATTTTGCATACTATTAAAATAAGTAATGAACAAACCACAATTCATCCAAATACCATATCCATCTATCAAGAAACAAACTAATTATTCACAATCTATTTTTAATTCCAAGTGATCTACACACACAATTGACAAGGGAACCAATTATCAAATGAAAATGTTATAACTCAGGATAACCTAAATGAGACACAATGGACTTCTATTACTAATGGAGAGAATATACAGATTGGGAGCTGTAAGGAGAATTTTCAAGTTCATTTTCTTCTTTTATATGCTTTGAGAGGTATGACATTAGGAGGGTTTATATCAAAGCTAGCTAGCTGAGGGTCTAACTTTGGAGAAGCCATCTCTGTTCTTTGTCTCTCATAAGCAGAGGGTATTTCCTTTCATTTTACATATATATCACTTGTCAACTGTATTACATTGATCAACATGTCTTGCCTTTTTCCACCGACACTACGCTTCCAATTCCTTCAGATTCACTTAACAGCTTCGACAGACTTCCGTCGGGACAAATCTAAGCTTTCCAACCATATCTTTCTTTCTAAGAGTACATCGTTATCTCTAGTTCTTTATCCCTCTCCTTCATCAGCCTCTCAAACTCTTTTCAATTGCTCTTATACGTATATTTAAAGGTTTCCAATTTCCTTCATCATATCAGCTCTCCATCTCTACTTCTCTTTTTCTCGAGAATATTTAGGCAATTCTCGCATCCCATTTGAACTCGATTATCAGAGAATGCTTCCCAAATTTGCCTCTATTTTTTCCATCATCTTTTCTTCTTTTCTTTTCAGCTCTTCTTTCCATTCTTCTTCTCTTTGTCTCCAGTTTTGCTCCCACATCTGTTCATTTCTTCTAGCTTCAACTTCCAAAATTTTTTCCCTAATCAGTTGTTGTCTCTCCCATTTATGTTTTCTTTCTTCCATGTCCTTTTTCATTGATCTGAGCATCTCTATGATCTCTGCATTCTCTCCCTGCACTGGGCCGCTTTCGCAAGTGTTCTTGTACTTCAAGGTAGGGAATGACTACCGGCTCATCCCGAAATGTGCTTCCTCTCACGCCGCCGGATGGATATCTTCTCGGTATTGCCCTTATCTCTTTGCCCATTCTCCCCAACAGATCGCTTCGCTTCGCATCCACCTCCACTATTCCTTTCTCGCCTTTTTCCTCGGGGTCCCCCTTTGTCACCCAGCCAGTGGTCGAGGGGGAGATCGGCGGGCATTTTTCTCTTCCTCCCACATTCCTTTCACCCCGCCAAGAGACAAAGTCCGGTGACGGTGCAGCGAGGGATCAACCCTCTCTGCATCGCTGCGGTGCACTCGCGGACTTTCAATCAGATTCTTTATGTTCATTTTAAATCCCTTCAAAAAGGCATATAAAACGATGGCCTCCTGTTCCCTAATCGAGCAAAGATGCTTAGTAGGAATCACTACAAAGCGTATGAAATGTAACTGCACTCCTCGCTCTTCAAACAGGGGGCTCCTCATTGATTACAGCGCTGGGTTCTTCAGGGCCTCCCATTTTCCTTTCCTATAGTCAATGTGTTCCCGCATTCTTTCATAGCTTGGATTTTCTACCATCTTCTTATACTAATTGCGCTTGAGCTCTCAATTTAAATGACATTTCATTGATCTCTGTCTAGCCTCGAAAGGCACCCAAACACCTCACGTAGATCGAATCCTTTCATGCCCACCATATTCATAAACTCCTCGGGCAAGAGTGGCATAATCCCTACGCCTTGTGTTCACGTATGAATCCTCAACCTCTTTTTCTCTATTACCTCGAAAACGGAAATCGGGCTTCCCAAAACCCTTTCACCCACGAAATCCTCATTAATAGTATCTGCTCCACAACTCATGAGCTTCTTTGAAATGGTCCTTGCCGCCTTCTATCGTCTTCCGCGTGCTCATTTGTCCTTTGTCTCTTTGTAGCCCTTTGTGCAACCGCCTGCTCTTCTTCCTCTGGCTGGGTTCCTTGTTCGACATTGGTTCCTTCCCTAGGTTGAGGTTCCGATTGAACCTCTTCCACTGCCTCGACATTTTCACGCATAATTTCATCAATCAGTTTATTAAGATCTGCGATGTCTTCTCGATTTTGTCACATGAGGAAGATTTTTTTTGAGGTACCGGTTCGCTCTTATTTTGTGGTTTTGAGATCTGAAACCATGGACCCAGGTTGAAAAGCTGGAATGAATTGAAAATGAAACGGAAGCTGAAATGGAAGTCAAGCTCACTTCATGATTGCGACACGGGGAGTTCGACACACCGAGTCTCTACTCACGACTTTCAATAAATGTTGTCTCTAATGCTGCGTAATAATTCCAAAATGAAAGGTTTAAAACCACCAATTAAGATTTGGACAATTTCGCCGCTACTTCCAAAAATTTTGTCGCGACTTGAGATTTGGTCACGATAGAGGAATTGATGTCACGACCTGTTCTTTTCTTTTCTTAGTTATTTTTGTCGCGACCTCAATTTCACTGCTATGCACTGCTCCTCTAACTTGTCAAGCTCAATGTCCACTTTCTCGGGTCGCGACCTATGAATTGATGTGGCAAACTGTAAACTGAATAAGCCCCAAAATCTATGTTGCGACCAAATTTTCATCATAATTTTATCCATTCCCATCCTCGCTGGCGATTTCAGAGCGCCCATGACCAAGAAAATTTCAAGGTCTTCTTGAATAATTCAATTTCCAGCAAGTTCAATTCAACAACCACCCAAAACAAGTACACTTCAATTCATATTCATCATTCAAATATTCAACAAATCCATCTTACTATGCATCAGATTCAAAATTGAAGCACAAAATTAAAAAAAATTCCCTCAAACTTTCAATCATGCTATATCGGAGATAAAATTCAATAAATCAGAGAAGAGTACATCGCCTCTTTTTTTCTCTCAGGTAGATTATAAGTTTGAATGTGTAGAGATTCTCTTGTGTACACTCTTATCAGTTCTATAGTCATACGTAATTTTTAAAGCATTAGTAATAAAATCACACAAAACTATCAAGCAATCCTAAGACAAAAGAATAAAAACTTAAACAAACTCGTGATGTGATCGTCTGCTCGTGTCTAATTCTCCCACTATGTAAGTGTGTGAGTGATGGATCAAAAACATAAACACAAATTTATAACGCTTTTTACCCATGACTATTGTCTAATCCGCAAGAATAATGCCATGAGACTTGTTTGTTATATTTTTGCAATTATAATCGATTAAAAACATTTAAGTAGTCAATTTTTATGGTTTTGATCCATGATTCTACAAGAGTACAGGTCGAACAAGTAATAAAGTGGATTTAAGTCCAGATATTGATCCCACAGAGATCTCAAGAATTCTCAATCAACTACCCTGACTACTTAAGCTCTATACTATTTGAACTATGATAAGCAATTGATAAATTCCTATACAACCTTTAAAATAATAAAAGAATAAAGATATGTAAACTAAGAACAAAATGAAATAATGCTTAAACTAAAATAAAAAAATTAAAGAAATAGGATCGGCCGCTAGCTCTTAAAGGGATGCATTGAAAATACTATTGTGAAACATCACCTCGTGACAACTCAGAAATTTGCTTCATGAACCTCAGATTTAGAATCCATCCAAGGAAGATAATGCCATGTGGATTTCTCCTTAACGACACATTTACTATCTAATCTTTCCCCTCGCTTTCTTTCAAGACGAGGATTAGATAACTACTTTTATCCGGTGCTGCCTTGTTCTCGGGTATTTTCTTTAATACTTCATACCTTAACATGGATCAGAAACCTACCCTAAGACATGTGCTAAGCACGGGCTTACACCTATATTGGTTTCTCATCCTCAAATCGAACAGCCATTCTTTCCTTTGATTCAGATCCTCGCAACACGGATTGAACCATCGCTCGAATCGAGATGACTCTCCGCTTCATTTTAATTGATAAGTCATTCAACCTATTCTGCTTTCAAGTGAGAAGAATATTTATCGATTAAAAATTCACGTATTCATTAGGATCCCCAATATTAGGGTTCTGTTACCCTTGAGAAATTGTTCAATACTCTAAGGAATGCCTTCTGTGTCACTCCCGGGAGGGCCTCCTCGGAATGTGAGCATGAAACATTCCTAACATGTGTATAAGACAATGATATTCGATCGATACAAAAATAAACAAAACCAAAGAAGCGTATCTAAGATCAAGTTCAAGAGGACTCGATAAATTTATGCATGAAAGATAAATTCTAACAACAGAGTAAATTCAACTGGGAAGTCGGGTTTAAATTACTTCATTACACTAACTGTGAGCTCCTCGATCAAAGAATTCATCAGAATCAAATCGGAAGTTCAATTCAAATTTGTCTGACTTCAAACGAACCAGCAAGTAATTTGAAGAAATAACATTCGCATTCACTTCAACTTCAACAACTAACATCCGCATCTCGTAAATTCAAATGAACAACAATCTACTCTAATCTAATCTAAAATAACAAAGAAAACAAAGAAAAAGAAACAGAAAATTAAAATACACGAGCCTTCATTTCGCCTGCACTTCTCGCTCGAGCCGCCAAGAGCTACTTTTTTCATAGCAAATTTTCTTATTTATGTGGCTCTCGAAGTCAGTCTCTAACTCGATGCACCTCCTTGTGGGTTTCCAAAATAACCGCCCATTTGTTTGTTCATGTCGCGACTCCATTCAGGTGTCGCGATTCTTGACTTGATGTCGCGACTTCTCTTCTCGCTCGACTTCTTATCCGTGATGTGAGATGTTTTGAGGTCGCCGACCTTCTTACACGCCGCGGACTTCACCGCGCGGCGTTTATGAGCCGCTTACGTCGCTGACTTCAATTATACGTCATGTAATTTCGCTTTTCTCGCTCGCTCGTCGCGTGCTTTATCCGGTCGCGACTTGCCTTTACCACCCTCGAGCTGATGTCGCGATCGCGCAAACGATGTCACCGACCTTCTTCTCAGGGGAATCGATGTCGCACCGGGCCAATGACGCCGCTGATATCTTCGAATCTGTCGATACGCTTATCTCTTCTAAACGCCGCGACCGGTGTTCGCCTCTGCACCTTTTGTCGCGACTTCATTCTGCGTCACTTCTAATTTCCATGTTCATCGCTAAACTCAATTCGCCGCGATCAGTGGTGTCGATATCATGTCTCGCTTTTTATTAATTAACCCGGGCCGCCTCGATTTTGGAGTTTCGCTATGCACTCGTGTGATTCTTCATCGTCAAGGTCGCGACATCGTCCTTTCTTTTCAAAATTAGTCATGGATTTCTTTTACTTATTTAAGGTCGTTTGCGGGCTTTGTAGACAGAAATCCTCGTCGCACCTCATGGTGGTATTGCACATCATTTATTCTCGTGTCGCTGATACGAACTTCTTCATTCGACCGCTTCTTTAATCTCACCAAGTCATTCTTCGTTTCAACTTCTTCTTCAAGTCACGACTCTCACTTGTTCATTCTTCGCTTTCTTTCAAAGCCAAATTTGTTGATGTCGCGGACTTGAAATTGCCGAAATCAAGGCTCGCTGCGACTTAAATTCCGCTGACTTCAATTGCTGCAGGCCGATTTTTATGATTTTTGCTAAAATTCGATTTTTCACGTATTTTCCGCAAATTGGAATTTGAGTCAATTATCGCTTCAGACAATTCATCATTATTCTCATTATAAACTCGAAAAATGGATTAAAAATTTTCAACAGCTTGGACTCATCACCTTCCACACAAAGCTACTCAATTTCAGTCTTGTACCGACTTACGCTATGATATTTTTTGTTTCTCCATATTTTTCTCACTTAGAACTAGGAGTCGGTTTGCAATTTGAATTCCTCCTAAGTAATGCTTCAATTTAATTACTGGTTTGAATTCCTCTGACATCGGGTTTTCGTTGTCACTGCTCCAAAGGTTGTACTTGATACTACTATATATGGTCCACTCCATTTTGATTTAAGCTTCCCTGGAAAGAGTTTTAGTCTGGAGTTGAATAACAGGACTTGATCTCATGTTTTAAATTCTCTCCTCAAAATCCTTTAATCATGCCATTTCTTCGTTTTATCTTTGTAGATTGTGGCACTATCATAGACTTCATTTCGCAACTCTTCCAATTCACGAAATTTCTGAGTAGCCTTTCTTCTTGAATTTTTAAAGTCAAAATTCAAATTTCATTGCCCACAAGAGGGAAGATGGCAAGGTTTAACAAAGACAATCCCGTATGGGGACATTCCAATGGGAGTTTATAAGGCATCCCGTATGCCCATAATGCATCATCAAGTTTCGTAGACCGCCCCTTCTCCCGGGAGCTACGCCTTTCAAGGATTTCTTTATCTCTCATAATCTACCGCTTCATTTGTTTGAGGATGATAAGCCAAGCTCATAATGTGTTTGATTCCATATCTTCCCATAAGTTTATCAAACACTTTATTTGCGAAGTGGCTTCCTCCATCACTGATGATAGTTCTGGGTGCTCCAAATCTGCTAAGAATATTCCTTTGTAAAAATCCCACAACTCAGATAAGATCATTTTCGGACAAGCACGTTTAACCCATTTGGATACATAATCCATAGCTAGGAGTATGTATAAATTTCCAAATGAAGATGGAAAAGGCCCCATAAAATCTATCCCCCATACATCAAACAACTGCACCACTAGGATATCTTGCAGGGGCAATTTATGCCTTTTGCTGATATTTCCCATTCTTTGGCATTGATCACACAGTTTCACCCATTCAAAACAATCCTTAAAAATAGTAGGCCAATAAAATCCTGATTGGAGAATTTTGTGGGCTGTTTTGTCTCTTGCAAAGTGTCCTCCATATGGTGATGCATGACTAATGAGTCTAAAAACTCATTAGGTTTTTAATCCATTTTTCTGAGTTTATTTTGAGATAAATGTTGATTTGTTTGCAGAAAAGTGGATAATTGATTCAAATTTCATTTTTGCAAAAATACAAAGTAAGTTCAAATCTTAGCAAAATCAAGAAATCACCAGCACTGAGGTCACACTGAAAATTTGTTGTGATCAAATAAGGAGTTTGCAACAAAGAAAATGCACGAGACAAAAGGAAATAATCAAAGGAAGAAATTCATGTCACGACATCACTGATGTCATCAAAAGCAATGATGTCGCCATCGCCTGGTGGTTCCACGATCCAAGGAAGTCACAAGAACCAAAATGTGGTGCACAAAACTGGTTTTAACAAAGGGTTCAAACTGGTGTGTAAATATACGTCGGTGTCATGACATGAAAATAGGTAATCAAGTCTTCGACAAGAAACTGGGTTGCAACCATTTAATAATCGACAAACGTATGTCGTGACTACTTACCGAGGTCAAGGGCTACGAAGAAGAGCTGCAGACAAGAAAAGAAGTCGCGACATCACCTCGAGGTCGCAACCTGAAAATAGGTGGAAGTGAGGAAATCATGTAAATCTGAGAACCGAGGTTGCAACCGTAAGAAAAGAAATGGGAAGGGGAAGAGGTCGCGACATCACCATGAAGTCGCACATCAAATTGAAACATATGAAGGCAAGAAGACCACCAACACAATTGGGCATCAAGAAATCAAAGCCAATACGTCACGCAGACGTAAAAGTGGTCGCAACCTAAAATTGGATGTCTAACCTCGGCCGAGAGAAAAGGAAGACAATGATGTCGCTGGCATGCACCGGTAACGCGACATCAACACCGGCCAACATTTATGTAAAATGAAGTCGCTGACCACACATGATATCGACCATCGATCAAAGTCAAGGTAAAGAAAAATCGTTGCAACTTAAAAGAAAGAGGTCACGCATCGATCATGAGCAATCAAGAAAGACCATGTCGCGACATCAACTCGAGGTCGAAGATGTACGTGGTTCGGGCTTTTTCGATTTCACCGGAGCATTTCGGGATTCACCGTATTCTTTTTTACAAGATAAATAGATAGCTTTAGAATAGTAAAGGCTCGTCTTCACTACCCACTAGTGTGGAAAAGAAGAGAACCTCGTGTATATTTTAGAGTAGAATTTTATTTTTTTTTATTTTTAGTTTAATTTTTCTGCTTTTGAATCTCGCCAACCGTAAGGTAGACGAGTAGCCGATTTTTAGTTATGTTATTTTTTTCTTATATCGTCTCAAAATTTATGAAATCTGCATTAAATTGAAATTATTTTTCGCTTTATCAATTATAAGTGGTCACAAGGTGGACGGTGCTCCATTTCTTAATTGCAATGCAAGAATCGAACGCACTTCGCTGGATTTGATTTATTTAGTTACGCCTTTCTCGCACAATTTGATGGAGAATTAATTGGTTCGGTTTTTACTTAATCTGTCGCTTTTAATGGATAAGTTCCCAATAAGAGTACCTAGTAAAATTACCGCTGAGGGAATGTATCTTTACTCGATATTCAGATGCCTCCAAGGTACACGTAGACGAGATTCTCGAGAGTCGAGAGCATTCTTCTGGTATGTTCACTACCATTGACGAATCCAACCGGGCTGAGCTCGAGAGTTCATTTGACAAACCCATTCGCCATAATTCGAAGTCGAGGGGTGTATTTAACAATATAAATAATCGAGAGTTCACCTTAATCTACGTAAGTTCCAATCCCCATGTTAGCCTGGGACTAATCGGGCGGAAAGGGACGAACCCATAGATCCGGTCGAGCCACCAATCGAGTAGTAGAAATGTTGCGAAAACTTGTGGAGGTAAAGCAAAAGTTCCGCCACAATGTGAAATGGTGCGGCATCGGTGTTAAAACACCCGTATCTTGGTAAGAAAATTTGAATATTGTGTAGTCGGGTTAGATCTTTGTTCTAGAGAAGCAAGGATATCTAATAAGTGAATATGGAGAAATCCAATTCCAATAATTGGGAAATCTTGGACAAAAATCAGATCCATACATAAAAATGGTGAGCAATGGATTTTAAGGTCGAATCGGATCGCTCCATCAGATTTATCGATAGTTTTTCGTTTTCACAGAAACCGATTCAATCCATCTTTTTATAGACAATTTATTTTTATTCATTTACTGTTTTAGCTTAATTTGAATATATTCAATAGTATAGGGATTTTTAATTGTAGTTTAGATAAAACCTTTCCACAGGAGTTTTGGAGTCCAAATAGCATGAAATTCTCCCAAGAGGTCAAGGGGGCTGACCAGACTATCAACTCGTGGGAATGATACCGACTTACATTTAGATTTTACTACTGAGGAGGACCTCAGGCACTTGCAAAGGTCATGTGATCGACCCTTATTTTTAAATCACAACAATTAAGAGAAAACTATTTTATCAAGAAAATTATCCAAAGTAACACGTGATGCAAAGAGAAGTTGTAAGGCTCTTGTAATTATGTTAATTTGAGGGCTAATTATATAGAAAAAGGCAACAAGTTTTTATGGTGCTGCCGTCGGGATTGAAAGAATTAAATAGATCAATATTCTCGACAAAAAAAGGAAATACTAATTTTGGACATTTTAAAAGAACAAAATAGTTTTGTAAGCTGGCTATTTTAGCCACTAATCTTTAACAAGCCATATTGAAAATATTTGTTCGGGATTTGACTATCCTATTAATTTGAGTGTGTGTTTTGATTTCAGAAAACTTAATACAGGAACAGATTCGACTCATCTCCAAATACACCGACTGTAGAAAACTGTGAGTCGAGAAAGACGAAAAGAGCGTAAAAAACACAGCCTACGGGCAGACGAGAGACACGCACTGCATTAAGAACAGGACAAAGAAATTTTTAAGGCCTCCCCATTAATATATCGAGGATTTCTCGAGGCCTATTATTCGTGAGTTAATATTCGCAACTTACGTACCCTATCGGATGGCCACTAACTAAAGCCACCCGATACAATGGCTTTGAAGAACATCGCTTTGATCGGTCATCCCAATCAAGACCCAAACGAAAGGCACCTAGATTTCCTCAGGATGGCGAATATAGTGAAGCTCACTATGAAATGAGGTGATAAAATTGCATATCTTCCATTTTCTTTGAGAGATATAAGTAGCCCACATGGTATGAATCATTACCATATGGTTCTATGGATACTGGGAAGAGCTGGGTAAGCCTACTACAAGGCATTCTTTTCCCCTAGTCTCTCACTTCTATAAGAAGAGAGATAATAGTATTCCAACAGGGGAAGACAGAAACATGCGGAAGCTCGGGAAAGATTCAAAAGGTTAAGCCGAAGAGATGCCCTCCAATGCATGGTATAGATTTGAAGACTAGGACGGACATAGTATCATGCTTTTAAAATGATACATCTAAGGGTATTATCGATGCTTCATGCCAAGTGAGCATTCAAATGCAAGTGTCAAGAGAAGCGAGATCCGATAAGACCCGGCAAATGCAATATGAAAGCTCCATCCTGGAATTTTCAAGAGGAAATACAGAGGAAAAGGGGTCATGGAGCCGAAAGCAAGATGACAAACAATGGAGGCAAAGTTGACATAATGCATAGGATGGACAAACAAGAGAGATGCACACCGCTTCATGAAATAGAGCAGTCGAAAGAGAACTTTTGGCGAGAAGAAGTGTTGATGTGCCAACATAAGAAGATTCTTATGGAGCTGAGGAGGTTAAGTACGTGAACGAGCAAAGAAGTTATCATTTAAGCCAACTTAACCTGCCTACACACTACATCCAAGATCGAGGAACCATGAATTTTCTATACTATGGGAGGGCATTACAAGGCCCAAGCGTACTGACATAATCCTCGCTATGATATCAACAACCTCCAAGGTTCCAAAGAACAAAGAAAGAAGGAGGAAAGTATTAAATGAATATCAGGGTCAGAGGAGGACCCAACCATTTGAAGAACAAATGTTGCAGTTCATGGGGGACAACAAGAGGCTATTACAATTCCATGAACAGAAACTATCAGACTTGGAAGCTTTCAAGTCTGATACTCAAATGTTTCAAGAATGCTGCTCAATAAAATTGAGACAAGTAGGGCACCCAGCCTCTAATATGCCAAATCGTGAAAGCAGGGGTACATCTCTCCCTAGTGATACTCAGAAGAACCCAAAAGACTGCATGGCATTCAATTAAGAAGTGGGAAGGATTTGAGCAGCAAACAAAAGAACAAAGAAAGAAAAGCAGTTAGACTGAGGGCGTAAAAGAAGAGACTGAAAAGCGAAGGGAGAGAAGAATACCAGATTGAATGTACTCAAAAGAAAAAGTAATGACCGTAAAAAGAAGGAAGAGTACTGCACTTATACACCTTCGCTATTTCCACTGAAAGACTCTTAAGTCAAGAAGAGAAGAATTTTCTAAATTGATATTTTCAAGAAATAGAATAAATATTCATCTGGCAGAGGCGATTAGACAAATGCCTCTTTATGCAAAATTTCAAGGAAATACCGAGCAAGAAAAGAAAGATAGTTTGAGAGGGTATAGTTAACTTGACTCCGCTATGTGCAAGGCCATTATCCAAATAAAAAGCTCCTCAAAGAAAGATGAAGGATTCGGGCAGCTTACCATTCCTCGTTCCATGTGGAAATATGAATTCAAGAAAGCTTTATGTGACTGAGCAAGAGTAATTGATGCCTCTATCATTGCATAGAGATTCTAATTGGGAATCCATTCCAACAACAATTACATTGGGTGTATGGTCAGATAGATATATGGCACAAACAAGGCATTCTTGAAGATGTACTATTGGCACAAATTCATCTTCGCAGCTGATTTTGTTATACGCAGACGGGATAAGATACACAAGTTCCTCTCAAGGCTTGAAGACCTTTCTTAGCAACCTGAGTCGCTGACGACGATTTAAAGGTGAATCGACACTGGTTGGAAATGAAGCAGTGCATTTTAATATTAAAAGGAGTCTGAACATCCTAATGTAGAGGAAGAGACAACAGATGGTCAGTAAGAAACAATAGTCTTCTTAATGATGAATCACTGACATATTTCCCCAACACCTATCAATGAAATTGAGATGAATTCTCGCGATCTCGAGAGTCTTCGATTGGTGAAGTACCGCTTCAAATTTGTTTAACAAGGAACGCTTCGAGTAAAAATTAAAACAAATAAGATGAAGTGCTGCACTTAAACAAAGAAATCAGCGATAAGAAACTAAAGGCGTATGGGCCGACATTGAAAGAATTGCCTACCATTTAAAATATGAGTTTTGAACCGAAGAGAAAACCGTTATCATATCACCAGACGATCGTCAAGAACGTAAGCTGCCGTACTCGAGAAAATACAAGTAATCACTTCCAGATGGTCACCGAGGATCCAAGGATATCGCTCCATTCGCATGCACAAAATATTGCCGAGGATAATGCAAAACTTCTATCGAGCATCAAAGGAGGCTGAACCTGATGAAAGAAGTTGTCGAAAGAACAAATGGTTAAATGCGGTGTTTTATATGCTATATCGATAGTTCTCGTGGGCCCACCGGCATGTGGTTCCCAAGAAAGGTGGATTCACTGTGGATCGAAATGAAAGAATGAATCGGCCTCCTACAAGAACTGCGACGTAATGGAGTGGTGTGTATCGACTACTTAAAACTGAATACCGCGAACCGTGAAAAGGATCATTTTCCCGCTTTCATCGGACGATGTCGATAGTCAAGCAGACACCTCATTTTGCTGATGGATACTGATATAACCAAATTGCTATCAGACCAAGATCGGGAGAAAACCACTTTTACATGCCCATTTGGTACTTTTGCTTGGGGAGAGAACGCCACTGGTTTCATGTGAATTATCTCCGCACCTTCCAAAGATGCACGACGCCTATATTTTCCGATATACCAGGAAGGTTATGAGATCTCATGATGATTTACGCCAGTGGATCCGCTTGAACAAGGCCGCATAACTCCGGGATGTGACTTCAGCAAAGACAAGAATCTGGGGCCTGACTGGGAGAAATGCCATTTTATGGTTACTTAAGGAATTGTCTAGCAGCCATGATTTCTCGTAAAGCAGGTCGAGGTAGACCAAGCAAAAGTTTCAATTATAAGAATCTAATGCCACCCACTACGCCAAGGGAATCAGGTAGTTTTGTGTGAATATGCTGATTTTATAAGATTTGCCAGAGATTTCAAAATTGCTAGACCACTATGCATTGTTAGGAAAAAAGATACTAAGTTCTAGTTTGATGAATCCGCTGTAAAGCATTTGAAGAAATCAAATCCAAGACTAGTCAGTCTCCATCATAGCAAAACCAAGATTGGAACAGAGGATTTGAAATCATGTAAGATGCGTTGATTTTGCAATGGAGTCAGATTGGGATAAAGATGAAAAAGTGTTCAAGGCCATATACTATGCTAGAAAACCTTAATGAAGCACAAGAAAATTACTACTAATGGTGCTGAGATGTTAGCAATAGTATTTGCATGTGAAAAATTTAAAGCCATACATTGTGGTCCCATGTTGTTATACACACCGATCATGCAAAGAATTAAATATCTAATGGCAAAGAAAGAAGCAAAGCCAAGATTGATCAGTACTATTATTGGCTGTGAATTTGATTTAGAAATAAAAGACAAGCAAGGTAGTGATAATGTGGATACCGATCACTAATAAGAGTAGAGAAACCCACTGCATAAGAAGAAAGAAGAGAAATAGCGCAAAATTTTCTGTGATGAGCAGCTATTTCAATTGTCACTCCAATCACCCCGGGTATGCCGATATTGTGAACTTTAGTCAGGAATTATGCCACCGCATCTACTACCAACAGAGAAAGAAGCAAGATCCATGCCAGGCTACATCCGACACCTTTACGTTTTTAAAAGAGGAGTCGATCTTATTATATGAGATAAAATTTAAGGAGCAGCAAGATTTTACAAGAATGCCATGCATCACCATATGGAGGATATTTGTAGAGATAAAAACAGCCCACAAAATTCTCCAATGATTTTAATGGTCTACTATTTTTAAGGACCTGCTTGAATGGGTGAAGCATGTGGATCAATGCCAAAGAATGGGAAATATCAGCAAAGGCATGATGCCCCCTCGCAAGGTATCCCGGTGGTGCAATTGTTTGATGTATGGGGAATGGATTTTATGAGGCTCTTTCCGCTTTCATTTGAAATATATACATACCCCACTGTGGATTATGTATCAAACGGTCAAGCACTCTGGCCCAAAGAATGATGCCAATACAAATAGTGGGATTTTACAAAGAAATATTCTAGCAGACTAGACAATCTAACTATACTTAGTGACGGAGGGAGCCATTTTGCAAATAAGGTGTTTGACAACCCATGAGCAGATATGGTATCAAACACATTATGAGCTTCTCAAGTTTATCATCCCCGCGACGCCTATCAAGCATCATTACAACCCTTCTGTTTCGACCCTAGATCAAATCTTCTACAATAACAAGCATTCACCTGATCACTCTTGGCTTTACTTCTTTGTTTGCCATTAGATATTTAATTGTAGAATGATCAGTGTGGATAATGATACGGGACGCCAATATGTATGGCCTAAATTTTTCACATGAAAATACTATTGCCACCATCTCTTTTTCAGTAGTAGAGTAATTTTCTTGAGCTTCATTGAAAGTTTTTCTAGCATAGTATATGGCCCTGAACACCTTGTCAATTCTTTGTCCCAATACAGCTCCCATTACATAATCACTGGCATCACACATGATTTCAAATTCTTTATTCCAATCTGGTTTTGCCATGATGGGAGCTTCAACCAATCTTGATTTGATCTCTTCAAAATATTTCTGACAGGACTCATCAAATTTGAACTTGGTATCCTCGTCTCCAAGAATTCACATAATGGCCTAGCAACCTTGGAGAAGTCTCTGATAAATCTTCTATAAAACCCAGCATGTCCTAGAAAACTTCTTATTCCCTTGATCGTTGTGGGTATAAGGCCTTTATAATCAAACCTTTGCCTGGTTTATTTTGCCCCCGTGCCGCAGTAAATCTCAGGCCCTAGGACACTCCTTCTTTTACCATAGCGGTATTTTTAAGCAATTCAGAGCTAGATTCTTGTCCAAGCACCTATGAAGTACTATCCCTAAATTATGCAGACAAATTTCAAAACTGGACCCATACATTGTGAAATCATCCATGAAGATCTCTATAACTTTCTGCCAAATCTGAGAATATGGACATCATGCACCTTTGGAATGTAGCAGGAGCATTACACAAACCAAATGGCATTCTTCTAAATGCAAAAGTATCAAATGGGCATGTAAAAGTGGTCTTCTCCTTGTCTTCAGATGCAATGGAAATTTGGTTGTATCCAGAATATCCATCAAGAAAATGTATGTGAGGGGCGTCCCGCTTAACTCATCCAACATTCGATCAATGAAGCGGCAAGGGAAATGGATCCTCTCGGGCTTCGTAGTGTTCAGCTGTAGTCTATGCGCACCTCCATCCCGTCACAGCCTTGTAGGAATCAATTCATTCTTTCATTTCTCGCCCACAGTGGAATCCACCCCTTCTGGGAACCATATGGACTGGCTCACCCAAGAGCTATCCGATATTGCATATATAAACCCGCATTCAACCATTTCAGCATTCTTTCTCGACAACATCTTTCATCACGTGATTCAACCTCCTTTCGTGTTCAATAGAAGTTCTCGTGATCATCATTCAAGAATATCTTGTGCATGCAAATGGAGTGGATTGGATAAATTTTTAAGATCTTCAATCGACCAAGTAATAGCTTCCCCGTGACTTCTCGTAATTTTCAAACAGCTCTTTGTTCTTCAATTTCGCCAATGCAATTATTATGATTAATTGCTTTTCCTTTTCTCGGTTCTAAGAAATCATATTTCAACTGACTAGGCAATTCCTTCAATATTAACCCTTATGCACTAGTCTCTTGTTCAGTAGCTTTCTGTTCCTTGCTGCATACATGCTCTTGATTATTTTCATTCAAGCTTAAGATTGTTTCTTTGTTTTGCAAACTGAAAGGCAACAATTCATATTCAATACTCTCAAGATATTGGAAATTCATCTCACTTTCATTGATAGAATGTTGAAGATTACAATCGAATTCAATTAACACCGAAATGACTACCGTTTCTCTCTCTTTCTACACCCATACAACTTCCCGCATCAACGCCGCCTGCTCCAAACCCTTGTTATTGCTAAAATGCAATCGCTTCCCTCCCTACCCTTAAGGTTGCTCCACCCCTTTTTGCACATTCATCAAGGCGCCCAATTGCTAAGAAGGGTCTTCCTATAGCAGCGCGAACTTCATCCTCTCTTCCATCTTCATGATCACAAAATCCACAGGAAAGATAAATTTCCAGCGTACTTCACAAGACATCTTCAGAACACCTTCCGGGCCGCGCCATGGATCCGTCAGCCCATCTCAATGCGATTGCTATCGGGTGAGTTCCCCCAAACTCAATTCACGCGACCGATGTGAGGCATCAAATTTATATCGGCAATCGTGAGTCACATAAGGCCTTCAGTGGAATTCATATTTCCCTATGTAGTAGTGGAATGGTGAAGCCTTCCTGTGTCCTTCATTTTTCCGGAGCTTTTTGCCGATAATCGCACTCGTTGTGGCGCTCAAGTTCGGCACCCTTCCTTAGCAATCTTCCTTTCGCCAAGATTCTCTGTAAATTTTTGCATAATTTGGCATTTGATTGATGTTCTGAAAGAGGATATTGATTTCTATTTTCTGAAGATGTCCAAGACTTAGAAAACCGCTCTTCCTCCTCGCTTCAAGCCTTCGAGGAAATGGAACTCCAGTGTAACACCCCGTCTCCAGAGCCAGATAAGATACGTACATCGTAGGTGTATAAGAGCACTGCCGCCACATCAGAAGATTTTTATACGAAATTGTGAAATTATAAATTTTGGAACCCGAATTTGGTACTTAAAGAGTACAATTGTCATTTTCTAAAGAAAAAGGATATATAAGGCATAATTAAGTTAGAGATGGGCCATAGTAGGAATTTCAAAAGTTGGATTTGCAATTAAGGAAAGTTGAGGGGGTGAAAGCATAATTAATGAAAGTTTAAATAGTAAAATAATAATAATGAATTGCCAAATTTTTCAGTGTCTTCGAAATTTTCTTAGATTCGATGACTAAACTGGATCACGCTGCTAAGTTCGCTCATAAATCTAGGCCTAGAAAAGTTTCACACCTCAGATGTCAATATTTTACGAATTTTTAGCGACTGATAAAGAGTGAAACTCGAAACGGGATTTTTGAAAATTCAAAATGGCAAGTATATGTTAATATTCATTTAGGATAACAAATTGAAACCTAGACAAAATAAATCGCCGGGTTGAAACTGACAGAGAAAGAAAGAAAAAGGGACATGTGGGTCCCACTTAAATAATTAAAAAAAAAAAAAAAAAAAAGTTAAAATCAAAAGGGAAGAAGGGACGGCAGTGCGTGGACTGTGAGGGCAGAGAGAGAGACAGTGGCGATTTTTTTTTAGTTTTATTTTTCTTTTTATCTTCTTTCTCTGATTTACGAAAATCTGACCGTCGGATTTCGTCGGGATAAACACGAAAAGTGCTCTACGCGACGAGGGCTACGCGTGAGTACCAAAAACACAGGATTTCACCGAGAATTACAGAAATATTAAAACCCAAATTTTTACTTTTCTCGATCGACAACATTCTAGAATGTTCACTTTTCGACCAAAGCTTAGTTACTCCACGCCACGAGAGCACGAACACCAAAATTCAAGCCATTAAATCCTGAAGAGGTGGTACTTCCTACTTGTATTATTTCGAGCTTCCAAAGTTATATAATTCATTTAATATTCTTAAAGAGCACCAAATTCCAAAATTTTTAGACCAGTTTAGAATTTTTAGGAAATTTTTTAGACTATTTTAGACAAATCCAAGTTGAATTTCTGGACTGCTTTTCTCTCGACGCTTTGGTTAAAATTTCAAAGATTTTATTCGCATATTTTGATGCACTTTCGTAAATGTTTTCTGGGTGTTTTAGACTATATGGAAAGTTCCTTACTGTAATCTAGCCATATGCCTCGTGAAACAAGATTTCTCCGGGGCCCACATATTTTTCTCGAAAATTTTAATTAGAAGCACCAAGTGCGCAAATTGCTTGGTCGTGGTCGACGTGTGTGATTTAATACATCGAGCCACAGAAGCAAAAGCAAAAGTGTAAGCCGCGAATCGTGCTCAAGTTTAGCAAGCAAAGAGGTGAGCGTTTAAACTCATTTTCCAACTACTAGTGTATTATTATTATTATTATTATTATTATAAACTCCAAGCTACAAGACTAAGATTTCAGCTGCTGAAGTTCAAACCATTTTCAAGAGCAAGCAATGAATTAGAAAGCAACCAAATGGTTTTGAGTTAAACCATTTTTGAAAAGCAAGCATTGGTTTTAAATCGTAAAACCATAAATAAGCAAGTAAGCAAATGGTTTTGAGTTAAACCATTTTTGAAAGTAAGTAAATGGTTTCTAAATCAAACCATCTTTCAAGCAAGGCAAGTAAATGGTTTTCGAATAATTAAACCATTTTTCAAGCAAGCAAGCAAATGGTTTTAAATTGTAAACCATTTTTCAAAGAGCAAGCAAGGCAAAGAATGCCAGGTGGCCAGGCCTCCTGCTTTTAAGAAGAAACCTACTGGGAGATTCCGTGACAAGGCATCTGCCACATAGATCTCATACACGCATTTAATTCGCCTCGCTTCAAGTAAAACCAGACATACATCATGCATTTAAAGAGACCGTGGCACGCATGTGAGTATATAAGGTTATGAGCTCTAACTAAATTATGGGCGATGATGACTCCAGTCAATTCCTGCACCATATCTACCGGAAAAATGATGCGACCCGTGTCCTTCCACCGGCAGACGGCCGCCCCAAAGCCCGTGCTCACTCAGTAAGGCCAGCAGTTAAAAATAGCCTGGTCAGACATGTTTTATAAGCATAATATACGCTTGAAAATCAACTGATTGTCTCGGTCGCCTGGTGCCCTGAGAGTTTTAAAGCAAATCCACTGAGCCCAGCTCCGCTTTATTTCAAAAGCATGCTGCTGAGCCTGTGCTCCCTGTTTATGAAAAGTTTCGAGAAACTTCACAAAGGTTTATGAAAAGTTTTGAGCAACTTTAAAGCAAGAGTCAGAAAGTTTTAGAAACTTTAAAGTAAGATAAAGCAAGTAAGCAAGAGATTTTTGAAAGGTTTTATAACCTTTCAAGTAGCAAGCAATAAAAGTTTTAAACTTTTAAAGTAAAATAAAGTAAAGAAAAGAAATATTTCGAAAATATCATGTAAAACGAAAGTTTTGCGCTTTTTAGATGTTTTCCTAAAAGCAAACATTTTCTAAAATCATACACTCACTGAGCCTGTTTAGCTCATTATTTTCTGCTTTTTAAAACTATTTTCCAGTACAGTGTACACCAGACGCCGGGAGCATAGTAGGATTCTCCCCCGATTTTATCGCTACGTACCATTATCTTGTGCAAATACTTTGAATTTGTATAATGGAGCATATGTATGTACATAATATAGTTTTCATGAAATGCAGTGAGCTTCGAGGCTCTTAAAGAATGTTGTCAATAGCCATATTTGGAATTGTGTAAAATCGTGTATACAGGTTTTGGGGACATGTCCTATATACATCAAGAGGTCACAAATTTTATAAACCACAAGTTTAGAAAAAATTTAGAGGTTTTAGCAAGCAATAATGGCTTCGCTTCACAGAGTTTCTAGTCGTTAGAGGTAATCTACCGGGATTGTGAGGGCTCTGCACACCGCGATAGTAGCGGGGTGTGACAAGGTGGTATCGCAGCATAAGTGGTTATTAAGCATCGTAGTTTTCAGATACACTATTTTTTTACACTCACTGCAACCATGCATTTTCCAATTCAAAAGCATATACATAAGGGAGGTGATTCAAAGTATTAAACACTTTATTTTTTGGCACAAAGACTATAGCCAAAGTGGGAGACGCGAGGTCGTCCTAGGAAATATTCCGTATGTCCGAGCGTCCCAAGGTCTCAGGATGGAGCACATAGTCAAGTTCCACTACCGCCCATGAATCGCCTCCGCCAGTTAGGTCAAGCTGACCATCCGTCACTATGAGCTCAAGTGCCGTGATTGTTTACAATGAGCAGTGGCAATGATTGCGCAAATAGTAGCCATAGCGACTGTCACAGCCAAGGCAATTTCCACCACCACCTGTAGAGGTTATCAAGAACCTCCGGGAGGTCGACAGAGAGAGTACAGAAAGCCGGGCGCTAAGCCATATGACTCAAGAAGTGGTGATCCGTAGGCAGCTCGGGTTATGGCTAGACCGCGCAAATAAGGTTTACTGAGTTATAATGCACAAATGAGCAAAGAGCCTTGTTTTCCAAGCTCAATAAGATGTGGCTAAGGATCAAAGTGGACGCCGTGAGAGGAGGTATCCTAATGGCATATCATGGGACCAATTTCTAACAAGAGTTCATCATGTTCTTTCCTCAAAGTCATAAGGATTCGAATTCGAGGAGTTCTTCAAAGTTAGAACGTAAGAATACGCGTTGTCGACATGAGAAGAGGTTCTCTAACTGGTTGTATTATTCCATATATTCAAGTCGACGGGGCTTACAGTTGCAAAGGTTTCGCCGGATTGCAAAGACCGGATCCGAAAGTGCATTTGTCTCGCGGTTCCTCATAATAGACGAAGACTTAGTCGAGGCCGCTGAGAGTTGAGCAAAGTACGACGACTATGTATCAGAGTAGGCAAGAAAGGAAGACAGGATGCACTGTGCACTTCCCAACGCAGCTCGACGCATGTTAAAGAGGAACAAGGGTGAGGTTACAGAGGCCGAGGTGCAGTCGGTGAGCTACCTCTCTAGTCAGGATCATGAGGCCTCACAGCTAGCAAAGTGGCACCCAGTCTTCCTCCCGTATGTCATATGTCGAGGCGACATCATGTAAAAAGAGATTCAAGATGTGAGTCGATCAGGGCCGGGAAGTGCCATTTTATTAGTGGAGTGTCCTCAACTCGATTGGTGCAGAAACATCGCAGAGCTGGCCTTGCTACCCAAAGACTTAAATTAGCATTACGTAGGTCGCTTCTGAAGAGGTGTCCTGCTAGGCCAACACACCAGTAGAGTGCTGGTCATGGTGGGGAGTAGAGGCAAAGGTTCTGGAAGACAGACCGTGACTCAAAGCGTAGTATATGCCGTGGACCCAAGAAGATGCTGGGATGCGTACCCGGCATGTGGTTATCGGTATTATTTCTATCCTTGATCACATGCTTATACATTAATGACCCAGAGCCACACATTCATCTTCAGATCCGTGCCTTTCAGATCGCTCCAGATGGGGAGACCCAAACATTAGAGGGTCGTGATGTAGGTTTCCCTTCCACCGAGATCCGTTATTCTCACGCAGTAGTCGAGATAGTAGAGTTCTACTGAGGGACAGGAGTTCCCAAATGATCTTCGCGTCTTTGGGGATATTAGGTGATTTGATGTGGTTCGTGATGATCAAGCATTCTCACCATGTGAGCCACATTAGATTGTTATAAAAAGGAAGTAAAGTCAGATAAAGCCGTGGAAATTGGAGGTTAAGTTCGTGGAATATGTAGAGTGTTATCTTCCAAGATGATCTCTCGCCATGACAAATAAGTGTAGAATGTCGCGTAGTGGTCATTGTATATCTAGCTTATGCGTGGGTGGAACAGAGTTATGGACTCGTGGATGAGATTCCAAGCAGAAATAGAGAAGTCTCAGATGTATTCCCGGGATGATATTGCGTGATTACCTCCGTAAAGAGAGGTGGAGTTCACCATTGATTTGATCCTGGATCGAGCCCATTTCCATTCCTCCTATAGGATGGCCTCTGCAGAGTCGAGAGAGCTTAAGGCTCATAGAAGAATCATAAGTAAGGGGATTCATTTTGACCGAGCATATCCCCATGGGGAGCCCAGCCTTCTGTGGAAAGAAAGATGGGAGTCTCGCTACCGTGCATAGACATGTGCACTGAACAAAGCTACCATCCGCACCGCAAGATCCACTCCCTAGGATCGATGAGTTATTCGATCAGCTCCAGGGGTCCCGAGTGTACTCCAAGATAGATTTGAGGTCGGGGTATCATCAGTTGAGGGTGCAGGAGGGTGATGTTCCTAAGACTGCATTCAGGACACGCTACGGACATTATGAGTTTCTGGTGATGCCATGGCTTGACTAATGTTCTACAATGCTTTTTATGGATTTGATGAACCTATTCCAAATCAGATTGGATGTGTTCATAGTTTTATCGATGATCCTAGTGTATTCGTGCAGTTCAGAGGAACATCTGTGAGCACCCGAGATTGTGGTCATAGACCCTAAGGAGCTACGCTTGTATGCTAAGTTGAGCAAGGTTTACGGCTTGATAAGGTGGCATTCCTGCGTCATGTGATCTCAAATTCAGGGTGATGGGATCCCTTAAAAATGTAAGTCGCGGTAAATCTCTCAAAACCACTTTCAAAGAATGTGTCGAGGTCAGAGCTCTCGTTTAGTGGTGGTACCATAGAAGCTCATGGAGGGGTTTTCAAGATAGCACCCCAATCGACTGCCGACAAGGAAAGATGTGAAGTATGATCGTGATGCCTGTCAAGAGTTTCAGGAGTTGAAGAGTAGATCGACTTCAGCCCCGCCTCTAGCTTTACCCAATGGGAAAGATGGATTCCCAGGGTTTATAAGTGATGCTTCCGTGCAAGGCCTTGTCAGGTTTGATGTAATGATAGGGTGATTGCATTATGCCTCAGACAGCCAAAGAAGTACGAGGAGAATTAATTCCTACACACGACTCCTGCAGCCGCAGCAATGTGTTTACCCTAAAAATAATGGAGACATTACTTATATGGTGTTCCTGGGTGTGATCTTTACGCATCATAAAGTCTTTCACACATATTTTCACCCAAAAAGAGTTAAACCTGAGACAAAGAAGATGGCTTGAGCTGATTAAAGACTAAGACCTGCATTCATCGAGTACCATTCAGAAAAAGCTAATGTCAAAGGTATGCCTCTGAAAGTAGGCGATCAGAGAGTTCTGCCCCCACATGACGTTATCTCCACTATCGGTGGATCCGAGAGCCTTTAGGGTGATATCGAGGTCGAGGATTCAGGAGCCTTGTTAGCCATGTTTCATGTTAGACCACTTGTAGTGGATCAGATTCTAGCAGTGGCAAAATGCTAGGATCCACATGATTAAGCTTAAGGATGAGATGTTGAGACTTCACGGGGTTCCAGCTGAGTAGTTTCAGCATCGAGACCCCATGTTCACATCCAAGTTTTGGCTTAGTTTGCAAACAAATAAGCAGACGCCTCTACATTTCAAAGACAACATTTCCCATTCGACCTGACACGCTAGAGAGGACTCATTCAGACGTTAGAGGATAAGGGCCGAGAGCTTGTGTGCCGGAAATTCAAAGGAAGTCGGGATACCTCATTTGGCACACATGGGAGTCACCACAACAATAGCTATCAAACCAAAGATAGATATGGCTCCATTCGAGGCGCAGATGGCGTGAGAAATGTGACCTGAAGTAGCCGGGACGAGGTTGGTGAAAGAAGACTAGTAGGCCCTCGAATCCAAAGGCATCACTTCAGAGAAAGTGAAAGTTGTTCATGATAACTTGAAGACAACAAAGAGATAGACAGAAAAGTTATGCGGACAACCATCGTAAAGACTTACAATTCGAGATAGGTGACCAAGTCTTTTTAAAGATTTCACCCCTGGGAAAGGTAAGCTGAGATCTGGGAACGCAGGCAAAGCTTAGTCCGAGGTATATCGACCTTATGCGATTGTGAGGCAGCAGGCCAAGAGCTTACGTTGGTTACCCCGTAATTATCATGATTCGCGATACATTCCATGTATCGATGTCGAGGAAATATATCCCATTCTTCACATGTATCGAAAGAGCAATTAAAGGCAAGTAAAGGAAAATTGACTTATGAGGAGATACTGCGGCAGATTGTAAATTCGCACATCAGTGTTGAGTAGCTAAGTGATTCCTTTTAGTTGTTATTATGGAAGAATCATGAGAAAGGAGGCCTATCGGGAGCCAGAGGCCTCAGGCGCCCATCGCACTTCACTCATTTCTTCCTGGGATGAGGCATTGCTTTCCTTCTTTGGAGTTTAGTTTATTCATTTCGAGGACTAAATGTCTTAAGGAGAGTGATTTTGCAACACCCCGTCCCGAGAGAGTGTATAGTACATGATACTGTAGGGGTGTATAAGAGTACCAAGTGTCACATTGTAGTATTTTGGAGATGAAATTAGGAAATTATAAATTTTGGAACCCGGAATTTGGTACTTAAAACAAGAGTACAATTGTCATTTAGCAAAAAGGATATATAAGGTATAATTAAGTTAGAGATGGGCCATAGTAGAATTTCAAAAGTCGGATTTGCAAACTCAAGGAAAGTCGAGGGGTGAAAGCATATAATTAATGAAAGTTTAAATAGTAAAATAATAATAATGAATTGCCGCACTTTTCGCAAGCTCTCAAAATTTCAGATTCGATGACGAAACTGACTGCGCCCGTTGTCGCCCGCGAAATCTAAATGCCTAGAAAAGCTGCTTAATCTCTAGACAAATGAATATTTTATTTAATTTTTAAAGGCATTTGGATAAAAGAGTGAACTCGAACTGGGATTTTGAAAAAATTCAAAAATGCAAGTATATAAAGAATATTCATTTAGATAAATAAATTGAAACCTGACAAAATAAATTGTTTTGGAAGTTGAAACGGACTGAGAAAGAAAGAAAAGTGGGATATGGTCCCACTTTAAATAATTAAAAAAAAAGTTAAAATCAAAAGTAAGAAGGGACTAAGAAGGCGTGGACTCATGAAAGGCAGAGAGAGACAGCGCGATTTTTTTAGTTTTATTTTTCTTTTTATCTTCTTTCCTGACATTTAAAAACTGACGTTTGATTGGTTTCGATAAACACGAAAAGTGCTCTACGCTAATTTAGGGCTACGTGAGGACCAAACATGTGGATTTCACCGAGAATTACAAATATGTGAAAAACCCAAATTTTAGTTTTTCTCGTGATCTATCATTCTAGTGGTCAATTTTCGACCAAAGTTTGCTACTTTACGACGAGCTACGCGTGAACACCAAAATCTCGCTTTTGTCAAAACTTGAAGAGGCGTAAATTTTCCTACTAGATATTTCGGTCAAAGGCTATGGCAATGGCTTCGAATATTCTGGGAGGGCCATAAATCTCATCCCAAAATTTTTAGACCGGAGTTTAGAATTTTTAGAAATTTCGATCATTTTCTGACAAATCCTGCTGAATTTCTGGACTAAGTTTCGATTAGCTTTGGTTAAAATTTCAGGATTTTATCCAGACATTTCTGATGCACTTTTTAAATGTTTTCGTGTTTGTGACTATACGAAAAGTTCCTTAGCCTGGGGACCAAATGATATGCCCGAATTCCATGATTCGGGGCCCACATATTTTCCGAAAATTTTAATCAGAAGACCAAGCCACAAGAATCGCTTTGGTCAGGCCGACGTGCGTGATTTAATACATCGAGTGTGTAGGCTAAAAGCAAAGGAAGTTGTGGAACTTGCTCAAGTTTAGCAAGCAAAGAGAAAGGTGAGTGTTCTAAACTCATTTTCCAACTACTAGTGTATTATTATTATTATTATTATAAACTCCGTTTTAGATCTAGTATCATGTTTAGTTCCAAACCATTTTTCAAGAGTAACACGACTAGAAAGCAACCAAATGGTTTTGAGTTAAACCATTTTTGAAAGCATTGGTTTTAAACTGAAACTATAAATAAAGGGGGTAAGCAAATGGTTTTGAGTTAAACCATTTTTTAAAAGTAAGTAAATGGTTTCTAAATTGTAAACAACTTTCAAGCAAGCAAGTAAGCAAATGGTTTTGAATAATTAAACCATTTTTCAAGCAAGCAAGCAATGGTTTTAAATTGTAAAACCATTTTTCAAAGAGCAAGCAAGCAAGCAAAGAATGTTTAAATAGGCCTTCCCTATTTTAAGCAAGCAAACCGTCGAGGTATCTCGCAAGTATCTCCGTGGTGTTAGGATCTCCATACATGCATGGGTTTTGGCTCGGCCTAAACTTAGGACATACATCATGCATTTAGCGAGACCGTGGCACGATGTGAGTATATATAAGGTTATGAGCTCTAACTAAATTATGGTGATGGCGCACCCAGTCAATTCCACCATATCACCCACCTGAAAAAAGATGCGACCAGTCCTTCCACCGCACTGGGCCGCCAAAGCCTCCGTGTTCACTAGGTACAAAGAAGGAAAATAGCCTCCAAAGGGTTGATGTTTTATAAGCATAATATACAGTTTTGAAAATCAACTATTGGTTCTGCCGCCGCCTGTGGGAGGGAAAGGGAACCGCCTAGCCCAGCCCCGCTTTATTTCAAAGATGCTACTGAGCCCAGTTCCCGTGTTATGAAAAGTTTTGAAACTTTTACAAGGTTTATGAGTGTTTTACAACTTTTAAAGCAGAGCGGAGAAAGTTTTAAAACTTTTAAAGTAAGATAAAGCAAGCAAAGAGATTTTTGAAAGGTTTTATAAACCAAGCAGTAAGCAATAAAAGTTTCGTAAACTTTTAAAGTAAAATAAAGTAAAGAAAGAAATATTTCTGAAAATATCATGTAAACGAAAGTTTTACAGCTTTTAGATGTTTTCCAAAAGCAAACATTTTCTAAAATCATACACTCCACCGAGCTCGCTTAGCCTATTATTTTCTCATGAAACTATTTTCCGTACAGTACACTGTAATGAGCATAGTAGGATTCTCGACTTTTGTATCGTTGTCGTAATTAATAATCTTGTAAGAAAATACTTGAATTTGTATAATGGAGCATATGTATGTACATATAGTTTTAGAAAATGTGTGGAGCTGAGGCCTCAAGTAATGTCATTGGGTCACATATTTGGAATTGTGTAAAATTGTGTATGCTGTGTTTTGGGATTACGTCCTATATACAATTGCAGGCCGAAATTTTATAAAACCACAAGTTTAGAAAAAAATTTATAGAGGTTTAGCAAAGCAATACTGGCTTCGCTTCACAGGAGTTTCACTGCTAGAGGTAACGGGCCAGATTTCTCGTGGGAGGGCGCAGACACCCGCCATAAGAGTGGTGTGACACAGTGTGTTTGTGTGCTCTTCGCTTCGAGAGCTTCACCGCTGTTCACTGTTTGTTTCCTTTGCTTCAATCTTCATGGCATGTTTTTTCTTTCTTCTTCCGCCTGCTCTTCCTGCCTTCCTTCCTCTTTCTTTTCCGCGTTGTTCCCACTTCTTTCCTACTTTCAACCAACCGCGCCATGCCTTGGGTTCTTTTGGGTGTCACTTGGGAATGCATCCTTGTTCTGGGTATGCATATTCAGGGCCAGCTGCCCTACTTGTGTCTCCAGGTTCTTCAGTGAGGCACTTGTATTCTTCTGAAAAATTTGAGTACCAGATTTGAAAACTTCTAAATTAGATAATTTCTGCCTGCGAGACAGTGCCTCTGCCATCCCCATGAACTGCAACATTTGATCTTCAAAGGGCTGGGTCCTTCTCTAACCTTGATAACCATGTTTTCTCCCCGTTACTCGCTGGGCCGGAACCTAGGTGCAGGAGTCCTGTCAGATTCGCCTCGTTTTCGACCATTCTCCACCATATGAGAAGTTCTCATGGTTCTCAAGACTGGATTACTGTAGTGTGTGGGCAGGCTGGGATTGGCTTGAAATGGTAACTTTGTCTATTCACATACTTAGCCTCCAACCCCATGTGAATCCCCACCGCTTGGCACCTCAAAGACTTCTTTCTCTTTCCTCTTCACCTGCTCCCAATTTCATGAATAGAGTGCAATTTTCTTGTTTGTCCATCCTGTGCATGATTGCATCTAGCTTTGCTTCCATGGCAGTCATTTTGTTTAGCCTACGAATCTCACTCTCTGCTATTGTCATTTCCCGAAGTTTCAGAGAGGGAGCCTTCATGTTGCATTTTTCTAGATCTTCATCAAACCCTGCCTCCTTCTGACTTTCCCTCTTGAATGCCTCAATAGTTAGAAGATCGATGATACTTTGAAGTATCACAGAATGATAGACTATGTCCATTCGAACAACCATCCACACGGACATCTCTTCAATACCTTTTGAATTTCCCGTGCAATGTATGTTTCTCATCTTCCCTTATCGAATACTATGATTTCCTTCTTCTTCGGCGAGGATAGAGGAAAGAATCGTCAAGCACGCCCACCAAATTTCTTCCTGTGCATCTATCAACCATATGGTAAATGACTCGTGGTCGCACATTCTTACAAAAGGAAAGAGATGCCTGACACCTCCGGCCTCACACCATTCAGCTTCAATCGTATTTTCCATCTTGAGGAATCTTACCAGTGTCTTCTGATGGCCGTAACCGATTCACGCACCATTGTGATCAAGGCTAGTTTCAGTTCAAAGTTATTAGCATCTACAAAGAGGTCATTCGATCACAGAAATTTCTTCATCGATAGGCTCTAGAAATCCCATTGTATCTTGCATAGGAGGCCTTCCTGCTGTTGTCCTTTGTTCAACTGTCTGGTCATTTCTTTCATCTTCCATGGTTGCCTCTCTGGCTTTTTTTTTTAGTCTTCTTAAGCTCCTTGTTCTGCTCCTAATTCAAGATCACTGGCAAATGTGTCCGAGTCCCCGCTTCCCCGCACATTAAAGAACCTCTTGAATGAAATACACTGGCTTGGTTAAAACCCATGAATCCAGGCGTTTCTATATGGCTTTCTAAAGATCAATAGCTTAGGCAATCATTGTAAAACCATGGTCTTTTCTTTTGCAAAATAAAGAAAAATGTCCAAAGTATTTCCTCGTCGGATATTGATCATTCAATCTTTTAAATCCTCGGTAACGTAAAGCATAAAACTTGTTTGCCTTTGATTATATAGACTAAATCCTCAAAATTAACACGGCAATTGATAGTTTCTAAACCCCATCTTATGATTATGTTAAACGATTAGACTGGCTTTAATCTGGAATAAAAGTTCCTTGTGTCAGATTCAAATTTTGGTCAGTCTGACACCTGCAAGTGCATAGGTCATACAAGTAGTAAAATTGATGTAAGTCCAGATATCATTCCCACAAAGGATCATAGCATTGGAAATCAACTCTAAACTACTTAAGGTCCTTACTATTTAACTTAAATGGATAAGGAGAGTTTAATCTAGAACTAATAATCATTGATTGTAAACAATTATGTAAACTGAAGTAAAATTAAATACTAAAAATAAGACTGTACTGGACTGAACCGCTCTCAGAGAGCAGGCATTAATAAAGAATACTCGTGAATGAAAACACCTCAATTCATACACTGTCTGTTTACCTGGATGGGTTTGGATTTGTCTAAGATTGCCTAACAATGCAATTGGATTTCTCCATGTTCACTGGTTAAGGATATCTTGCTTTTCTCAAAGAAAAAGGATTTAACCCGCTACTTGTATTTTTGAGCTTCTTGCAAGATCTGGGTATTTTTCTTTCTCAATACTTCATACCCATTTCCTGAGACTGCAAATCTTTTGCTTCCCTTCTCAGGGTTATTGCAAAAGATCTACCATCTAAGACATTTAGCTGATAGAATCTAATGGTTCTTCCTTCCTTGATTAGACTTCAACTAACACGAGGTTGGGAATTCCCTTAGATTAAGGTGAAATCTTTGATTATTTATATTGATAAATGCTCCCTCCAACATCAATTATGAGTGAAAAGGAATTCACTGAATGAACCTCAGAGCTTAGTAGTTCATCAATGGTAGTCTAACATACCCACAAGTAAATGCTCCAAGCTCACAGGAATCTCCAACTCTCAGATCACGCAGTAGGGCTCCCGAAATCGTGAGCAAGAAACAATTTCATTGAACTGGGCAGTCTTGCATTTTATAATTTGGGAACTGATAGGTTCAAGAACAACATCAATCAAATAAATCCCAATCCAAGTATTTATCTCTAAATTATGCAGAAAAGATCAGAACTAACGGTAATCTAATCTAGCTGCCGCAAGGTTTAACACGTGTATTACAACCAACACAGATCACGGGATAAGATACATCCACTGTAATTGTAATATACTGAGAAAAATGAATTCCAGAAATTTGTCTAGAATCCATTAATTTCAGGCAGCATTTGTATTAAGAAAATTAGAAATTAAATCCAGCTTCAGCATTTCTACACGATTCGTGGATTCAAATTCAAAAAAAAAATATATATAAAAGAAAAGAAAATAAAAGAAATTAAAAATCTACTCTAAAATATACAATGAGTCCTTCTCCTTTCCCAATTCTGGGTATCGAAGACGGAAGCTACTTTACTATTCTCAAAAAGTCTATTTATAACAATAAAAAAATGGGCCTAATTCGATTTATAGGTGGATTTTACTAAAAAAACCCGGTCTCTTGTCTCGTGTTGCGCGACCTCAAGGCGATGTCTGACACGGATTTCTATCATTTTCGTTCGATTAGACGATAACCGGTCTCATGACTTGGTTCCTTGTAGTTGCTTTGAGTAGTGGTCGCGACATCAATTATAGTAGCGACCTTGTTGGCTTAGTTATTTTCAAAAATTGATGTCTCGACCATAGTTCCATGTCGCGACCTCGTTCCTCCTTCCTTTCTATTGCATTCTGCGTCACAACCTCAGTTTTTGGTTGCGACCCTGTTTTTGTTGTCACCACTTCAGTTCTGAGTTAGGACTTTCGCATTGCATTGTACGTCGCGACCTCGGTTTTGAAGTTGCGACCACGTTTCTATTTCTCTCTACGCCTTAACTCTAAGTCGTGACTTCGCTTTTTAGTTGTGACTGGATTTTTATTTGCTCGATGCTTCTTGGTCGCGACTGGATGATTGTCGCATGACCTCCTTTATTGGTTTTTTGCCTTCACATGTTCCGAATAGAAGTTGCGACCTTAATAATTGGTCGCGATCGCTTTTGATATTCATTGCCTTTCTTCTGGTCGCAACCTCAGTTCTTAGTTGCAACCATTTTCTTCTTTCCACCCTTTATTTCAGGTCACGACCTCGGAATTAGTCATCGCGACCTCATGGATTTCTTGTTTGGTGCATTGGTCCCGGTGCTCAAACGTAGTTGTGACACGGATTTTCACTTCTCGGTGTTTCTTCGGTGTGACACAGATAGTTAGTCGCAGCGACCTCGGCTGAGGTCATGACCCGAATAAGTGGTGTAACATATTTTCTTGCAGGGACTTCATTTGTGTAAGCTTCATGTTGCAACCTCAAACCCCCATGTTGTGACTCTCAATCTAGCTTCATGTCGCGACCTCAAGTTGAGTCCTTCATTTAAGAACTAGTTGTAACTTCAAATTTTCTTGCAGAGACCTCATTTGTGGCTTCATCAATGGATCAACGTCGCGACCTCGGATTGGCGTCACGACCTCAGTTGTCTTTAATTGGTGTCGCGACCAGGTGTGAATGTCGCGTTACCTAAGGTCTACCTTGAATATTTATGTAGTCTCCTTCACTATTTCTTGAGTACATGACTTCTATTCTTGGCGCCTTGGTACTTGGTAGTACCCTCGATTTCGATCCGACTGGGTTGATAAAGCCTTCTATTTCTCTCTCAAATTAGTCTTGGTGATGTCGTGACACAGGAATAAACACGACTAACGAGCTTCTTGTTCTGACTCAATTTTAGAGATTGTGACCTCCTTTTGCTTTGAGACCGCTTTCTTACGGTTTCTTGGGCCTTCGATTCGGCTCTAATTTTTACCCAAAATTGAATTTGAGTAAGATATCCATGTTTCTGCATATGAATCAATACTTATCTTGCAAAATACTTTAGAAAAATGGATTAAAAAACAAATGAGTTTTTGGACTCATCACGGTCACGACAAAGAATGTTCTGTTGTGACAGAATTTTCTCAGCCAGTGTCGCGAAAGTGGGTTTCGTGTCGAGACAGGTTTAGCCAGGGCAGGGTATATGAGGGTCATGACCTAGATTTCTAGGTCACAACAGAGCTTCCTGGTTCTCTGTTGCGACTATGTCACGATAGAGGAGGCCAGGGTTGCGACGGAGTGTGGCCTGGGAGGAAAGGAAATGTGTCGCGGGTTTCCTTATCGCGATCAGAGTTTTGGCCCGAGGACTAGGTCCTGCAATAAGTGACGGAGGTTAGCGAGGTGAGGATTTTCTGTCGTGACGATTTATTTTATGTAGTGGCCAGGTGGTTTAGCCTTGACTAGGGCTTTTGTCGCGACATGGTTAGCTGAGAGGGAGTCTGTAGCGTGGATACAGTCATGATGTTTGGGCGATAGGTGCCGGCCGCGGCGTGACAAGCGTGACGACAAGCTTCGGCGCGCTGACCCAATGCGAAGGCCCCACGAGCGCGGCGAGTGCGTGGCGCCTTTGGCGTGCATCGACAGGACATTAATCGTGAGCGGCGGTGCGATGTTGTGCACTTTTATGCACCGTGAACATTGTTCGGTGTTGTGCAATGTTTTGAGTTACTGTTCATGAACATTGTTCATGGACACTGTTCAAAAAAAAAAAAGTCAAAAGGGAGGAGAAGGTGAGACGGGAGAGGGAGAGCGTGAGAAGAGAGAGAGAGATATTTTTTCTTTCTCTTTCTTTGCTTCTCTCTAAGATCTCTGAGGTGGACCAGTAGGTTCTTTGAGCAAGGCAAAGTGGGTCCATATGTCGAGGCTACCGTAGGCACCAAAATCTTAGCGTTTCGTCAAACTCGAGAAATTGAAATTTTCCTACTTGTGTTATTTCTATCCTAAAGGTCATTTAATGGCGGTTGCTTAGAAACCGTGAGAAGTTTTGTAAATTTCAGTCCAAATTTTTAAATGAGTGTAGGTATTTTTAAATTTTAAGATTGTGAACGGTTCGGGTTGAGCCACAGGTCATTTTGAACAATCCTAGCGTTGAATTACCCAAGGTTGTTTTGGGATAGTTCGAACATGGGATTTTAGGCGTTTGAGCGATCCCGGATGTGTTGAGGATTTGGTTTTGATTCGATTTGTTTAGTTTTATTTTCCATCTAGGGTCGTTTGGTCTTGGTTGAGCCTTGGGGCTGTTTGGATGGCGTTTAGAGAACTAGAAAATCACATTTTTCTGGGTTCGCGTATGTCACTTTTCACATGAAGCCTTCAACTTTGGACGACCATAACTTTTTTGTCCAAACTCCGATTCAGGTGTTCTTGGACTCTACAGAAAGCCCCTTGAGTCTAGAATCTGGCCATATACCTGTGAATAGAATTTGGGGCCCACATATGTTCTTAAAAATTTAATTGTAGCACCAAGTGTGCAAGTTGCTTGGTTGTGATGACCGTATGAGGTCTAACACATTATGTAGGAGTAAAGCGGAGGTGGAGGGAGTGTGAAGTGGGTAACCGATTATTGTAAACAGTAAGTTGAGTGTTCTAAACTTTATTTTTAATGCTATTGTATTGTTTATAAATAAATTATCGATTTGTAATGTTATAGTTTTAATTATTAAACCGTATTTTAAAGCTTATGGTTTTGATTTGTTAAACCATATTTTATAAAGCAATATGTTCTATTAAGCAAGCAAGCAAGCAAGCAAACTTATATTTTATAAGTTAGGCCTTAAGAAATCCTTAGTCTTAAGCAAGCATTACCGGTCAAAGGTATTCTGTATGTGCACGGGAAAGTTAAGACATGATTGCATTTCATTTTATATTTGTCTGGTCGGCAAACTTAGCTCATGCATTATGGCATATTAGAGGAGGACCGTGGCATATACTAGAGTATATAGGGTTAGCGCTAGCTTATTTTGTGGTGATCGAGCATTCCACCATATTTACCGGAATAGGTGATGTGGACATGAGGTCCTTCCACCGGCACGGTAGAGACACAGGTTTCCCGTGTTTTATAGGGTATAGCAAGCAAGAAAGGCCTCCAGTAGTTGATCATTATATTTATAAGCATTTTACTTACAGCTTAAAATCAACCACTGATAAGCAAGCAAGCATTTTTACGAAAAGTTTTAGAAACTTTTATAGCAAAGCAAGCAAGGTTTTTTGTAAGTGTTTTGTAAAATATAAAACTTTTCTGATTTTTACGAGACATTTTAGAAAAAAGCGGGCATTTTATAAACATACACTCATGAGCTCTTTTAGCTCATTATTTTCTATTTTTAAAATTATCTTCCGGTGCAGTGCAGCGGACGTTAGGATATATCGAAGTCCCTCCAGATTTCTAGTTATATGTGTTGTATTTACTCACTATTGTAAATATTTGTAAAGAGAGTGTAACTAACTTTTGTAAGAAAATGCTTTAAACTTGTGTAGTTGTGCATATATATGTACATAGTTTTGTTTTATGAAAATGTGATGAGCTTGAGGCTCTTATGAAGAAGTGTTGTTGGTTGCCATATTTTAGAAGTGTAAATTGTATTTACAGGTTTTAGGACATGTCCTATATACAACTATTATGTTGTCGAAATTTTATAAAATCATAAGTTTAGAAAAGTAAAATTTTTATACAAGTTTTCAGCAAGCAACACGAAACAGCTTCCACGAGTTCTCTAGTCATTGAAGTATCATTTGGGAGTTTACGTAGGTTCTTAGAGCACATCGCCTGCTAGTAGGGGTGGGGGTGTGTCATTCTGAATGGTTTTTTCAAAGCGTTTTCCATTTGTCCTTTTACGACAATCAATCCCAAGCCTCTTCGATAATGGACATTATCTTCAGTATATGTTCTAAAAATCTTTTCTGATTAAATGTGCTTTTCATATGGTTTCCCATTTTTATAAAATGCCATACAAGATAAGTTTGATTAGCATCAAAATCGGGACTAACCTTGAAGAAATCCAAGTGCTATGATTTCATCAATCTTTATCATGGGATTATTCCCAAAATTATCTTTAACACCTTCTTTAATCCATCCAGGTAATCTTTCGATTTCTGGAAAATCAGGAGAAGTCATGTATATGGTAGCGATGCTACCGAAATCATACAAATCTTGTATTTCTACAGGATTTTCTCCTTGTAGGAAATGAATCCTTAGGTATATACCGGATTTATCAACAATCATTTCAATAGAGTAAGTTAAACCGAACAATCTTTCCATGGTTTCACCATGTAATTTCATGATTTCTCTATCCGAGATATCGTAATTTTTCAAAAATCTCTTCGTACTTTGATGCTCGAGGTCCTCAAAGAAGACATGCCTTTGCCATGTTAAGCAAGGCATCTTTATCTTTTTTAGTATCTTCATTGAGATTAATATTTGAAAATTTTAGATTATCATCATCTTTGAAATAAGATGTTAACTCTATTTCGTAAGATGTGTAATCTTTAATATGTCTTTCTAAATCAATTACAAAGCTTTTAACAATAGCTTTGATTTTTTCAGAAGAGGTCTGGGTCTTGACAAGTCGATCCAGACAATCTGTTAAAATGATTACTTGATAAAAAATCTTGGACATTTATGAGAGGTTATCAACCATCTCATTAATTCTTGGCTTTTTGCTCGTATGAGCCATCTCTTGTTAAGAAATCTGCAATAACATTTTTGTTAGAGCAAATAATATCAATATCAAATATATATTAAGAGCAATAAGTTTGCCATGTAATTAATCTTTTATATTCAGGTTTTGAAGGTAAATAATTTTTTATAAAAGCTTTGACTTGAGTATTATTAGTTTTTAATAAATTTTTTTTAGGATATAAGAAATATGAAAATTTCTTTAATTCTTTAACAACTGCTAAAAATTCTTTTTCATTTATATGATATTTTTCGTTAGAGTAAAAATGTACTCCGACGATAAAGTATATAATTTTCACAATTATTATATATCCTTTTACATCACGCCTCAAGTACTTTAAAACCCGGGAAAATTAGAAATTTTCAAAAATGGTAAAATGATAATAATAATATAAATTGCCATAATTGTTGAGGGAAGCTTAGAAAATTCTCTAGATTCAATGACGAATCTGATCGCGCCGTTAAATTGGGCTCTCACAAATCGAATCTAGAAAATTTCGTCGACTCGAGACAATCGAAAATTTTTACAAGTTTCTAGGTGATAAGTCACACGACTCTGTGGATGAGATTGTACTTAAAATCTCTAAGTCAGAAATGGCTTGATCTAAGTTCATTTAAAAATAAATTGAACTGAAAATAGAATAAATTTTATTTCAAGTAAACGGACCCAATGAGAGACTCGACATGAAAAAAAAACAAGAAATATATATATATAAGAAAAGTCTAAGAAAAAAAAGGAAAATGCCATTATTGACACAACAACCGACAGGAGGGAGAGAAAGAGAGCGTGAAGAGAGAGAGAAATTTTTTCTTTTCTTCGCTTCTTTCTAAGATCTAAGGAAATCGGACCTTAGGTTTTTCTCGGAGCAAAAGGCAAAGTTGGTCCACGCATCGAGAGTTACGCATGGGTACTAAAATCTGAGTTTCGTCAAACTCCACGAGGTAGGGAATTTTCCTACTTGGGTTATTTCTATCCTAAAGGTTATTTAATGGCTTGAGGTTTTCTAGAGGCCTTAATAAAGAGAATTTTAGTCCCAAATTTTGGACCTGAGTGTGAATTTTTGGACCTGTTTAAGACGTCGGTCGAATTTTCAGGACAATTTTCTATTACCCTAGCTAAATTTTCCAGACTGCTTTTTAATAAATTTCAGTTGAATTCAAGGAGTGGTTTCGGTAGTTCTGGACTGAGTTCGGGCTTGGTTTTAACTCCGAATGATGTTTTCGGTTTTGCTGGGTGTGTTTTGGTATCAGAATCTGATTCAACCGCTTGGGCTTAATCCAAGAGGTGCCCCATTTTATATGGGTCTCGAGGATTGGGGTCATTTTGTGTGTGTTACCGTTGGAAAAATAAATAGTGAAGATGTTGTGTGTAAAATCATGTTAATATATACTGTCATGTATTAACATGGAAATTGTGATAAATGGAAATTATATATAGGAAATATAATAATTATCCGAGATTTATAAATGTTGCATGTAGCTCTTATTGTGCATGTGGCATGACATAGCATGAAATGTCATGATTGCATTTCATATGCAAGGTCACATCGCGTCGAGTTAGGGCGTGGGTGCATAGTAATGTTATTCACCATTCTCGTGACTCATGTGAGCTCTAAACGGGACAACGTCCAAAAATCGAGACTCACTTGCCAGGTTAAAATAATAATAACAATAAATTTCGTGGTGTTCGTAAAGCAAGATGGGGTAGATTCCCCCAGGGTGAAAGACCCAAATTACCTGCTGTCGACATATGGATCCAAATGATGAAAGTTCGCAAAGTAGTCCGAAGGCGCTTGCGGAAGCCCGCTGTGAGACCCCAAGCCCGCAACCCAAATAAACACATGGGATTTGATAAATTAAAATTGAGGGTTGTCCACGATGTTTCTCATTGGTGAAACACCACGACTGATTTTACACCATGCTGCAGGTAGGAGCTCTGGTCGACTCCTGGGTCAGGTAATGAGGAGTCTCATCTCTTACATGACACAGAACATTCCATGTCGGATTACATTATTTATATGGAATATATTATCATCAACATAGACATGTATAAAATCATAATCTTTGAAGATATTATCCATCTTTCTTTGAAAAATTTTAGGAGCATTTTTTAATCCAAAAGGTAAAACATTCCCATTCGTAGCTGCCTCAGGTACTAAAGGCAAGCCAATGACTTTGATCGCTCACTATTTTGTGAAGTTGATAAAATCCAGATTTACAATCAACTTAGAGTGTAAATTTTTACCTCTAGTTTTATGTATAAGAGTTTCTTTATGGGGTAAAAAATATCCATCAAATATTGTGTTGCCATTTAAATTGTTTTTAATTGAGAACCATTTGAGCTTTGTTAATTGTGACTGCTTTTACCATGTGCCGACTACTATGAGGGCTTAGAAGGTTCAATCAATTTTAAGTTCAATAGTTCATTTAGCGCTGCTGCTGGAATTCTTTCACATCTAGTCCATTATGTCTCATGGTTTTACCTTAATAGTCTTGTTCGGGTCTTTTGTTCTGGGCGACGTGATAAATCTGCTATTATTCCAAAATTCAGGTTTTTTAAACACAAAGTGAGTCTAATTTTTTTCTCAGATTTGACACACAATCAAGTTTGTACAAGAATCAACAGTTTCAAGTTTTAATAATGGTCGATCAAAATTTTTTTGTGTATAGGAAATATATAGGAAATCACCACGTTATTACGAGGTATATAAGGAATGAGTTTCTAAGCAAAAGCTCGTTTTATCGAGGAGTCGTAACTGTGTTGATTACAAAAGGAGTTTTGAAGTGAAGGTAACGGAAACATTATTTTGAATAATCAAGTTAGTGTCAGGCTAAATTATTTCTAAAAATATATCACATCCAGTGGTATGAAAATAAATAAAGGGTAATCTGACAATATATTTATCAATAAGAATCTTAGGGTTTTTTATTCATTTTTGAAGAATAATATCATTATTTGAAATATCTTTTCCTTGAATACCAGGAAGATTCTCATGATATTCTTGAGGAAAGCAATTAGGTTTGGCTAAACATAAGCTGGATCAAGAATCAATGTAAGCAGCAAAAGGTTATGCTTTATAGTCTGGGTAGGTTAAACCTATTAATATATATATATTGAGAATGGACTGGTCATTTTTTAATGATAATCTCATTGTGATTAAGGGTAATTATTAAATTTTCAGAGGTAATTTTCCAAGGTTTACACTTTTCAAGAAAGGTCATTCCTAGCATGATACTAATCTTATCATTTTTTTGTGAAACCTCGAAAAAAAATCCAAATTTTTTAGAAAAAGGGTAAAACGGTAATTTCAATTGAAACCCATAATTTTTCTGTATCTCTGATGACGAAACTGACTTCTCACCGTATTAAATCGCCCCGCTAAATCTAGGGTACTATTGTAAGACCCTTTGTACTCTAATTTTTCTCGAAAAGGATAAAATGGTACTTCGGTCAAACTGAATTTTTCTGCATCTCTACGACAAAACAAACTTCACCATTATAATCGTCTCGCGAAATCTAACTACCATGTTGAATTTTGTTGAATTCCAAGACAGTAGGAATTTCACGTTTTTCGAGGCATCAAGAGTGGTGGGAACACTTGACGCATTTTGAGGGGCTCAAGATGAGACAAGTGTGAAGTGGAGGGCTACCAAACATGAATGGCAAGGCCATAGGACACATGGCACCTGCGATGATGGAATCCATGGTAGATGTATAAGAGGATTAGGGAAATCCTAATAGCCAATAAGACATGGACATGTGGCAAGTGAGATGACATCCCACTTGACCACTATCTTCTCCCAACTTGCTTGGGGAGAAGGAAAAGAGAGAGAGAGACGGAAAAGAGAGAAAGGAGGAGAGATTTTAGAGTGAGAAGCTCTACCTTCTCTCTAGATTTCCTTGGATCTCATTCACACTCTGGGCGAGACAAGAGGCAAAGCTTGAATCCTCACCGGCAGCAGCTACGCGTGGGTACCGGTATTGTGGAGTTCGAAAAACTTCGGGAGGTGGGGGTTTTCTCTTAGATTTATTCTTTGGCTAAGAGCCATTTTAATGGCTAGTGATGCTTGGGGGCCGGAATGACCGTTCATTCAGGGCCAAAGACTTGGATGGAGTGGCGAAATCCCTAGAGTGGTTTTGGATAGTCCCGAAACTGACTGTGGACTGTATGTGTTGCTTGTATGTTGATATGTTATTGCTATGTTTGAATAACATGTTGTGTTGTTGGTGTGATTCTTTGGGCAGTTCCAAGATGGACTGTCGGATTGTTTATTAGCCCATGTGAGCTAATTTTGGTGTTATTGCTATGAATGAATAAGTGAAGGTTTTTAGGTGGAATTTCGCATTATATGCATGTCGATATTAACATAAATTATTGTGAAATGACATATTGCATTTCATATGCACCGAGGTAACCTAGAACAATAGGTATGGGTGCATGATGAAAAACATGGTTGTCAAATGAATTTGATGGGAAGATTTTTCGAAGAATTGCCTGAGAGTCGGGTCTAACAGTTCATCTCGAGGACGACCTAAGACTATTTCTCGGAGAGTTATCCAAGAATTCACCTCGGAGGGTTGGGTCCAATAGAATTTTATCGAAAAATCGGGTATTATGTTTTAGAGCAAAACCTTCCTGTTTGAAAATAGTGTTTCTCACACTCAAGCTTAGCATCCATGAGGAGTCTGAGAGCTCAAGAAGTGGGAAAGGGTGAGTCACATTTATCCATAATACGCAGATATCTGAGTAGGAATCATGAATTCACTTGAATATGTGTGTTTGCCATTGCATGAGCACTTAGGTGGGTAGTAACCCTCGTAGGAGAATTCAACTACTAGGCATTGCTCACCTCGTCGTGGGATCCCCCTTTCAGGTACAGGGAGTATTTAGGGAGACGACACTCACTAGAGGCCGCTTTTGAGAAGAAAGCCGACATGTGGCTTTGATTATATATTTTGTAAAACATGAATGAAACATCCTGATTGTATAAGAGTGTAATTAACTCTCATAACTATTGTAATAGAGTTGATTGTATTTTGGTGAGTATGGATGTATAGGCCAATGTGGGCTATTTTTATCATGTATGAGTCTCATGATGAGACACAATAAAAGTTTCTAGGTCGATTGTGGTTAATCTTGACTTCGGCTGGGCGTCATAGCTACGTCGAACTTTGTTGGATTTCGGGATAGTCGGAGGTTCATGTTTTACGAGGAGCGGGGTGTCGGGTGACACATGACAGGGTCAGGGGGATGCCACATGGCACCCCAAGGGAGTGACACATGGCAAGAGCCGTGTGGTTCACTTGAATGGATGGCTCACACCAGCCACACGAGGTACGAGGTAATAAAAGAGAGTAAAGGAATAAAAGAATAAGGAAGAAAAGCATGGAGGAGACAAGTGGCTTAGCGAGTGGGAGGAAGCCTCTTGACAATTCGGTCAATGGTAATCCAAAACTTGGAGTTTCAGAACTCCACGGTAGGAAATTTTCCTACTGCTTACTTTAAACTCAAAGGCCATATAATGCAGATGAGTCATTACTGTGGCTATGAGAGGCCAGTGGGATTCGGAGTCCCCAAGACTCGGGACCTGGTCGATGGAAATTGTTAGGACCGGGTTTCCTCGATAGTCCTAGACGTTCGAGAGTCGGGTTTGAGTCCGGTGACAAATGTCTTCGGTTTGAGGCATGTTTCAATGATGTTATCGATGATCGGAACCAACCGTTCATGCTCGTGAAGGGACCGTAAGGTACCCGCCGATGGGTCCGAGATCGGGACCTTGTCGTGTTATCGCTATGAATGACATGCTGTGTTAAGAATATCATGTTAATATATGCTATTGATGTGTTAACATAGGCTGCTAATGTGTGTTAATTATATGTATAAATTATAATTATTCATGAAGTGTTGATGTTTCATGTAGCACTCATTTATACATGTGACATGAAATAAAAATGCATTGGCATCCTACATTTCATATGCATGGACACATCATGTCGAATGAGCGCTGGGTGCATGGTATCATACTTCAATTAGGTTTGGTGAATGGGTCGCGGAGTTTAAAAATGGGATCGGTCCAAAATGGAGACTCACGAGGGTGTGTGAGCCATCACGCTGGGCAAATTACGTGTTTAGTGAAGCATGATAAAGGGGACCCCCCCTAGGGTGAAAGACCCAGGATTTTTATTCATGTTGGGACATGCATGTCCGGGCGATAAGTTCACGAAAATGTCGGTGCAAAGCAAGGCCCGCTGTGAGAGCTTGAAACTGCGGGCCCACAAATGTAAAATACATGTGGAGCTGATAAATTAAATCGAGGGTCAGTTTGCAATGGTTTAAGTTCTTGGGTTAAATAACAATGACTGGTTGTTATCACTTGGCATTGCAAGTGTGAGGGAGTCGGTCGGGACTCGAGTCGTGGGCCTGAGGAGTCTCATCTCATGTAGATAAGGAATATTTCATAGCGCGTTGTATAAATTATGGGAATGTGTTTGATGTTCTTTACGTGATGCCATCGCATGTGCATTTTAGGTGGGAGTAACCCTTGTAGGAAAACTTTCTATTAGGTATTGCTCACCCCGTGTGGGGAACCATTTTCGTGTACATAGGGAAAGAGAGGAACCATCTCGAAGCCTGGGCAGAAATGGGTTTGATCAGGCCTATTCAGCTTATTTTAAAATATTTTGATAAAATATCTAGTGTTAATGCATGTAAAATAATGTATTTTGTAATAGAACCGAGTTCCTGGTGTTCCTAATGCAAGATAATATTCTCCGGACTTTAGTACCTAAAAATGAGGCACAATACCGTAGTATTGAATTACAAAAGATTCGGGTGAATTTAATAAGTGTAGGGAAGGATGGGATGAGCTACCGCCATTTCCGTGTTTTTGTCGTGGAGAGGGGAGTCCTCAAATAAGAATAGAAAGTTAATATTGATGGCTCCGCACAACACCTGACAGGTTTGGCATGGTCACATGCGCACACGACAAAGCCACGCACGTTACGTGAGCTGGATGACAGTTAGCCAGGCATGCAAGAGGTGCGCACGACAGCTCCGTGAGCGCCGCTACGATGGTGTCATGCGTGATAAAGAGGATTTCTTCGCACTGGTGGCTACTGGATTTAGCTGATATGGTCCATTGTGTCGCGATGTGGGTTTTCGTTGTGGTGGGCTAAGAATAAGGATAGGTTCCTGCAAGCCGGGAAGGCCAGCCATGATGTAGAACCGACAGAGACTTCTCCGTCATGACGTAAGTGTGTCGCCCCATGTCGCGACACAGTAGATTTTCGCGGTCACGGCTGTGGTCATCGACTAAGCCGCCAGGTCGCGACACAGGGTTTCCTATCGCAAATGTGGTCCTTCGTGGAGAATTTGGCGTCAATGATGTGGTCTACCATTTAGTGTCACAACAGTCGGATCATCGGGCCAGAGCCGCGACCACCGGAAGGCCATGGCAGGCCCAGAGCGAGAGACATAGCACGCACCGCATCTACGTTGCGCGAGGCGCCAAAGCTCACCGCTGGCGTATGGCTAAATGCTTGCAATGTGTGCACACGATAGCCGCTGATTAATCGCACCGCATCGCATTGCTTCGCAATCGCTCACGACATTGTATACGAACACTATTCACGGACACCGCAAAAAGAAAATAACGCCCTGCTGGGGCATCACATCATGGTATCAGAGCTTAGGTATACGAATACCTAGGGAGCTCGAGATTGGTATCCAGAATTTACAGTTTTGTGCCAAGGTTTAGGTTCACTAATACCTAGGATTCATAACCGGTTTTAGATCATGCATTCAGTGCATTTTGATGACTCGATTGGTGATGTGTGTGTCATGATGCATGTTGTGTTTAACATGTAAACCCAGAAAATTCACTTTCAAAAGGTAAAATTGTAATTTTACCAACCGAAATTTTCTAGATCTTTGATTATCTAAACGGACTTCACCATTGGAATCGTCTCTAAATCTAGCTACCATGTTGAATCTCAGATAGTCCAATTTCACGCTTTTCGAGGCACAATCAGTGTCTGGTGTCAGATGATCGGCTTCAGAAAGACATATGATGTGACAAAAGTCACCTACTACATGTACCCATGTGACACATGTTGCATGATTAGTGAGAGGATGAAAATGAATGGATTAGATTAAGCCAAGTGTCAAAAAGGTCCTTTAAGTCAAATAGTTAAATGAAGGGACAAAATGAGAATTAAGTGAAAAGATTAATAAATAAGACAAAAGACATCTTCTTCTCCAATTTTCTACTGGAAACGTGCAAAGAGGTGGGGAGACTGGCTTAGAGAGAAGCGCGACTTATCTCTGGGGATTTCTCGACGTCGGCCTGGTTTGCCTGGCTTGAGCAAGAAGCAAAGTTGTTCTACGCAACAAGGGCTACGCATGGGCTCCGATTTTGTGGAGTTCCGACAACTCCAAGAGGTAGGATCTTTTCCTACTTGGTTTATTCTTTGGCTAAGAGCCATTTTAATGGATGAGGATTTGTTGAGGACTGAATGGCCTTGTTATCGGTCTCAAAATCTTTGAACCGAGTAGAGAAAATCCCTATTGTGTGGATGTGAATAGTGCCAAGCCTAGGGTTCTACTGTTCACATGAGTTGTGTGTGAATTTTTGTGTTGTTGGGAGATTCAAAATGAATTGCTTGAATTTGTTATTAGCCCATGTGAGCTAATTTTGATGTTATTGATATGAATTGAATGACATGATGTATGTGAATTAATTTTTGTTAATATATGCATGTAAAATATATTAGCATGAATTGTTTGGAAATAGCTTAATGCATTCCATATGCACCGGGGCACCTTAGAACAATAGGTGTGAGTGCATGACACTAAAATGAAAGAAAAGTGAAAATGGTTGTTAAAGGAATTTCAAGGAAGATTTTTTGAAGAATTGCCTTGGAGAATTACCCAGTAATTCACCTCGGAGGGTTGTCCAATATATTTACCGAAACTCGGTAGTAAGTTTTCTAGAACAAAAACCTTTTGTTTTGAAAACTGTATTTTTCTCACATTTAGCTTAGGCATGTGTGAGGAGCTGAGGACTCGAGACATGGATTGGGCATGTAGACATTCAAGTAGGATCATGTATTTGCTTGAGTGTGTTTATTGTCGTTGACATGCACTTAGGCGGGAGTAACCCATGAGAAATTATCACCACTGGGCTTTGCCACCCCGTCGAGGGATCATTATTTCGTGCACGGTGGAGGCACGGAGGACTACGGGCCACTAGAGGCCGCTTAGAAGAAAAACCTAATTGTGGCTTTGGTATTTATTTTGAAAACATGTATGAAGTAATTTTGATATATGTTTCTGATTAAGAGTAATGTAATAACTCGAACTATTGTAAAGATAGTTGTTTGCTTTTGTGAGATGATGCATGGGCCCAAGGGCCATTTTATCGCATGTGGACCCTGGTCGCCAAGCAATGTCGGGATTGTGTGTATTTGCAGAGCCCCGGCATGAGACTCCTCGCCCGATTTTCGCTAAATCTCGAAATCTTAGATAAGGACTGAATGGAGTCAGAGTTCCGTTACCCGACATCCACGACATTTCGCGGGTTGACGGTTGTCAACGGACTTCGAAATGGGGCGCCACATAACATGTATGATCGACCTTATGGAATATGGGTGTATGATGAATTGTATATAGAACACTGGTGGTTGAGAAACATAACCTTTAAGGTCTGAAATTGAATTGAAATGAACATGAAAGTTCGGAAATGAATGAAATGAGTGGTTGGCAGTTAGCACCACTGAGAAAAAGGTGATGAACGGGTCAGTTCATGATTGCTAAGTCTATTAGTGGTTGGCATGTGAACTACTAGTTAGACTTAAATGAAAGTAAATAAAATTTGTTGCCATTGACATGTGTAGATGGCAAGTCGAGGGTGGGGATGTAGAGGTCGTCCACGGTGCGCCAAAATGACACCAATTCGCGCTTTTGATCGCCAGGCTCACAGGTCAGAGGGGTTGTAGTCACGCCATTGCACGTGCTAGTGCGGCTGGAGTAAGGAGGTCTGGAGTAACTTCCAGAGGTTCAAGCCACATCATCCTTCGCCGACAGGGGAGGGGATCTTCACGGTGGCGTACTACTGTTCCAAAGCAGATTAAGAAGGTATCGAGGCCATGAACATACTCGATGCCAAGATCGTAATTAGTCATTCTAGCTATAGAGGATGAGTCCCGCGTGGTGGACCGGGTTAAGACCGGCTAAGGACCCTAAGAGGCAATGACTCAAGCGTATTCTATGAGCTCTTCATGGGCAAGTATTTTCTGGCCACTGCTAAACATGCAAAAGCCTGGGAGTTCCAAGAGCTGAGGTAAGGAACTATGATAGTGATGGAGTATGTGGCCAAGTTCATTGAGTTGGCACGTTTCGGGGATGATTATGTGGCTACAGATTTAGCCAAGGTGCAGAGATTCGAGGATGGCATGAAGTTGTCCATCTCGGGGTAAGATTGTAGGATTTCTCCTACAGGATATGGATGCTATGGTCAGGACGGCTCTGGCCATAGAGAGGGAGATAGAGGATGCATGGAGCATCCATGATGCGGGGATTAGTGGAGAGAGGAAGGAGGATCCGCCTTCTTCTAGTTTGGGAAAGAGGCAGAGGACTTTTGTTCAACGAGTGTCCCAAGCACAAGGCCAGCTAGGACCGATGACATGTTTCTATTGCCATCGGCTCGGGACATGAAGCTGATTGCCTAAGGAGGCGTGGATCCCGTGGTTTTACCGGCGTGAGTCCCACTATCGTGGACAAAGGACACGCTTTGTTCTCGCTCTCACTCGGTGTGGGCCCAGGAACCGTTTTAGTCGCAGAGCTATGCAAGAACCTTCTGAAGACAGGCGAGGGGCCGTGAGTATGGCCGAGGTCAGGATAAGGCACACAAGACGTGGACTTCAAATCTGTGGGCAGCTCCACGCTGCGGGGTACCACAAAGGCCGAGCGTGTAGATCAACCTGATATGCAAGGTGGGTGTTTTACCATGCACTTGTTGTCGATTTAATTATATTCATTATTATATTATCTTCGTGATAGATTCCGCCGTGAGGTCGAGACCTCCGAAAAGCCGCTGCTTTGATAATAACTGTAGGTTAAACCTATTAATATATATATTTGAGTAAATGGATTGGTCATTTTTCAATGGATAATTCACTGTGATTAGGTACTATTAAATTTCGCAGGTAATCACGGTTTACACTTTTCAAGAAAGGTAATTCCTACCATGATACTAATCTTATCATTTTTTCCTTCATCTTCAACCATTAAAGGTAATTTAATCTCTTGATTGGCTAATCTTATCAAAACTGTAGATGATTTAGTTACACTAAATTCCTTTCTCCATCAAAGCTCAGGGTATTTTACTGTGTTCTCAAGCACTTTTAGTTCCAACATAAATGTTAGACTCTAAATATAACTTGAAAATGCCTCCAAAGATTTATCAAAATATCAATATTTTTCCACTGGGGTGCCATAAAAAAATTGCCTTTAATTTTATAGTTGGTAATCTTTTTATTTTTTGTTCAAGACTTTTAAATGTAACTCTTTCCTAAGATTGAACTGTATTGTCCGAGAAGAGACAAACGAGAACAAGAGGGTCTATGATCAATATATTTTCGTTTATCTCCTATATCTAATAGAAATTATCCTTAAATATATGTAAGAATTCCTCTGAGGATGTTCTTCCAATATCTTGAATAATAAAGGTAAATCAATATAACTTTTGTGCAAAATACCAATATGATGAGTATTTGATAATGCATACAATTTTATATGTGATTGAGTAAGGTGTGTATTTCTTCTCTCATAAAATATTTTCTTTTAAAGTCTTGTATTAAACTTAGAGTTTTATCAAAATCTTTATCTCCTAAATTATAAGGAATTTTGGATAAATATTAAATATTAACTTTGGTATTTCAGATTTCCTCTGATGATACCCTAAAATTGCTTTCTTATTTAAAATTTCGTTATCCTAAAAAGTGCCAAATCTATCGAGTATCAATGTCTTCTAAAGGTTGCACTAATAATCATTTGTATAGATCCTATAACCAACCTATCTTACATCGTTTTCATCTATCTTTGAATTCTTTTTGCATTTTCTACTTTTCTAACAAAGGAATTTAAATTTTATTAGAAGTGGCTTCTATATTTAAAGCTTTTCTTTATGCTAAGTCCATAATACATAATTTTTTTCTCTTGATCAAACTAAATTTTTCCCTAAAGTTTCTCTCATTAAATCCGAATGTTCGGCTTATATCAGAATCAACTTTTAAATCTTTTAAAGAGATGACTGTCAATCAATAAATCTTGAGAAAAATCTCCTCCAGAGCTTATAATTTGATTATCTATTATTTTCGCTATTCTCGAATAATCTTCACTCTTAACCGGAAATATTAGTTTCTGATTCTGTCTCATAAACAGATTCTTCTGAATGAAGTTCATTTAGATCTTCAAATTTATTTATTTTTATAAATTCTCTTGATTTATCATTTTTTTCAATATTCAAATCTAGTTCAATCTTTTTTTATTGAATTTATTAGACATTCATTTGCATAATGCCCACCTGATCAAGTAAAGATAACACTCGCATTCTTTTCCCTTTCAGGATTTTTTCTATAAATGTTTTGTCTTCAGATTCAATTCTTTTTAAAATATCTGGTCTTTTAATAAAATAGCTTTTTCGACCATATCTTTTATAAAAATCTTTTATAAGGTTTATTTTTCTTTGTTTGTATATTTTCTTAAATTCTATTACGTAATTAAATCATTTCCTCATGAAGATAAAACATTATCTTTTCTAATTGTTTTAGCCTTTTTAATCAAGTATGCCTGATGACACCATTTACTTAGCTTTTCTTTTAGAAAAGAAATCCTTCTTCCTAAGGTATCTGAATTGACAAAAGGGTTATTTATAATAAGTGCAGATCCCCATGGATTTGGTATCTTTGAATAAAACATGTTTAGATACATTGTATCTGTACTAATCTTTTCGTAGATATGATAATAGTAGTCTTGAAAGACACATATGTAAGTGTCTAAGAGGCATATATTATTTAGTTCTAGCTTTAGTAAAGCATGAACATATTTTTCAGCATATTGTGGTGAATCTCTATCAATATATCCTTCTCCAAGGAATTCAATCCTTAATAGGTGAACAACTTTTGCGACAACATATGTAATATTGTCTCCTTCTAAAGCAAGGGCTTTTGTATACATTTTTATTTTGCGAAATTGTAAAGCGGAGATTTAATCATTGCCATCCTATATATCTTTTGTCATGGTTGTCATACGATTGAAACGCAGTGCTAATCTTATAGGGTTTCCCATCTATCGAGAGATTGGATGAGATGTCGAGTATCGTCAAATCTAAGTATATCGAAAAGTTTATTCCCTTCTGGTCTTAAATTTATTCTGTTGGTGAATCATTTCTTGTTTTATTTCTCTAAAAACGAGAAGCGGTCCTGCCTATGATTAGTGTCCAAGATATCTAGGCCTCATAAATCTTATTGAATGAGATGATTCAGGAATATCTAAAGCAGTTGTTTCTACGGGAGTGCTTGCAGCGAACTACACCATGGATTTTCTTCCATTTTTAAATTATATGTGGGTATGTTTAATTTTTTTCTAGGTTTATTCAAAAATTTATATTTGAATCGAATCTTTGATTCTAGATCCATTGTGGCTCATCCCCATCAAACCAATGTTCTTGATTACGAGTAATAATTATCAAGGGAAAAGAAAAGAATATAGATAATGTCTTCAAAATCCATAAAGTCTTCTAGAGATTCATTACATTGTAATGATATTCTAGAAATAAAGCTAATAGGCATTCAATCAATAGCTTCTAGCCTTATTCTAAAGTTTTGATAGGCTATGATTATGATAAAGACCATTTCTCCACTAAGGAAAAAAACTATAAATATCATATCTATTTCTTTTTAAATAATTTTTGAATATCTTCATTCGAGTCAGCATCTTTCTAAGAGCCAGGCTTCTTATAGGCAATGGTTCTACCAATCTAGTTATTTTTAATCTACTATTGCTATTATAGTTCTTTAATCATTGTTCCGTAATATTTTACCGTATCTTGAATTATTTTAAGACTTTTTACTAAATCATTACTACTATATGGTAAATCTTCATATGAAAGAACTATTTCAGGTTCAATCTTTATCATCATCATCATCATCATGATCATTGATTAAATGATCACCATATGCACTATATTTAGAAGCAAGATCTATCATTAGTCTATTTATTGTTAATTTTTCTAATTCAATTATTCTTAATTGATGATAAATTACTTTAGTCATAATTTCATTGAGTATAAAAATGTTTAATCTTTGTTGCTTCTGTTCTAGGCTTTGTTATAACCTTTTTAATGTATGTTTCATAGAATCTATAGTTGTGAGAAGATGTTTACATTGTAAACACTCAGTAAAAGGTTCTTCCATGTTTATTTTCTTAATCTAGATGGTCTGATACCACTTGACATGGGCCTACTCGTTCATGCGTGATGCACATTTCGTCTGTGATGGTCTGCTATGGAGCACACTTTCTTGAGACCCGGCCTACCACACATACCTTCATGCCTCTATCTTTGGCTGGTTTGCCACCACCTTGCCCAGGCTCATCAGAAGGCGGTTCCGGCTCGACTAGTTTTGTGCGAGGAACACCCTTCTTCGCCGATAAGGTCCAAGACCGTGACAAGCTCCCAGGCTTTAGCAGTGGCATGCCGAGACTCTGAAGAATCTTCGCCTCGATCCACTTGCATGTGCACCTTACGGAGCGCACCCACACCATTAGCTCAAAACCCATGGCATGCTGATCTTCAAGCGAGGTCTTCAGCTGGTCCGCAGACGCCTACATAATAAGTCGAGTGATAATCTCCCCCACCCAATGTCTTGCGCCCTCGTGCGAGGCACCTCCTTGATCTCTTCCTACCTTGACCTTTACTCGATGCATTTCGACGAATCTAGAAGCAACATTAAAATTAATCACTATCACACAGTCTTAAAATCAAAACACCAATTCTAAATAACTCTATGAACAAGAAAATTCACAATATCATGTATAATTATAAGACAGTACAACAAATTTCTGAAATCGATAAATATTCTAAACCCAGAGTATCATAAATTATTTAAGAAATATAAAATTGATTTTATAGAGTAAATACCCATTATTATAGGTCCACCATGCTTCCATTACTATTTCCACTTATTCGTTTTTTAATTGAATAGTACCCGGGAAGAAAGAGCTTGGCTTCTCTGTTAATCCCACTTCAGACCTACAGTAGGACTATATACCTTCACCGTGGGGACACCTTCAGATACTACCAACACATCCTTAATTCGTTTCATACCTTAAGGCGTAGATGATTAAATAGAAATATTCATGAATAAAGTGGAGCCATAATGACAAGATTTACTAAATACATTTTATTTATAACACAATACTCATAGGCTTAGAATAAAATTCTTAGCCTGTCATTACAGAAGAGGAAAACTTACAAGCTTACAGCAGGGTAGCAAATCTTCTAAATACCAGCTTTTTCACAAGGAGAGTAGGAATAAGAAAGAAAAGATTAGAGATTTTTAGCACGCCACAAATCATAACACATAACTATTTATAGAAGCTTGGACATGAAACGGACTTCAAAATCTTTATATTACATTGCTGGGGTGTACGTTTTTAGAAAACTAGAGGCTAAAATCTATGGGCTGGTTTGTACAACCAACGACAACGCTAGCTGTCTTCTACATTTTTGTCCTTCTATCAATCAGTCAATTTCTTCTTTAATATTTTTTGTCCACTTGTGTGGTAAATCTTTAGTGGTACATCATCTCGGATAATCTTTTTTCAACATAATTGAGTGCTTGGGGGGATGAGTAGAGTTCTCCAGTCTCAATCATATTAATCTTTTTGAGTAAAAACCTTCTGGCTGAATCCGGAGTTGCTTTACAATCTTTTGAGATCATGACGGAGGTCATCTTGTCAAGCTTGCCATAGCTTCTGAATGGTTTTTTCAAAGCGTTTTCCATTTGTCCTTTTACGACAATCAATCACAAGCCTCTTCGATAATGGACATTATCTTCAGTAGATGTTCTAAAAATCTTTTATGAGTTGGAAATCAGGATTTTTTCATATCGCACTTTTCTCATTTTTATAAAATGCCATACAGGATAAGTTTGATTAGCATCGAAATCAGGACTAGAATTGAAGAAATCAAGTGCTATGATGTCATCAATCTTTATCATGGGATTATTCCCAAAATTATCTTTAACACCTTCTTTAATCCATCCAGGTAATCTTTTGATTTCTGGAAAATCAGGAGAAGTCATGTATATGGTAGTGATGCTACCAAAATCATACTAATCTCGTATTTCCACAGGATTTGCTCCTTGTAGGAAATGAATCCTTGGGTATATGCCAGATTTATCGATGATCATTTCTTTAGAGTTGGTTAAACCGAACAATCTTTCCATGGTTTCGCCATGTAATTTCATGATTTCTCTGTCTGGAGATATCAGAAATTTCTCAAAAATTGTTTCAAACTTTGATGTCTGAGGTCTCAATGAAATATTTGTAGATGCTCCTGCTATGTTAAGCGAGGCATCTTTATCTTTTTTACTATCTTCATTGAGATTAATATTTGAAAAATCGAGATTATCATCATCTTTGAAATAAGATGTTAACACCATTTCATAAGATGTGTAATCTTTAATAAGCCTTTCTAAATCAATAACAAAGCTTTTAACAGTAGCTTTGATTTTTAGAAGAGGTCTCGGTCTTGACAAGTCAATCCAGACAATTTGTTAAAATGATTACTTGATAAAAAATCTTGGACATTTATGAGAGGTTATCAATATCTCTAGGTAATCTATGGCTTTGCTAAGTCAGGCCATCTCTTTGTTAAGAAATGTGATAACATTTTTGTTAGAAGCGAATAATATCAATATCAAATATATATTAGGCAATAAGTTTGCCACTAATTAATCTTTTTATATTCAGGTTTGAAGGTATATTATTTTTATAAAAGCTTGACTTGAGTATTATCAGTTAATAAAAAATTTGTAGGTGGCAAATATGAAAATTTCTTTAATACTTTAACTCTTCTTTAAAAATTGCTTGTCATTGATATGATATTTTTCTTCAATAGAAGATAAATGTACCTAACGTATATAAAGGGAAGCATGTCTAGCCTCAAATGTATTCTGTATTTAATTCTATATTTGAATGTAATTTATGCATTGGCTTAATTTTAGCCTTCTAGTTGACCAACTTTATGTAATTGTAGCAGTAGCTTAATTTAGCCTTACCATTAACATGTTTGCTAAATTAGACTCTACGATCTACTCTGTATATTTAGAACTTCCTATCAATGAAGGTATTGGTAAATCTATTTTACATGGTATCAGGCCACGGATCTCGCGTGTCACCGATCGAGTCCACACTTGTGTCTTTCACTCCTCAGTCAAAATCGAACTTTAATCTCCGCTGACCTCCTTCGTAGCAAATAAATCACTCATTGCACTCAACATCACTGCCTAAATCAATGAAAATTTAACTCCCACCACCTTTCCTCAATGGCGTGCTCAATTCGAAGCACTCCTCATTGGTTATGATTTACTCGACTATGTCCAAGGCACCCTTCGGTGTCCCTCTTCCGCTGGTATCGCCGTTGATGAGTTGTGCAAGACCCACTAGGTTCGCCGGGATAAACTTATCTGAGTGCTATTTCCCAGCATCTACATCTCCCTCCATCACCCCACTTATTGCTCGTACGGACCTCCTCTTAGCAGACAAAGCTAAAAATTTATATGCTAGCCGATCCCAGCTTCCGAGCTATGCGGTTAAAGGAACTCACCTTAATCCAGCATGGAACTCGGTCGATCAGAATCACCTCCATCTTTGTGAGGCCTTGGGCGATGAAATAGCCATTGGTGATCATCAATTTCGGATGATGACCTAACTCTTTATTGTGTTGAATGGCTTGATCCGGATTTTCGGGAGATCAGCTGATTGCCTATTCAAGCCCCGAGAATCGTCATTGGCCTTTGAGGAGTTGCGACCTTACGGTTGGACATGATGCATGTTGAGGCGCTTGGAAGGCGCAGCACAACAGCGGTTGTTATGCCGGCTTCACGACGAAGCATTGCGCACCCGGGAGTTCATTCATTGCTGGTCCTTAGGGAAACATGATTCGCAGTGGGCCCTCTAGGTTCCAACTGTGGCTTTAATGGAGCCCAGCGTGATGGTCGTCACTCGATAACATCTCTTGGGAGGCCTAATTATTCCAATGTCAGTTACCGGCCAAATACCCGACTCGTGATCGGTTGGGCCCACATTTATAGTCCTATCCTCAATTCCATTCTCAGAATGTTTCAATCAATTGTGCTACTACATCTAATGGAAGGGATAAAAATTGGTTACTTGATTTGGCTGCTTCTCATAATATCACGGGTGATCTTTCCAATTTATCTATTCATTCCGAATATGATGGGCCAGCGAGTAATTCGATGATGGCTTTCGAGGTTTGGCGGTCTCACATATTGGTTCTTTGGCTTTGCACTCTCAGAACTTTTACATTGGTGATACTCTTTGTGTTCCAAACCTTTGCAAAAATTTAATTTAGTTCAGCATCTCACAAAGCAAAATAATGTCTTTGTTGAATTTCATCCTTTTTATTTTCTTGTGAAGGGCCAACGAAGATCTGAAATGATTCTAAAAGGAAGCATGTAACAATGGCATCTACACCTTCGGAATCAATAGTAGCATCAAAAAAGGTTTGCTAATGTGAGCAGGACTTCTATTGATGGATGACACAAGCGTCTTGGGCATCCTTCTATTAAAATTGTCCATCATCTTATTAAAACTTTTTCTCTTCCTATTTCATCGACTAAAACTTTATCTTCACTATGTCATTCATGTTCTATCAGTAAAGCTCATCAATAACCCTTTCGTGTCAATAGTCTCCAAAGTCATGAGCCACTTGAACTTATTTACATTGATGTGTGGGGTCCTGCTAGTTATACTGGAATTGATAGATCAAGATATTACCTTATTTTTGTTGATCGGTATACAAAATATATATGTTTTTATCCAGTGGTCCTTCATCTAGTGTTTCTAAAATTTTCCACATTTCAAACGGTTTGTTGAAACACCTTTCAAAAATCAATCAAAACATTATACTCCAACAATGGTGGTGAGTTTATTGCTTTAAAATCATATCTCCTACTTCATGGCATAACTCCAACACACTCTTGCTCCCCACCTGCTGCATGAAATGGTCTACGAACGTCATCATCGTCATCGTTGAAACGAGGCCTTACACTCCTTCATGATACCCATCTTGATTTCTCTTATTGGCCCTATGCCTTCTAAACAAATCCTACCCCATAAAACGTATGTTCCACGCCTTCTTTAGGAAAATCACCTTTTGATGTCCTTTTTGGTCAAACCCCAAATTATTTGAAATTAAAAAAATTTGGATGCATTTGTTATCCTCTCACACGGCCCTATAACTCAAATAAAATGCAGCCTAAATCCAAAGCCTATCTTTTCTGGCCATTCACCAACTCAAAATGCATACAAGTGTCTTAAACTCAAACAAAAATTCCAAACTTTCTCATGGTAGGTGCAGGTGCAGGTGTGGTGGTGCAGGTGGTGGTGTGCAGGTGTGCAGGTGGTGGTGGTGTGGTGGTGCAGGCGTGCAGGGGCAGGCGGTGGCAAGATGACGGTCGCTTGATGAAACCCAAGATCAATCCTGAACTCAACACGTCTTCCGTGCTAACCCGTAAAACCTCCGTACCCCTCCCATTTCTTCCCTTTTCGTGCCCACCGCCCCAAAGGTTATCACATCGGGCGCCCTGGGCGCACTAGCATCATTGCAACCTTCTAAGGTTCACCCGCCATTGTCGCGCCTCCCTCAGTACTGCACCCTCCGGTTCTTTACTCATGATTCCGCCTCGTTATAAATCACACCCCATCTCATCCGACCTCCTTAGATGATACTAGGAATGCTTCTCCCTTAAATCTTCCATCCCACTCTCCTATTCCTACCCGTACACCCATCTCTACCCGCATTTTTTCTCCTCCATCTTCTGATTTCACAAACCCTCCCTTAAACCGATACTCCTCCCTAACGCACTCATAACATGACCACAAGATTAATGAACCAAATTAAAACCCAAAACATCCATACAAGGTCCAAACATCCTCTTCCCCTAAACCATTGAGCCAACCAAGCAGAGCTAGTTATTTTCAACTCATCGGGCGTGAGGCCATGTCCACTAAGCTCACCGCCTAATGAAATACTTGACTCGACCTAGTTTTACCACTCAACCGTACACCTGTAATGTAGCGGGTCTTCCGAGTAAAAAGGCATGCCGGAGCGGATCCGCGGATGATTCAAAGCCCGGTCTTAGTTGCTAAGGGTTATGATCAACTCTTGGTATTGATTACAAAGAAACCTTTAGCCCAGCGTGGTCAAACCCGCAACTAGAACAGATTATCTATCAACTGGCCATGAAAGGGTGGGATTTGAGGCAATGGATGTTAACAATGCCTTTCTAAATGGTGCATTGAATCGAGACTGCTTTTATGGCACACAACCCCCATGGTTCAAGGACTTGTCCAAACCTAACCATGCTCAGAAAAGCTAAAAGGCGATTTACTGCTTAAACAAGCTCCACAGCTTGGTACACAAAGACTCAAAAATGTCATTCTTCACCGGTTTTCATAGTTCCAACACCCTCTTCATTTACAATTAAGGCTCCAATCTTGTTATTTTCTGCTTTATGTTGATGATCTTGTTATTACCGTAAATAATTCACCCCTGGCCAATATTATTTGCCAACAAGTATGTTTTCTCAAGGATACGGTTCTCTTCTATTTCTTCTTGGGGATTGAAAAGGGATTCTACTGGTCAGGGTTATTTCTCTCACAACATAAATATGTTCGTGACCTTTTAGCCAACACAAGTATGAGTGGTGCTAAAGATGTCTCAACCCCTCTCTCTACAACTCAACTCTTCAATTGATGATGGCACTAATGGGCTGGACTGCCCGGAAGCTCAGAGAATAATTGGTCGCCTTCAATACCTTTCCTGACACGTCCCGATCTCTACTCAGAATAATAAACTTTCACTTACGACAAGCCAACTACAAATCACTGACAACAACAAAAAGGCTTCTCCACTACTCAAAGCAAACCATTTTCATGGTATTCAGATCCGCAAAGTCGGCCTTCCCATATTAAGAATATACTTCGATGCCGGGATTACCGAAATGTGGATGACCTCATGTCAACCTCTGCCTATATCAGTTTTTTAGGCTCTAATCCCATTTCTTGGAGCTCAAAGAAACAACGAGCCGTTGCACGATCCACAACAGAGGTCAATATCTGCCCGCAATGCAAACTCCAGACAAATGTGGTCATTCACTCTTCTCAAGGAACTAGCATTTTGGGGCCATGTGAATCTCCCTCAAATTTTCAGATAACCTCGGAGCCACACATCTCAGTTTTAACCCAGTCAATCATTTGCGCATGAAACATATTCAAATCGACCTTCACTTTGTGCGTGACTTAGTGCATAAAGGAAGCCTCCAAGTTAAACATGTGCATACCTGCACCAAATAGCCGACCGTTAACAAAGCCATTATCAAGACAAGGCACTTTACCAGTTGAGCTGCAGAACAAGATTGATCTTGCCGATGGCAGTTTCAATCTCTCGTGGGGGCGATAAGTGGAAGCACATGTCTAGCCTTTCAAATCATGTTCTGTCATTAATTCTATATTTGAATGTACTTGCAAGAGTTTAATTTTAGCCTTACCGCTGACAAACTTTTATGTAATTGTAATAAAGAGCTTAATTTTAGCCTACCATTAACATGTTTACTAAACGACTCGTCACTCAGATATATTTAGAACTTCTACCAATGAAAGGTAATGGAAAATCTATTATTTTACAAACGTATAGTGGCATACCTCAATTATTATATATCCTTAAAGGACCGCGCCTCCAATTACTTTCATGAATTAGTTTCGAGAATTAGATCATCATTATTTAAGGGAAGTTTTAGTTTTAGCAAACTAACACATTGAAATTTTATAAATCTTACATGACTTTCATGCTCAGTTGTGAACTCAAATATTTGTTTTTCACTTGTTAATTTTCTCAAAGGTTTTCTTAGATCTGCAAGATTCTTTATAAAACCTTCTGCATAATTTAATATTCCTAAAAATCTTTGTAACTGTTTTCGATCTTTTATTTTTTCTGGGAAATCTTTAATTTTTTCTAATATGTGATTTTGTAATTTATACCTATGAGTCTATCATTTTTCTCTTTTATTCTTCCGCCTTGTATGCTTATTATTCTTATAATTTCCTTATTGGAGGATGTAAAGGGAAACGTTAGAGGCAAACGAAATTAATTGGAATGGATTGTTGACGCTTAGACATACGGGGTTTACACACAGCGGACATACTACATAAAACCGCTTTATCTAAAAAAGTCATGTTAGGCAACCTCCCGATCATTCATACAACCTTTAGGACTTTGTCCTTGTGACCGAAACCAACATCAACACAAAACACAATGCTGATTTTCCCATGCACTCACACCTACTTTATGCGATGTACTTGCGCATAAATGCAATGCAATATGTCATTGCCTATCACCATGATACATATATATGAGTGCTAAATGTACATACCTACTCATGCATCAATTGGAAAGTTATATCAATGAACACATAAATTCCAAGTAATTCACACGAATCATACCAACATATCAATACATGCATCCATTGACATCATAAGATTACCACTGAAAGTAAACGACATAATTTAACCTCTAGCCTTAATCAGACATATCAAGTCCACAAGTAGCCTACAACAAGCCATACAATGGCCTCAATCATACACAAACTCATGCATTTCCCCAAGCCTCATGGATAATTATATCAACATGCATATAATCACTAACCAACATACACCAATTTCACTGGCTAGACCACACGCGTCATCACAACCAAACAATTTGCACACTTGGTACTACAATTAAATTTTCAGAAAATATATGGGAACCAAATTCCATTCACAAGAATATGGACAGATTCTAGACTCAAGGAGCTTTTCGTAGAGTCCAAGAACACACGAATCGGAGTTCGGACGTAGAAGGTTATGGCATCCAAAGTCGAGGCCAACAAAACAGAAATGACCCTTTGGTGTCCCACCTTCACACTAGGTACAGTAAACACCAACTTTCAGCAAGGTTGTGATACTAAATTACCATCTAGAGGAATAAGGTTAGGTTCTGACTAACAGCTTTCCATAGAGTCTAAGAACACCTGAAACGGAGTTCGGACGAAGAGGTTATGACCTTTTCATTCAAAATTGGCCAATTTACTCTGCTTACACTAGAAATAGTCTATGATACCGGATTTCAGGGGTCTTAATCCATAATTTGACACTGGTTCATTATACTAATTTCAAGATACGGTTCTTAGGGTTCTTATCCAACTGGAACCACCCAAATTGGATTACCGAAACTCAATATATGTCCTAAACAACCTGACTATCAAGCCAAAACAGAACTTAAACTATTCAACATAGCTCCTTTGAATGCATTTCAAGTACAGCGTGGGTCTCGAATTTGATAGACCTATTTCGTGAGATATGTCTTCCTATAAGTCTGGGCTTTATCCGTAAATTAATCACTCACTCCGATAAGGAGCGGTCAAGTTATGGCCAAAACACAGTCATGGGTCGAAGAAAAAAGAAACTGGATAGCATTCTATACTTTGACACACACACATGCCCTTAGATAGAAATTAAACCGAGTAGGATAAAAACCCTACCTCAATTAGCCACCCGATGAGCCAGACACCGGATTTTCTCGCCCATGAAAACCCGAACTCGACCTTGGTGAAATCTTGTGATTCTGGTACCCACGCGTGGCTCTCGTCGCGTAAAGCAGCTTTAACTCTCGGACTATCGAACTATGACCGACGAAATCCGATGAATCGAAGAGAGAAGCTTAACTTCCTCTATTTTCTCTCTCTATCTAACGTAAAAACAAATCAGGGAATGAGAGATATTTGTCTTTCAAAATATCTCTTGCCCTTTTATACTTTGGACATGTGGCTGACATCGAACCACATGTCCCCCTTTACCCGAGTCCCTTTTTGCCCTGAAACACCTTATTTCATCCCGATTTTAGTTCCATCTATCTTAAATGGGAATTCTTTAAATATTTGATATTTTTCAGGATTTTTCTAAAAATCTTGTTTTCGAGGTCCACTCAACGCCATTCGCCTTGAAATTCGTGAAAATCCGACTGTCTCGGAATTCAACGAAATTCGCTTGGGTGACTAGATTTCACAAGATGATTCCAACGGTGAAGTCCGTTTCATCATTTGAGATCTAGAAAGAATCCCAGTAAAATTACTATTTTGCCCTTCCTAGCAAAAATTCAAATTTCTAGGTTTTTCTCGGGTCTTACACTCTTCCCCCCTTAAAAAAATTTAGTCCAGAAATTCCTACACACAACCATACACAATCACATGCATATGAAATAGTCATTAAATATCCAATGACTTAAAACGTACTCCTCGACATGTCTATGACCCGAAGGTCCACAGTGAGCAGAATCCCCGAAGATCCCTAACTCACAATCCTGACATATCTTATCAACACTCACCCTAGCTCTTAGGGGAGAACTTACATACAGGGGCTCCTCCAAGGTCTCAACCTCTAGACCCAACTCTCTCATGACTGATGCAACAATGAATGAATGCGATGCACCAAAATAAAATAATATCTTTGCCCATAGGCGAGATAGCAGAAACATGCCCGCCAGATGATCGGGCTGATCCGTCGCTCTCAGCCGATGGTATGATGGCTGCACACACCCCCCGAACCCCCGACATGTCCCTGCCTCTAGGCTCCGTCCCTCGGCCCGGCCCATACCCGCACCTTTCGCCCGCTTGCGGTAATCTAAGGCGCCAGGCAAGACTCTCGGGATTGGTACTGGTTCCTCTAACCCGAACTAGGGTGTGGAGGAATAAACTGTGTCCGCGCCTATTGTAAAACCCATGAAAAAGTTTAAACTAAATTTTTTTTTTTAAAAAAAGGGGGCAAAACGGTAATTTACTAGAATAGTTCGGAGAAAAGTTGAGATTTTTCTAGATCTCGGATGGCGAAATGGATTGAATCTTTGGAATTGTCTTGCAAAATCTAGCTACCCAGTTGAATTTCATTGGATTCCGAGATAGTCAAAATTTCACGTATTTCAAGGCAACGGGTGTCGGGCGACACATGGCGAGCCATGTGGATGACACATGGCGGACCATGTGAGTGACGCATGGAAAGCCATGTGTTATAATGCATGGAAAAGGCCTATGCATGTGGGACACATGGCATGCCATGTGTCAACATGCATGGCACTCTTGAGAGCTATAAATATGGGAGCTCAAATTCGCCTGGGGAAGGCAAAGAAGGGACATGAGGAGGAAGGGAAAAGAGAAAGGGAGGAAAGGAAAAGAGAAAGGGAGGAAAGGAGAAGAGAAATGGAGGAAAAGAAAAGAAAAGGAAAGAAGAAAAGAGAAGAAGAAAGGGGAGGACGAGAGGAAAAAGAAAGAGGAAAAGGAAGGAGTTTTTATGCGAAGGAGCGCACTTGACAGCAAAGAACCCGGTTGCGCTACAAGAGGTGTTTCCTCCTACCGGTTATTTTACGCCTAGGGCCGTAATGGCCTATGGTTTTCGGGCCCCGTTCTCGGGGTGAATTTGTATGTCATGGCTTGTTTTATGACAAGCAGCTACGGTCAAAGACCGGTTTCAAGGGGTTTTAGGACTGTCCATTGTGTTCCGGGACAACCAAAACTCAGCTAATGACAAACTGGTTTGCTCCAAATCCCGGCACACCCTGTGAATCAAATTTCGCATCAACTTCGGACGACCATAACTTTCCCGTCCGAACTCCGATTTGCACGTTCTTGGACTCTACGGAAAGCTCGCCGAGTCTAGAATTTAATAGAATGAAGTGCTCAGCCAAAATGTGGGCTGAACATTGGGCTGGGTTGAGGAATGTTCCACTCGTTCCGGGAACTTATGTTTTGGAATCTGGCTTATCCTAAATGCCATTGGGCTACGTATGGCCCGAGCAGAAACCGTGACGTTGATGTCATGGTATTTAAAAACTGGATTTTCTGGACTAAATCCAGATTATTTCCGAGGCTAAGCATGGCGGGATTTATGACAAGGAATGGCTAATGTGTGTTATTGCCATAAGTTGAATAACATGCTGAATATGTGAAAATTATGTGATATATGTGGAGGTAAGATGGAAAGAATTATATGCATTGGGTCAGATGACTGACATACTATGTCTCGCCTTGGGAATATTATGAATTATGACATTATCATTTCAAGTAATGGTTGAATTATGTTAATACTACGCTTGAATGATATGTCGACATAAATGAACCGAATGATAGAAAAGATGTGCATGCTTATGTGATGTACTAATTGAATGCGCAATATTAACATAACCTATCACGTATGTTGATGTTGAACTAAATATATGAAATGTTGTGTGCATTAGACATGAGCGTTCATAGCACACACATAATGTACAAGGGAAATGTCCATTTAGATACCTATACTTAGGTCATGGTTTGAGTGCGGCAAGGGCACAAATTTCATTGCATTGGTGTGTAACATTGTATTACATGTGGTGTGTGTACATGGTAATCGATTTGACACTGCTGTGTTGAATCTGGGTGTAGGCTCGGGAATGGGACGAAGTCCACCGAAGTTCCACAAAGAGCAAATGAAAAATGGAAAACTAATAGTGTCTAAGGAAGTAGGGATAAGACACCCCATCGGGTGAAAAAGCCCAAACCCGGTTAGACAAGATATCCACTGTGAAAGCCCGAAAAATGCCTGAGGGTGTAAGAGACCCACTGGGTGAGACCTCCTGAAAGTTCTCGGGTCTAAAAAGACACGAAACGACATAAATATCACATAGACTACGGTTGTGAGATTGAGCTCTGGATCGACTTAAGATTGATTTCGGCACTTGTATCGGGTGGTGGGTCGGAGGTTGACCCGATACATGGGGCATGTAGTGTGTCGTCTCATACATGCATGTAGTTTTTTCCATGATAGGGAGAACACGATGCATCTGACGGCCATTGGCTCGACGCGAATGATCATTTGCATGTGCACCTAGCGAGGAGTAGCCCTTGTAGATTTATCTCTACTGGCGTTAGCTCACCCCGCCGTGGGACCCCCTTCGTGCACAGACAAGTACGTGCAGACGACGCTCCTTAGAGGCCTGGGTTAAGAACGGGGCCGATTGGTGGTCTTGATTCTTGCTTTGTGACATATAGGAACTAACTAGTTTTAATATATGTGTTGTATTAAGAGTGATAATAATCCCTGGATTCATAGAAATGTATGGTTTTGTAACCGTGACAAGTATGGGATGATGGGTCCTATCATCATTTTACTATATACGGGTCTCATGATATGAGACACAAAGGTTTCGCAAGTTGATGATTTATCATCGACCCTGTGTTCAAAGGCCACACCTATCTCACTGGGATGACTAGACTCCGCACCGTCCCAAACCTTGGGATCCTTGCTCGGGGTAATCCCGCCATATGTCTCAAGCCGGCAAAGGGAAACATGTCACCCGTCCCGCCTCGGCCGGAAGCCCCGGAAACCCGACTCGTCCCACGCCATCTCGCCCTGAAACACTTGAGCAAACAGGCATTTTGGCCTCTTTCAACTAGAAGAAGGCCGATCCTCCCTTTTCTCACTAGTACTCGTAGCTCGGATACCCCATGCATCCTCTATCTTTGTTTCTATGGTCAGAGTTGTCTAGACCTTGGAGTCCATGTCTTGTAGGCGGAGTCTTATAATCTTGCCCCAAATGGACAACTTCATCCCATTCTCAAATCTCCTCACCTTGGCCATATTTGTGGCCACGTAGTTGTAAGACCCGAGAGCCTAATTTATGGAAAAGGGCAAAATCAGATCACAAAAATCCGAATTTATTCTCAGAATCTCGATGACGAAACAGATTCACCGTTGAATCGCTCATAAATCGAAGGCTACTACGCCCAATTTTGTTGAATTTTTGAGATAGTCGGAATTTACACGTTTTTCGAGGTATCGAGTATCGAGTGCCGGAAAACAAATTGTGATGTGAAAAAAGTCACCTATAGCATGTACTCATGTGACACATGTTGCATGAGTAGAGAGATGATGGAAATGAACGCCTCGAGATGGTGCCAATGTCGTTCAAGCTGGGATGAGATGGTATTATAGAATTGCTTTAAATGATAAAGGCACAAAATCATGTGATGTGATCATCTCCTACAATTGAAATTAAGCCAAAAACGTGGGAGAACCAGAATAGATGCAAGAGTCTCATTTTTATAGGTTTTAGTGAGAGAGTGTCGCTTCTCTCTAGATTTCGCCATCCGACCATTTTGGAATTCTTCTCGAGCAAGAAGGAAAGTCAGCGATGCTGGCAGGCCTACGCAAGGGTCTGCTTCAAGAGTTTTAATAAACTCCGTGAGGTAGAGATTATCTCACTGGTTTATTTTCGATTTAAGTGTTTTGCTGATGATTCGGTGAATTGAGGCCTTAAATCGTTGCCTCGACGGTCCTAAAACTCGGGACCGAATTATTGAAATTTTAGGAGCCCATCGACATCCGTGACCAGAAATAATGCTGGGGTGCTCAATGGTATTAATTATGTCATAAATCATAATTCATGTGTATGAGGCCTGGGAATGGCTAGAAATTCCTGATTTACGAAGTGGAACCGATAGTAGTAGCCGTGGAACAAGAATTCGAGGGTTTTACTTATTCATGTGGAATAAGGTTCACGAAATAAATTTTGTGAGAAAAATGTGCTGGGTCGGCAATTCAAATCGAATTGCCGTGGTTGCTAATTAGTCCACGTGAGCTAATTCTTGTGTAATGGATTGTGAACACATAACATGCTTCCAGTGGATTAAATTATGTAAATGTATATCATGTTATATATATATATATATTTGTATGTGTTGTATAAATTGTATTAAATTGACATGCATTCATATGTACCCAGTAAGGACCCATAATAGAGTGGGTGCATGAGATGGTTCTCGAGAGAATTGTTTTTCGAGGTCGACTAATAAATGATAATTATCTGAGTGTGTCCATTACAATATCGGAGGGTGTCCATATAACATAATAATCATTTGAGCCTACCAATTCGATATACTTTGAGGGTTGTCCACAAATAGATTATCAAGCCTGGCCCACTACTTATATCAAAGGGTCAGTTCATAATTAAAACAAATACCTTGTTTGGAAAATAATGCTTCTCATACATGGCTTAGGTGCGTGAGGGAGTCAAATGAGACTTGGGACATACAATACGACATTCAAGTATAGGATCACGATTTTCTCAACGTTAGCTTACATGTGATCACAAGATACGCATCTCTGAAGTGAAAGAACTCCATTTATAAGGATTCCACCATCAACATTAGCTCACCCTTCCCTCGAGGAATTATATTATTTCAGGTACAGGGAGCGCACGAGGAGACGACTCATCCTAGAGGTCAATACTGAAGAAAGTCGGGTTGTGGCTTTAGTGTTTTATAATTTATTACATGTATTAGAATTCTAGAATTTTAATATATGTTGTATAAGAGTGAATTATCAACTCTTGAACCATGATATATATATTCGTCATATGATTATCGTGAGTATTGACGCAGCCCAAGAGGCCATTTTTACTCCTTTTATCCATGTGTGGACCTTGTGTGGTCGTTGGGACAGGTTATGTACTTGCAGAGCCTCGAACAAAAGAGAGACTCGCCTGATTCGTGAGGAGTGCCCAAGTTACCCAACATTTACGAGTATTCGCGGCCGACGGGTTGTCAACGACCCCGACTCAAGGTCGCGCAGTCACGTTGAAACAAGCAATCCTAGTAAACTTAGCCATACTCCATCACTCAAGCTATCGTTTCGCCTTAGCTCCAGGAACCTGGCCTCGTATGTCTAGCGCTGGGTCGGAAAATACTTCGCCTCATGAAGAGCTCATGGAACTCGGTGGACAAGACCCGACCCGAAACCCTCCCAAGATTCCTCGGGTGGTCCCGCCTAGCGAAGTTCACCGTACAATCCCTAGGGAATGTCCACTGGAACCCCAACTTTAAGAAAGAAAGTAAACACCTACATAATATAATACTCTCAATATATGTATAAAGGATTCACAACCACTCCATCTTACTCGTAGGTCATAACCACAAACACATGATAAAGACTCATAAGGATTCAATACTAAGATCAAAGTATTCTAAGAGTGTTTACGAATTTAAAATATTTGAATACATAATGGCCCAATAAAATAAAGTGCATAGATAAGATAGAATACCAACTTACAAGTATAGAACTAGTGGACGAGAAGCTAGTCAAGAAGGTAGCCATGACCGTCTGACCTAGAGAACGAATTTAAAACAATAAAACGTGAGATAATAAATCTCAGTGAGTGGCATAATTTATAAGGAAAATAATGTTTTTATTTTCGAAAACTCCTTCTCTCAAGACCTCACGTCCACTCTTTTGTAAGGTTCCCCGTTTGGAATCATTTCACAAAACCCAAACTTATACCCAAGTCAACAATATGAAATTCAAGCTCAAAAATTTTACCGACATCATTATCAGGAACCTTATGACCTGAATTTATTCACAACATAAAAATTGAGCATAAAATATATATAACCATCATGTCGTAAAAATAATCATGAAAATACTATAACCATAAATATTGAAATGGTTATACCTCACTTAAAACCAACAAATGTACCCCACCATATACCTATAGTAAACCGCCTGGGTAAACCCAACCTCACGACTGCGGCAACTAATAAAACCTTCGTAAACCGACATCACTACGCGGAAACACATATAACCGTTGGATGGAACCAACTCATGACACCGCAAAATTAATAAACCTTCTGCAATCCCGACATCACTGGGCCAGTGGAAACACATATAACCGTTGGATGGTACCAACCTCACGACCACCGTGACAACTAATAAACTCGGTAATCCGACATCACTACCGTGGAAATATATGTAACCGTTTGATGGAACCAACCTCACGACAATCGTGGCAAACCCAAAGAAAATCAGAATATAGGTAATCGAATCGAACTCGGCACTATATGGTACATCAACTCATAACAACCAACAATCGTATCCTACCATACCTTCCAACGACACCGTATTTATAATCCATTCACAAAATCTCAAAATCCATTTCTTAAATCAATAAATTTTTCAAAATGGTTTAAACTCCTTAACCATGTACCAAATGTTTAAAGTCACTCAAATTTATCCATGAACTCGCAGAAATTCTCCAAATATTTAAAATGTTGACAAAACTACTACGAAATGATAACTTGTTTATATAAAAACAGATAATTATATTTACGCATAACCAACCGTTCGATCAAATAAGTTATATATATAATAATTAACCACAATTATATATCATAATAATACCCCAAAGCATTTAAAACATGTAAACCACTCACAGACTACGTATGCTCACCCCGTCCCTCGCAGGATCAGCCTTCCAGTTCAATGAGAGTGCTTGTAATAATATAAAAATACCATTTAGGCTTCAATAACTTAACCAAAGGAATTGGAATGCCCCAAATGTCTTAGAATAATTTTTAGAACTATGAAACTATTTAAATTGGACCCCAACAAGTCCAATTATACAGTGTGCCCTATAGACCCGATACCCAAAATTAGGGCTTTTCACCCGGAGGCTAATTTTTTGAAATTGAACATTCCAATAACTCATAAAAATGTCCAATTTCACTAATCCAACTTCAATTTTGCCTAATTTGACCAATTGGTGTCCAATTTCACAAACCTTTTCGGTAATTACTCGAAATGACCCAAAAATGGAAAACTAACCAAACGACGTCCAAAAATCAGCAAACTATACATCAACTGGAAGCCCAAGAGACCGTGGAACACTGTGGCACTTTACCTCTAGCCCAAAAGGTTGTCGGTGGCCTGAAACTCAATCCAACATCACAAATTTGTTTTCGTTGTATCTTTCAAACTGGGTGAGGAACTGCAAAAGGACCACAATGAGTTCGCAGGGTCCAAAAATAGGGGGAGGAGGCGAATGGCCTGGAATGGCCGAAAAACATCAAAATCCGGCGACCCACCGTGGCGGCCACCGTCGAGTTCGCCGGCCCGATCTGGGCGCGTTCGGCTGTGGTTCGCCGTGAAATTTGGCCGGAAAGGTCGTCTGGTGGTGGTGCTCCTCCGGGTCGGGCGCAGCAAGGGGGTGGCCAAAGCCCCACCCGCCAAAACCCATTCGCCTAAAAGCTGCCTTCAAAACGACGCCGAGTCCACAGGTTTTCGAGAATTTTCTAGGGTTTTGGAGCTGAAAATGAGTGTTTTGGGGCTAGGGTTCTATTTGGCATGCAAAACTATGTTTATATAGGGCCTAGGGTCGCTTTAGTAGCAAACCAAGACGCCTTTGGACATCGATAAAATGTCGTTGCTCAACTCCCTGTGTGGCCATAACTTTTTATCCGTAAGTCTGATTAATGCTCAACCCGCTCTATGAACTCAGATCGATGAGGCCTATGAAATGGTGTCTTAGTCAACCTTAAAATTATCCATCCTTGAAAATTCAACTTGGGCCCACATACCAATTGTTATCAAACTTGGTCAAACTTGGTCAAACGCTTTAAAAACTCAGGACATTCTCGGGTACGGGTCGCTACAACCTACCCCCTTAAAGAAAAAATTTCATTCCACAAAATTCGCACTGCGGTCGGGCGTAAAGAGATGAGGGTACCGGCTCCGCATTCGTCCTTCCCGCTCCCAAGTCGCCTCCGACTAGGTGGCTTCCTCCAAAGGACCTCACTAAGGATATTGTCTTGTTGCGAAGCCCTTCTCTTCTCTACCCGTAACTGCGACCGGGCCGCTCCTCATAGGATAAGTCATCCCTCAGCTCAATCTCTGGTGTCTCCAACACATGTGAGGGATCTGAGATATACTTGCGTAGCATGGAGATGTGAAACACATTATGGACTCAAGAAAGCTCCTCCGGCAAGTCTAATTTATAAGCCATTAGACCTATCCTCTCAACAATCTCAAAAGATCCAATGTAGCGAGGACTTAGCTTCCCTCGCTTTCCGAAGCGTTCCACGCCCTTCCAAGGAGAGAGCTTCAAGAATACTCGATCTTCAACCTCAAACTCAAGATCCTTTCTACGCTTGTCCGCATAGCTCTTTTGCCTATCCTGAGCTGCTTTCAACCTGGCACGTATAACAACATTAACTTGTCCACTGCCGCTTGTACAATCTCGCAAAGACCTAGTAATTTCCTTTCGCGCCTCATCTCCAACATAGTGGAGCGGGCATTGTTTCCCATATAATGCCCTCATAAGGCAGGATCCGGCTTCGCCCGATTAGTATGCCCACTCCCATTCCCAAGCGTAGGAATTATGGTCGCCTAAAGATGGTAATACCGTGGGAATCCACAGTCATCCCACGTGGAGCGGTCTCGACTGGGCTAATCATCAGAGCTATTCTCCACTAAAAAGTATGACTTAAACGGAAATTGTAATGTTGTGTTGGTAGACTGAATGGTTGATTGGTTTGAATGTTTTAAAATGGAAAGACAAATGTCGGATTTTTTTAGGGTTCCACTTCACTTCGATCGTAAGTCCCACCTCTTTATTTTATAAACTCATCTAGGAACCATTGATAAAATGGTCTTTGATGGAGGGATTTATCTTAAGTGCTCTTTCGAAAATAAAAGATGATCGGTCAATACTAAACACTTGTTCTCAATTAATACAAACCCTTAGCTTGCATTCATGATCACACAACGTGTACCGAGGGCTTCCGCAAGACGTTGAATAAGAATATGCCCAACTAAGGATTTACAACTTTTCGCAAGTGATTAATATCACACAATCCATTGAAGATCAAAGAGGAATTGAGGGACTTTACCTTGATCGGGGTGAGTTTCCCCCGTAGGATCCCAACAGTCGGGGTTTAGAACTCCATAAAATTTATATGAACAATTAAAGTCGAGGGAACAATTAATCATAAAAACAAGACTTTGAAGAAATCGGAATTAACTTGTAAACTCCGAGGATGAAGAATATGGAATGCTAAGATTTAAAGCATAATGAATATTTATGCTGAAAGATTACAAACTCTTGAATCCAAAACTTCTAAAAGAATGGAAATCTGAAATCTGGATCTACAAGGTACCACTCAAAAAATGGAGAAAAACTCTTATTCTATCAAAACCTAAACCCTAGAAGTCCAAATACCTATTACTTAGTTGTAATCTCCTTTTATAGCCACACTCCAATGATTTTCCCATTTTGTCTTGACCTAAAAGTACCCCCTCGCATTCCGATCGAATTCCTTGGACAACCCGCAAGTTCTGATGCAAATTGTACCAGAGAGAACTTTAAGTCGTAATTCCGCACAATTTCACTAACGTTGATTTTCAGCAAGTCGCACGGCAGAACTTTAAGTCAGACTGCAAGATGTCCACTAGTGCTTTCCTTGCTTTGGTCGGAGTTCCCGAGACTCTGGCCAATCGCTCACCCACACATCCACATTGCTTCATATTGGCTTCCAAACATCCTGTGCACCCACTTAAACCCGAAAGACCCGCACAAGTCCAAAACATAAGAAATTAGAAGTACCTGCTCTTTTGCCAAATGTGGGTAAATTGTGATTTAGATGTGCTTAATTCTATTATAATTATCACTCAAATGTGTATTCATCACACACCTCAACTTGCATCTTGCTAGTCCCTAGCAAGATTTAGATCGAACTACCCACTCAGTGAATTTCAACAAGGCGCCGATATAGTCAAGCTTTGCAAGAATCTCAAAATAGCAATTATGGAATAGAACATTTCACCCACTTTAGTATGTACCAGCATGACTCAATTAGACCAACCACATTCTTACACAATGAACATTATAACCGGCTAACACAAAATTGGTTATTCAGATATGGATTATGGATTTAAGAAATGTCAGGTAGTCATGCATGCAGTGAACTGTAATGAATGATATATGTGTTTCATCATATAACATAGAATACGTAACCACTGGGCGCATACGCCGTCAAAAGGAACAAAGAACCATAAGTAGAATCAAAGAGGTTCAAAAGTTTGTAATGACCGTGGGCTAAATGAAAGAAAAGGTAAAGATCAAAACGGGTGTTGGCATAACATGGCGGGCGGTCTACTACCCGATTGCCAACACCACCCTAGTCTAGCCTAATATAATAAATCGGCGTGCAGACGTCAAGCCCTCATCCTCATCGAAGAGAGAATGCGCTCCGCCCACACAATCGCCTAATTTTCCGATTCCCTCTAAACTGGGAGAGCAGATCCACAGGTCACGCCCCAAAGATGTGTGGTCTCTCAAGCCCGAGAGACGCTTGGCCCACCGCTTCGTTTCCGAGAATGCACTTGAACCACTTTTGATCCGCCGCTCCATCCTCTTCAAAGGCGCATGTGCTCACGGTGTCGGGTCGTGGGATGAAGTGGTCCCTTATGAGTACCGGCACCAGGGTCGCGGGTCTAGTGGATGCCGCTTCGCCCGCCCCGGGCCTTATTCGTGGATCCGCTCCGCCTAGGGTATCACCCTTTTCTTTTAATCGGTTCTCTATCCCCGCTTTCTTTCTACAATACTACCAAGGCTAGGAAATCTGATTATGCCGCTTGCACGTCGAATGTTGTAAGAACTCCTCATCGCGCACCATATGACTAGTGCATAGTCTATCAAATTTTCCCAGCCATAACCTCGTACAACAACCTAATCGCTCTGACCGGAGACTTTTCACAAATTTCTTCGCCAAACTGATCAGGACGATCTTATTCATCGTGGCGTATTCCAAATTTTTAACTTTCCAGGAACGAATTCTTTTTTCATAAACCCACTCATGGGTACGTGATGCCCCTGAATAACCGCACGAAACGCAATAGCCCGGTGCGGATATGGCTCTGGCCCAAGCGCCGTGGCGAATATAGTGCAAGGCATGTGCTATCGAGCCGAGGACATTTAAGTCGCTTTTCCCATCACGTAGTTTCAACATGTTGTCAACCTGACCGATTCCTTCAAGTTGGTAGAACCTCGAACCACCGGGCGTAAATATCCGCGATCTTTAGTGTGCACGGCGCATATTTGCCTCGGATAATTTCGATGGGATGAGAATATAGAACGCCTTCCAAATTAACGCCCTCTCGCATTGAAACCCCTATTTGCCATCGCTCGTCCATTCAGGCTCACCGTAATCCCTAAGAAACATAGCCTTCTATTTCTTCATCAACACTATATGATACCTCACTTTCAAGAGGATGCAACTTGTTTTCCTTTTCTCTTCATCAAGTTGGGAGGCATCAGCTTTCTTCACGTTTGTTCCATAGAGGAACTCGATGCCTTCCCCTTCCTGCATTCTGGGGAACGCCATGGAAATGGCAATGATAGTAATAATGGCCCGGGGAGTGGCCTAGACACATATCATCGTGATCCTAAACCTGTTTTCAAACAAAGATCAATGGGCCCCACATCGATACCAGTCTCCCCGCCATATTGACAAAGAAAACTCCCAACCAAAGAATCACAAATAACATCACCCAAATCCAATCAAACAAATCCATGTATAGCCGAGAGAAGATCAACAATGCTAGTAAAGCTGTGTTTACTGACTGGCTGAACACCGACAGCAGACAACCAATCCTAATCGACACCTAAACCCCGGCAAAGCAACCGATCTCAGAAAGCTTCGTGAGAGGAGGCAAATGGCTAGGGCTCTTTCTCATGGGATGGCAAAAGCAAATGGAATATGAAGAGGCGCCTAAAACCCCGCTTAAAAGCCCTTCGCCCAATTTCACCAAGAAAATTTTGGTGAGAATTTGTTGTACCGTACAACTTCTTACACCTTACAGCCAGCTAAGAGTTGTACCTAGAGAACTTCATCGTCTGCTGAAAGGTGTTGTACCGTAGAACATTAAGTTAAAATTTGCACAACTTGTTTCAAAACTGATTTTCTCTTTTTTTTTCTTTTTTTGAATATATTCACTTGGATATCTTCACCCCTCCAATGAGAAACACCGCTGTTCCATAAACTGATTCCTATTCGAATAAACTTTGACAACTTTAAGCTCAAAATAAAAGGCAAGGGATGAGATACTACAACTCATGTATGCAAGGAAATAATGGACTCTAATCATTTTCCAATTATGCAAGATGTTCCATAAAGACTATGATGCATGAAGTTAACATGACTAGCTAAATTGATGCACAAATGGAAGCAAAAATAGGCATGATCGGAGAAATTTTGACCGTAAGTCTGTGGTTTGTGTGAGGAGTAAGGTAGGTAGAATGCAAGGGGGAAACAACTACGCTGTAACTCAAGGTTTGTCGTGTGTGTTGCCAGATAAAAGTATAAGATGATGTGAGAGTGTATGAGATCATGTGGTATGTACAAAGATGTAAAACATAATACTAAAAGAAGCAAATTTTGAAAATTTGACCCACGAACATATAACGAGCAGAGTTACGTTTCAACCAAAGGTACACCTACCCCCACAATGTAAACAAGCATTTCCCCAATGCTTTCAACTAAGGTACCCCCACAAATGTAATCGAGGAGTCACAGAAACAAGAGCCCCATGATTTTTATTTTCTAAGTTATTGAAAAGCAAATGAAATAAAGCAAAATAAGTAAAACAATAAAAATAGAAAGCAAGAACAAAAATAAAAGCAAAACTATTTACAAAGAATTGAGAATGAGGTTGCTTGAAAGAGGGTTTGGTAGAGCCGGTCTACCAAATCCACGTGATGCTCGTATGGAGAGAAATGCTCAAGGAATGGCTCGAGGCGCTGGCCATTCACCTTTCAAGGAGTTACCATCACGGGATTTAAATTTCCACGCCCGTATGGATAAAACCACTTAACGATGAAAGGCTGGCCCAACGAGAGCGAGTTTTGTGTCGATGTGTACCTGAACTCGTGATAAAGAAGATTCTTTCGATTGGGTTCGAAAGTTTTCCCCGCAATAGATTTGTCATGGAATAATCCTGGTCGCTCCTTGTAAATTTTGGAGCTTATACGCATTCCCTCCGCAGCTCTTCTGTCTATTTAACCGCACAAACGCCGCTACCTCATTGGAGTTAGATCAGAATTAAAAGTTCGAATAGCCCAAGTAGTCTCTATGCTCCATCTCTACCGGGTAACCAAGAAGCTTCGCTTACAACCAGTTTCCATAAAGGAGACATACCAAGAACGCTTTAAAGGCGCACAGATGCCCAAAGAGCACCCAGAAGACTCCGAGTGACCAAACTTTACCCGGCAACCGCCTTTTCTAAAATGTGTTTTATCTCCCTATTGGCTAACCCAATTTTGACCATCGGGTCCTGTGGGTGGTGTCGTGGATAATGATGGTGACTCCATATTTTTTTTACCAGATTTTCAAAAGACTGGTACTTGCAAAAATGGAGTCCACCATCACTAATAATTGCACGAGGAGTTCCAAAACGAGAAAAAATATGTTCCTTTATGAATTTCAAAACAACCTTATGATCATTGGTTCTCGTTGGAATTGCCTCAACCCACCTAGACACATAATCAATGTGATAATAAAATGTAGAGATAACCACAAGAAGGGGGAAAGGCCCCATGAAGTCGAGCACCCAATGGGCCAAAAAATTTCAATAACAAATTGGGGTAAGAGGCATCATGTTTCGCTTGTGACCCCTCCTGGGCCATCGGCAATCCTAGCAAGTTTTGCAAAATCAAAGCAATCTTTAAATAAGGTGGGCCAAGAAACTCCAAGCAGTAAAATCTGGTCTGGCTGCTTTTTCTGGGCAGAAATGTCCTCCATGTGTCTCGATCGGCAAAAAGAACCGAACTGTTTCATCATTAGGCACACATCTTCTCATTATTTGATCCGGGATGTGATTAATGATAAGGATCATCAAAATAAGATTTTTAATATCTCATAAAAATTTTCTTTGTCGAAGTCCATCGAGTTGAATCGTCGTCAATAGGTAGTTCACAATGTCAAGATACCACGTAATGAACAAGAGCAAAGAGTTGCTCATCCTAAAACTATCACCTATGGTATGCTATGAGAGTTGGAATCAGAACTAACGAGATAAATGGTCGACCACGCTTCAACCCCCTTTTTATCTTTAATGGTCAAATTGAATTCTTGACATAGTAAAATCCACCTAGTTAACCGGGGTTTTGTATCCTGTTTAGAGAGCAAGTACTTCAGGGCTGCATGATCTGTGAAGATGGTCACAGGAGAGCCAACAATATACGACCTGAATTTTTCTAGAGCAAAAACAACAGCGAGGAACTCTTTTTCTGTGGTCGTGTAATTGGCCTGTGCAGAGTCTAGTGTCTTACTGGCATAGTAAATGACAAAAGCCTTTTTGTCTTCCCTCTGTCCCAACACAGCCCCTATGGCATAATCACTAGCGTCGCACATGATCTCAAAGGGAAGGTCCCAATTAGGAGACCGCATGATTGGTGGTGACACTAGCATGTTTTTGAGCTTAGTAAAAGCATTGTCACAAGCTTGTGACCATGTGAAAGGGACATCTTTAGCAAGCAGAGTACATAAGGGTCGGGCTATAGCACTAAAATCTTTTATAAACCTTCTATAAAAACCAGCATGGCCCAAGAATGACCTTATGTCTCTAACACACTTAGGAGCGGAGGTTGGAAATCAAGCTCAACTCGCCTTATCAACTTCGATTCCATCTTGATACAATGTGGCCTAAGACACCTCAGGTTACCATGAAATGACATTTTTTCCCAATGTAACACAAGATTTTTTCTCTCTTGACACCTCTCCAAAACTTTACGTAGTTCTCTAAATGTACTCTCTCGAACGAGTCACCAAAAACTGAGAAATCATCCATGAAGATTTCAATATGATTTCTATCATGTCACCGAAGATTCATCATGCATCGTTGAAAGTTCGTGCATTGCATAGTCCAGCGGGCATTTTCCAAAGGCGAAGGTACCCGTGCTACAAGTGAATGTAGTTTTTTCGATTCTCTAAAGCTATCTCAATTTGATTTGCACTCGAGTACCCATTAAGAAAACAATAAAAATTCATGCCCGCAACTCTCTCTAGCATTCGATCAACAAACTGAAGAGGAAAATGGTCTTTCCCTGCACCCGCACAGCTTCCTATAATTCATGCACACCCTCCATCCTAAGTGACACGAGCGGGAATGAGTCTATTATTTTCATTGGCAACTAATGGTGACTCGAATTTTAGGAACTACCCGTGTTGGACTAACCCACTTAATATCCGGGCAATGTGGTAAATAACCCTAAGCATCCAAGAGTTTTAAAACTCTCTTCTTCACCTCACTTCTTTCATTATCGGCTCAAACGCCTCTGTGGTTGCCCGTATAGTTTAACATCCTCTTCTAAGTGAATCTTCTATGTGTGCGCATCAAGGGACTAATTCCCTTTAATATCCGTAATCGTCTGTACTTTCAAAGCAATTCCTACGGGTTTTCAATATTTCCAAAGCTGAAGTTTCTGAGTCACGTCTAAGGAGGAAGATATGATTACTGGAAAAGTGTCCTCCTCCCCTAAAAATGCATATTTGAGATGTGTTGGTAGGGGTTTTAGCTCAAGCTTAGGTGGCCTCTCCTCAGAAGGCAATGCCTTGTCCTCATTTGGTGCAATGGTTCAAATTTGGGTGCCAGCCCCATTAACTTCCAATATATCATTATGCTCAATTATAGAGTGTGAAACTCTGACTCAATGTGTAGTCTTCCTCATCCCAACTGGTGACCAAACATGACTTAAGGATCATCATGTGAGACATTATCCAGTATTTTTTACATACCGCAGGTCTAACCATGTTAATTTCACCAATATCTTCTTCATCCCCCATTCCTTTGAGTACATTGAAAATATTCAGATTAACAGTCATGTTTCCAAACGAAAGTGTCATTAGGCCTCCCCTACAATGTATGATGGCATTAGCAGTTGCCAAGAATGGTCGACCAAGAATGCGGGCGAGTTCCTTGGTTCACCACAGGTTGAGTGTCAAGCACCACAAAATCGACCGGGAAATAAAATTTGTCCACTTGGACCAAGACATCCTTCACTATTCCCCTAGGAATTTTTACACTACGGTCAGCTAATTGAAGGGTGATATTGAGTGAAGCTCTAATTCTCTCTAACCCTAGGTCACGTATCTTGAATAAGGCGACAAATTAACACTCGCTCCTACAAGTCATTTAAAGCATGCCCCAAACTTTGAATTTCCTACTACTATAGAAATAGTAGGACTTCCTGGGTCTTTGTATTTTGGAGGCAAGTTGTTCCGAATTAGGGAAGTAGATTGTTCAATCATGAATGCCTCCTTATTTTTCTAATTTCCGTTTTACCATGCATAAATTCTTGAAATTTGGCATATGATGGGATTTGTTTAATGGCATCTAACAGGGAATGTTCGATTTGACTTGTTTGAACGGCTCATAAATCTCCGAATGGTTATTCACTTTCTTTGGTGCTCTCAATCTATGTGGGTATGGAGCTGGAGGGATATGGGTGGACTTGTCTTCCTCTGGGTGATCATCAGATTCCTTTGTACTAGGGACATGAGGTGTGTCTAATTCTTCATCCTCCTAATATTCCACTCAGCGACTCTTGTGATGTTCCTTGGTTGGAATAGTTTTGTCAACTACCTTACCACTTCGAGAAGGGTGGTGTGACTTTCTGATTACTCAAAGTACCCTCACTTGAACCCTAAACTTCCCACACGTACGACCTTGTGGGTTTTGGATGGAGTTGGGATGGAAGTTCCCTTTCTCTTGTTGAAGGATTGCATGGGACGAGTTAGCTTAGTTATATGGGATCTCATAATTCAGGCGGTTCGGAGTGTGTTTGTGGATTGTTGGAGTTTTGTACAAAGCCCCAGCCTTAACTATCTTCAGACTTCTCTTATGTGGAGTTGGTAAGAATTTGTAGGGTTTTTAGATTCCCACTTAATTTCGGTGGATGAAATGAGCCTTGATTAAGGGATTTCCACTGAAATCCTTGGGGGCCTTGATTACAGAAATGGAGGAATGGAATTTGGAAAACCTTGGTTTGGATAGTGAGGGCCTTGGTTGTTTGGCAGATTATGTGGTCCTCCTTCATTTCTCCAGCTAAGATTAGGATCTTACCCCACAGGGGTTGTAAGTTTAATTATGGGGAGTTAAAGAAAGGTTCTTTGTTGAGATTAAGAGCGTTAAGCGTTCAATTTGAATGGCTCCCTTAGCGAGGAAGATTTGGGCGGAGTTAATGGTCAAGTGTGTAGGATCATCGCATATAATGCATGGCTCCTCTACTCTGAAGTCCATTGATGCGAGGTAGTTAGAGGCACACTCGTTACCTCATTCACTTTTTTCATCTCTATGGCCTCTAATTTCCTTGTTAAATTGGCAATTTTGGCTTGCAACTCATCATTCTCTCTTAGGTGGTGGATTCCGCCACCAGTGGATGTGTTGTGCACTTTAGCAGTGTCTAAAAAGGGTGTCTCCCAAAGTTCGAGCATTCTGCTGTAGTGTCAAAAGTTGGAATTGCCTCCCTAGCACTCTTTTCATAAAATTCTCACGCACACATCATTTGGAGTGTATTGTTTATTACCTAAAGACAATCCTTGATGGAAGTATGCACAAATTTGTCCAACATCTAACCCATGATGAGGGATAGCATGGAGGAGATCCTTATATCTTTCCCATACCGCTGCGAAGGGTTCACCTGGCTTTTCAGAAAAGTTCTGAATTGCTCGCATGAGGGCATTGGTACGTGCAGGAGGGAAAAACTTATTGAGGAATTCATTCCGCATGTTTTCCCATGTAAAGATCGAATTAGGTGCAAGGGATGGGAACTTGATTTTGGCTTTCTCCTTTAAAGAAAAGAAATAAGACCAAGCAGTTATGTGAGTGAGCCGGTGGAGGAGGAATGCCTTTGAGACATCCTCAAAGTCCTCATGAATGAGTAAGGGTTCTCGATTCAAACCCTTGGTATCTGGTGAGACGGATCATTTCAGGCTTCATCGGGAATTGATTAGCCTCATCGGGAAGGCGAATACAGAGTGGTTGTGGTCCTTTGAGAGTTTGTAGAATTTCTCGAAGGAGTTCTTTCTATTGGGCAAAGAAAAAGGCGGGGAACTCTATCTTTGATTTCTTTGAAGATTACCATTCCCTTATCACAACTTGCAGGTTTATTGGGATAGCATTGCCCCGTGTTATGGAGGCTCATAAGTCCTTCTTGATTCTGGGTTGCCATTTGGTAAAATGTTATCTTGAGACATAGCCCTCTTCGTTTCAGGGACTCCCTAGGGATCTGAGTTCGACTAGTGGATTGTTTCTCATTGCAAGCCAAATTGACATGCACTACATATACGTCGAGAAACACCAGTGAGATTTCTAACTAAAACAAAACAAAATAAAAAAGATAAATGGAGAACATGCCGGTTCTTGTAACAATTTTAAATTACCTCTAACTCTCTTCATATCAACAGTTTAGTCGCCACTCTGACAGCGTGCCAAAATGCTTAGATCACGATTATTATGCCTAATTCTATTCCCGGCGTAGGAATTGTATGGTGGATGCAGCATTGTAATCACTACGTGGAATCCACGGGTCATCTCGAGGAGTGGTCTGATTTGGCTGATCAATAAGGGCTATTCTCCACTAAAGTATGACTAAGAGAGGCCTGTGTTGTGTTGGTAGGCGAATGGTTGATTGGATTGCGAATGTTTAAAATGGAAGACAAATCTTTGGGATTTTTGGGGTTCCACTCATACGATCAGGTGAGTCCCACCTCTTATTTATAAACTCATCCTAGCAACCATTGATAAATGGTCTTTGATGGAGGTTATCTTTAAGTGCTCTTTGGAAAATAAAGATGATCGAATAATACTAAACGCTGTTCTCGATTAATACAAACCCTTAGCTTGCATTCATGATCAAGCCTGGCAATGATGTACCGAGGTATCTCGTTAAGCACGTTGTCGAATATCTTGACTGGAGAAGTTCTGACTTTTACGCACAAGTGATTAATATCCACCTGATCATTGAAGATCGAAGGGAATTGAGGGACTTACCTTGATCGGGGTGAGTTTCCCCGTGATCCCGGCGGTCGGGGTTTAGAACTCCATAAAATTTATGAACAATTAAAGTTGAGGAGACAATTAATCATAAGCAATTACCTTGAAGAAATCGGAATTAACTTGTAAAGCGAGGATGAAGAATATGGAATGCTAAGATTTAAAGCGAATGAATATTTATCTTTGAAAGATTACAAACTCTTAGATCCAAAACTTCTAAAGAATGGAAATGCGAAATCACAGTCTATAAGGTACCACTCGAAAAATGGAGAAAAACTCTTATTATCAAAACCTAAACCATAGAAGTCGGCGCCCACATTACTTGTGTCCTCACTCCTTTTATAGCCACCTCCAGTGATTTTCCCATTTGGTTCGTTGTAGTGCCCTCGCGTGCGGATTGAATTCTTGGACAAATCCCGTGAAGTTCCATGCGAGTTATGCAAGTGAACTTTAAGTTGTACCGGTACAATTTCCATATTGTTGATTTTCGAGCAAGTTGTCTGCAGGTGGGAACTTCAGGTTGTCTTAGGTACAATATAATCCTTGCCAATTTTTCGGCAAGTTGGCTCAGGTAGAAGAGACTTTAAGTTTATGCCCAGGTACAATATGTTTACTGCCAATTTTCCAGCAAGTTGTACCGGTAGAACTTTAAGTTGTACGGAATGCAAGATATCAATTAACTTCCTTGCTTTGCTGGAGTTCAGAGACTTATTCGATTGCTCACCCACATCCACATTGCTTCATATTGGCTTCTGGGGCAAACATCTTTTGCACTACGTTTTAAACTGAAAGACACTGGCTTTGAGAACATAAGAAGAAATTAGAAGTATTGTTCTTTGCCAAATGTGGGTAAATTGTGATTTAAGATGTGCTTAATTCTATTATAATTATCACTTTCAAATGTGTATTCATCACACTGACCTGCATCTTGCTAGTCCTAGCAAGGTGGGTGGAACTACCCACTAGGTGAATTTCAACAAAGTATTTGATATAGTCAAGCTTTGCAAGAATCTCAAAATAGCAATTATGGAATAGAACATTTCACCCACTTTAGTATGTACCAGCATGACTCAAATTAGATAACCACATTCTTACAATGAACTTATAGCAGAAGCTAACACAAAGGTGATTTATTCGAGGATATGGATTAGATTTAAAGAAATGTCAGGTAGTCATGCATGCAGTGAACTGTAATGAATGATATAAGGTAAGCGATCATATAACATAGAACATGTAACCATCATGCATAATGTTAAAAGGAACAACAACCATAAGTAGAATCAAAGAGGTCTTAAAAGTTTGTAATGACCGTGGGCTATATGAAAGAAAAGGTAAAAGATCAAAGCGAATTGTTGGCACTTAACATGGAGTCTACTACCCGATTGCCAACACCACCCTAGTCTAGCCTAACACAACTATGCAGCGTCGTCCTCATCCTCATCAGAAGAGAATGTGTCCTCGTCCACACAATCATCTAATTCTTCTGATTCCCCCTCTAAATCTGGAGAAGTAGCATCCGCTATCGCTGGCTCCCCCTGAAAGATGTGGCTCTCAAGCCTGGAGAGACGTCGGTCCAGCTGCTTCTGCTTCCCGAGAATGCACTTGAACCACCCCTTGATCCTTGCTCCATCCTCTTCCAAAGGCGATGTGCTCGATAGTCTTTGAGGCGTGGATGAAAAGTGGTCGGGAGGAGAGTCTTGAAGGCCGCGGTACGTGGAAACTCCGCGCCGTCACCGTAGTTGGTTGCTCCCAATTTGCCCTTTGCTTCTACTATGAGGATCACATAAATGCCATGGCCCAGAAACCATGTCAGAAATCCTCATTTCGACAAGAAATTCATTCTTGAACTTGACGCCACAGCGAGTAAAACATGAGTGCAACACCAAACCAAATATCTACCATGCTCCAGCTTCGCTTTCTAGTACACCAAGATGTAATCGGTAGAAGACAGCTGAAAAAGCCAGATCTAAGTATGAATGGAAGGCCCAGTTCATCAAATCCACACATAATTTCTTTGGGGCATTGGTGAGTCAGAAAGACATCACTAGAAACTCATAATGCCCATATCTCGTCCTGAATGCCGTCTTGGGAATGTCCGATTCCCTAATCCTTAACTGATGGTACCTTGACCTCAAGTCAATCTTGGAGAACACTCTTGCACCCTAGAGCTGATCAAATAGATCATCAATCAGAAGCGAGATATTTATTTACGAATAGTGACTTTATTATTTTGTAGTCTATACCTGACCTCCAAATATCAATACTCTTCTTCACAAAATAACACTTAGGCGCTCCCAAGGTGAAATGGGCCTAACTCAAATCCCCTATCCACCAGCTCTTGTAGCTGAGTCTTAAACTCTTTCAACTCAGCCGGTGCCATTCTATAAGGGTAAAGAAATAGGAGGCGTACCGGGACTAAATCAATGGGAAAATCAGCTCGATTCACAGAAACCCAAACACAGGAAAGATCAATGAAACACATCAGGAAAGTCCCTCACTCTTTGGTACATCCTCCGATCTCCTTACGCTACTACGAGTGTCGACCCTACGTAGTACAGATACCCTTCTGACCTTTTTGAAATGAAGCATCTACATGAGAGAGAAATCAGCGAAATCAAACACAGAAGGTGCTCGCCTCCGCTCTCAAAGAAGACTACTATTGTAGTCGATTAGTCTAAATATCACCTCCTTGCGGAAACAAATCCATTGGAAGCATAGTTTAAGGAAACAAACCCGATCCATCCCAAGAATCACATCCAACCCCTTAAGATCTATTAATATCAAATCTGCTTCCATAACTTGGCCCTTAATAGAAAACAAGCTACCCTTAAGCATCTGACTAGGCCATAGAGACTCTCCTGTGGGCGTGGCAATCTCCAAACCATCCCGAAGATTGGAGTCATCGACTTGTCTGTAGCACTCACGTGGAATAAAGGTGTGGCGCCCTTGGGTCGATAGTACCACATCATCGTCATAAAAATAGATCTTGTACGTCACAAGCGTCGGGGTGGCCTATGTCTCATGGTCATAGCATAAACTGCGCCTCTAGCGGTGGTCATCCTCTCGTCCCTATATACGGTATTTGGTGTAGACCCCTATTTGTCCCCATCTTAAAGGAACCACAGTGCGCTGTGTATCTGATCCTCCATGCCCACTTCTTTCTTTGGGCGGAGTACGAGCTTGAGACTCTGAGTGCGGCTGGATTCTCGATGAGGGTGATCCCTCTTGAAATGTCATATCTGCACTTGCGGCATACATTATCCCATTGGCATGGTCGTGAATCTTCTTTGCATACGCCTGCAAGTCGAGCCGAAGCGCACCGATGCAGTCTGCGAAAATGGCTACTGCCACTACTCATTGATTGAAATCCAGCACCCTGTGTATGTCCTCACGAAACGCACGCTGCGGCACCACGTCTGTCCCCGCGCTGGATCTCTGGCGCGCCGAAGATCAGTTTGACACCTCTTAAGATGATCTACGTGAAGGGCTCTGAAGACGATCCATCATTATGATGGCGCTTGATGCGGCGTGTCAGAATTTTGTTCTCCACCTTTAGAGCGGCGTCTCTCATCGATTGATACGTGGGATGATCGGACCCTGAGAGGCTCAAAGCTATCAACTCACTCAATCCATCGAGAAACCTTCTCTTCTTCTTGGCCTCATCGCGGCAATTGGGATAAGTCGATAGCTCGAACCTACGCTTCGTACTCAAAAGCTATCCATGCTACACAGGTAGCGTCTCAAACTCTAGCCTCTTAGTCTCTTAACAAAGGCTGGGGCAAAACTTCAGTGTCAAGCGGTCTGAAGCATTGCCCAAGTCATGGCGTTTCCTAGTCCTCTCATCACCGCCACCACTTCCTTACCTTGCCCCACTGCGAAACCGGCTATCAACTCTATCCTTATCAGGACACTTTGTACCTTCGTCCAAATCTTTATGTGTCATCTAGCCGGAGATAAAGCCACTATGGGATCCGTGGAACCATCAAAACCTTAACACTCAGTACGATCGTCAGCGGTAACACCCGATAAACCCTCCTCTCGAGTGATCGAGCCAGGTGCTCAACAAGATTCTCCTCATAAGTAGGTGCATCTGAACTTTCCACCAAAGCCTGTTGGGGCCTACGTCTACCTCTGGGCGCCATCAGGAAGAAAAACTGTGTTTCAAGAATAAATGAAACAGAATAAATTTCAAGGATCGAATTGAGGGAAGGTATACAAAACCTTTGGATGAGTTACTGCAGCCCGTGTGCGACCTCAAAGGAATTTAGAAACCTAGAGCTACGATGCCAAGGCGGCAAGACCCGGCTCAGGAAACCCTCCCAAGATTCCTGGGTGGTCCCGCCTAAGTGAGATTCTCAATGTACAATCCTAGGAATGTCCAATGGAACCCAAACTTTAAGAAAGAAAGTAAACACACGCATTAATATAATACAAATATATATATAAAAGATCCTGACCACTCAAATCACAACTTCCAACCCATCTTCTTTTGTAGGTCATAACCCTGAACACACATGATAAAGACTCATATGAGTTCAATACTAAGATCAGAGCATTCTAAGAGTGTTTACGAAATTAGGGGTACAATGAAAATACATAAGTCCAATAAAATAAAGGCAGATAGATAAGATAGAATCTTTCTTGGTAGCGCAGAGCAGTGGCGTAGAGGCGGCATGGAGGGTAGGTCTCTACGGACTATACCGGACCTAAGAAACGGATTTAAAACAATAAAACGTGAGATAATAAATCTCGGTGGTGGCTTAGTATAAGGAAAATAATGTTTTTATTTTCGGCTTTCCTTCTCTCGAAACCTTCGTCATCTTTAGTAAGGTTCCTCGTTCAGAATCATTTCACAAAACCCAAACTTATACCCCGATCAACAATAATAAGAAATTCATGCTCAAAAAATTTAAGCCACGACATCATTATCAAGAACATATGACCTGAATTTATTCACAACATAAAATTGAGCATAAAATATGCTCTGCCTTCTCCGTAAAAATAATCATGAAAATACGTAACCATAAATATTGAAATGGTTATACCTTACTCGAGAAGCAACAATCATGCGTACCATATACCCATAGTAAACCGTCGGGTAAACCCAACCTCACGACTCAGTGGCAACTAATAAACCTTCGGGTAAACCCGACATCACGGCCGTGGAAACAATATATAATCGTTGGATGGAACCAACCTCACGACACCGTGGCAACTAATATAAACCTTGGTGTCCAGGCATGCGGCCCGTGGAAATAATATATCTTGGTTGGATGGTACCAGCCTCACAACACTTGAAGTGGCAAACCAGTGCAACGCAATATGAAATGCTGAATTGAACCTCTGGTACTATATGGTACATCGACTCATAACAACCAACTTTAAGTATCTTTACTCACATATACGCTTTCCAACGGCCAATTTGTATTATAACCATTTCACAAATCTCAAATCATTTCTTAAATCAATAAATTTTCAAAATGGTTTAAAACCTCAATCCATGTGCCAAAATGTTTAAATACCACAAATTTATCCTGAACTGATGGAATTTCCAAATATTTAAAATGTTGACAAAATCACACTAAATGACTAACTTGTTTATATAAAAAGCAGTTGCTTATATTTTATATAACCATATTCGATCAAATAATGTATATATAAAATAATTTACCATCATTTATATCATAATAATACCCAAAGCATTTAAAGAGTATATAAACCATTCACAGTTCACAGATGTTTAGTGTCTCCCCTGCTGAATCGTCTCCAGGGCCTCAGCGTGAGTGCACGTAATAATATAAAAATACCATTGGGGCTTCAATAACTTAACCAAAGACATTTAGGATGCACAAATGTCTTGAATAATTACCAGAACTATGAAACTATCTAAATTGGACAGCCAGGTCAATTATACGTGTACCCTACGGACCGGTACCCCCAAAGAGTGGGGCTTTTCACCTGGAGGCTAATTTTAAATTAAACCTTCCAATAACTCATAAAAATGTCCAATTTCACTAATCCACCTTCAATTTTGCCTAATTTGACCAATTGGTGTCAATTTAGGTCAAACTTTTCATTAAGTAAAATGACTGAAAATGAAACTAACTAAGCAGCGTCAAATTTACAAAATTTATATCGAGCCGAGACGGGAGCGCGTGCCCTTACCTTGGTCAAGGTTCTTCGTGGTGGCGAAAAAACTCTATCCCAGCGGTTGGCGAAATTGTTTCGATCGTATCTTTCAAAGCGGTGAGGAATGCGCAAAGGGACCGCGGTAATGAGTTCGAATGAGTAAAAATGGGGGGGCAGAAAAATATATCGGTTGGCTGCGATGGCGGAAAACATCAAAATCAGACTGACCCACGTGGCGGCCACGATCGCTCGTGGCGAATGCAGGCGGCGTCCGTGATGGTTCGCGTGAAATTTGGCGGTAGTCGTTTGGTGGTGGCGCTCCTCACTGTAAGCCAGCGTGTAGCAAGAAATTGGCCGGAGAATCCCTCACGGCCAAAACCCGTTACAACGGCCTAAAAGCGGTTCAAAAGCGAACGATTGGGTCCAATGTTTTGGAGAATTTCTAGTTTTGGAGCTTGGGTAGTGTTTTGGGGTTAGGGTTCTATTGTACGCAAACTATGTTTATATAGGGCCTAGAATTCGCTTTTAGGTAAAGCGAACCCGGCTTTGAACCCTTTGATAAAATGCTCTTTGTTTGAACTCCCCGGGGCCATAACTTTTCATCCGTAAGTCGGATTTTGACTCAACGGAATCCCAATGAACTTGTATCGACGAAGCCTACAAAATGGTGTCTTAGTCAACCCAAAATTATCCATCCTTTAAAAAGTCAACTTGGGCCCACATACTAATTGTTGGTCAAACGTTTTAAAAACTTGTATTATTTGGTACGGGTCGTTACACTTTTGTCACATCACATGTCGTTTTACGACTTTTAGATGCTTCGGTGCCTCGGCGTGTAAATTCAGCTATCTCGGGTCGTGAAGTCGACATGGTAGCTAAATTTTGCGAGGCGATTCCAACGGTAAGTCCGTTTCATCATCCGAGACTCTAAGAAAAATTTTACAGATTTTACTAAAAATTATGATTTTGTTTTTCGAAAAAATTAGATTTTCTCGAGGTTTCACATATTCAACGATTCGACATATCAGTCGTGAACCAAAAGCAAGTAATTTGTTAATCAACGAGAATTTTATTCAAATATCAAAAACATCTCGATATTGTACAAACTAAATTTCTTCCTCTAATGCAAAATTACAAATAAATTTGTATCTAATCCGAGGAGGAAAAACTCTCTATTTCTTGATCTAAAACCTATGCTCTCCTAGGTTTTAGCTCACGCTACAATGGTTCCCAAGTCTCGAATTTATTGCCGGAAGGAAAGGTACATTAACAAGGTTGTTGACAAATTGAGACCCTTCCTTTAAACTCTGTCTAGCGAGTTCCTGCGGATGATGGGGTTTTGGTTAGCCCTTATTCCCGATTCCTTCCCATCATTCATTCTCATGATTATAGGCGTTGTATGGAATCATGAAGCTAGAGTTGGTTGTTTTCAGACTCTCATTTCTATGCATGCGCATTTGCCCTTGGAACTCTTCTTTTTCCTCATTCTCGCTTGCTGACCCGCTTTGTTTATTAACACGTGTCTTCCCATCCTTTATAGTGATCTTGATTCTCTTGGGAGCGATAAAGCTCTTAATTCTCTTTCATTTTTTCCAATAAATGAATTATTACAATTCTCGTATTCAAGCGTCACAGCTATTCCAAGCAGAATTTAGAATTTTAAGGAAGTTTGATCGTTCTAAAGAGTTATTGAATGTCCCGAATTATTCTTTCGAAACTAAGCAACCTAAACTGTTTCTTTTAATTAAGGCCCGGTTTTGGTTCTGTATTAATAACAGTTTATTTCAGGGGGTCTAAACGATGGATGCAAAAGTGGAAAAGTTGGAATGAATTAAAGATGAATGGAGATTGGAATGGACGTTGGGCTCAATGTCATGATTGCGATATGGGGTTAGACATTACATTTTGAGCCTCTTAATTAATGATTTTCAATGAATCCTATTTTTAATGCTGGAATGCCCAAAATGAAAGGTTTAAAACCTATTTTTATCATGGATCGAGCAATCCCACGCGACCTAAAGATTTTTGTCGCGACCTGCAATGTGGTCAAAACCTTAATCTCACTGTTGTGACTTGTTTTTCTAATTTATTGTTTCAATGTCCAGCATTCTTGGTCGCGACTTATGAATTGATGTTGCGACCAGAAAGTTTCTCAGTTCCCTCGAACAATCAATTCTCAGCAATTTCAATTCGCCAAATCCAATCAAAACAAATTATAAATCTAATTCATCTTCATCATTCAAATAATTAACAACCACCACTATGCATTGCATTCAAAATTTACACAAAATAAAATAAAATTCCTCCAAACTTTCAATCATTCTAAATTAGAGACAAATTTACTAAGTTCAAGCAGCTAAGATATCGCTCTCGTTCCCTTTGCATTGGAAGTTTGATTGTAGATGTTCCCCCTTTGCACATTCTTATTGTCCTGCAAAACTAAAAAAAAATAATTACTTACTCTTCAATCAGTGATGAATAAAATTACACAAAGCTATTAGAAACTTTCACACAAAAGTATAACTAGAAAACTTAAAATAATCGATGTGGATCATTCTCCACAAATATGCTCAATTTTTTAGTCTTTAGTCGGGATCACGCCATAATATATTTTTGTTTCTTCAAATTTTCTCATTCAGAACTAAGAGTTATTCTTCCACTTGCATTTTCCCAAGGTAGTGCTTTAATCTTTAACCATTAACTTTGAATTCCTCATGATTGCTGGTTCTAAGTGTCACTGCCCCAAAATTTGTACTCGATAATATTGTATACGGTCCACACCATTTTGATTTAAGCTTCCTTGGAAAGAGTCTTAGTCTGGAGTTGAATAACAGACTCGATCTCGCTTGAATTCTCTCCTCAAAATCCTTTGATCATGCCATTTTGTTTTATCTTTATGTGATTCGCACTATCATAAGCTTCATTCCTAAATCCTTCCACCTCTCTTCTTAGCAAATTCCTTGAAATCAAAATTTAGCTTCGATGGCCCACATAGCCTTATATTCTAAACCAAGTGAAGGTGGCAAGGTTTTCCAAAGACAAGTCTCGTATGGGGACATTCCAATGGGAGTTTTAAAAGTACCCCGTATGCCTGCAGTGCATCATGTTTCGTAGACCAATCTCTTATGCCGGAGCTTACAGCCTTTTCAAGAATTTTTTATCTCCTTGTTGGAAATTTCACTTACCCATTTGTTTGAGGATGATAAGCCAAGTTCATAATGTGTTTCCGATACCATATCTCGCGCATGAGCTCACAAACACCTTATTTTCAAAGTGGCTTCCTCTATCACTGATTATAGTTCTGGGTGTCCCAAAACTGCTGAGAATATTTCTTTGTAAAAATCCCACAATTGTGTTCACATCATTTTTGGGACAAGCTGCTGTCTCAACCCATTTTGATACATAATCTACAGCTAGGAGTATGTATGTATTTCCAAACGAAACTGGAAAAGGCCCAATAAAATCTATTCCCCATACATCAAATAGTTGCACCACCAGGATACCTTGCAGGGGCATTTCATTCCTTTTGCTTAAATTTCCCATTCTTTGGCATTGATCACATAGCTTCACCCATTCAAAACAATCCTTGAAAATAGTAGGCTAATAAAATCCAGACTGAAGAATTTTATGGGTTGTTTTGTCTTCTGCAAAATGTCCTCCATATGGTGATGCATGACATTCCTGTAAAATCTTACTTTGCTCACCTTCCGTACACACTGATGATCGATAAGCTTCTTCTAAATAGCAAATAGTCATCCCGCATGTAGTACCCGCTGTCGGGCCCTAGCTTTTTCTCTCGCGATAATCGACCTCGGTGGCATAATTCCATAAGCTAAGAAGTTCACAATATCAACATACCAAGGTGATTTGGAGTGACAACTGGAATAACTACTCATCTGGAAAATTTTATGCTATTTCTCTTTCTTCTTCTTGTACAGCAGGTTTCTCCACTCTTGACAAGTGATCAGCTATCACATTGTCACAACCTTTCTTGTCTTTTATTTCTAAATCAAATTCCTATAATAGCAATACCCACCTGATCAGTCTTGGCTTTACTTCTTTCTTTGCCATTAGATATTTAATTGCTGCATGATCAATGTGTATAATAACATGGGACCCCAAAATGTATGACCTAAAATTTTCACATGCAAATACTATTGCCGCATTTCCTTTCTCAAGAGTAGAGTAATCTTTCCCGAAGCTTCATCAAGGTTTGGCCGGCATAAGATATGTACTTGAATACCTTTTCACTCTTCTCGTCCAATACAAATCTCTATTGCAAAATCACTAGCATCACACATGATTTCAAATTCTGTTCCACCTGGTTTTGCCATGATGGGGAGCTTCAACTAGTCCGAGACTTGATTTCTTCAAAAGAATTCCGTAGGATTCATCAAAATTGAACTTAAGATCTTTTTCTAGCAATCTCGTATAAAGGGTCTAGCAATTCTTTGAGAAATCTCCGATAAATCTTCAGAAAATCCAAAGATGTCCTAAAAACTCCCTAATTCCCTTTGACCTGTAGTGGATGGTATTAGATTTCTATAATTGAAACTTTTGCTTGGTCTACTTCTAGCCTCACGGCAGAATCACAGGCTCCTAAGACAATTCTTCCTCAGACCATAAAGGGCATTTTTCCCAATCTCGTAGTTAGATTTTACCCCGGGCACCTTGAAGTACGGGTCTTGGTTATGTAATCAGCTCAAAAACTGGATCCATACACTGTGAAATCATCCATGAAGATCTCCATAACTTCCCTCTCGCCAAATCGAAAATATGAGGAGATGAGGTGAGATCTTTGGAATGTACCAGAGCATTACACAAAACCAAATGGCATTCTTCTAAAAGCAAAAGTACCAAAATGGGCATGTGAAGGTGGTTTTCTCCTTGATCCCTTCGTGCAATGGCAATTTGGTTATATCCTAATATCCATCAAGAAAACAAAAGCCAGGGTGTCCTACCAACCTATCCAAAGATTTGATCAATGAAAGGCAAGGAATGATCCTTTCGCCAGTAGCATTTAGTTCTTTCTGTAGTCAATACATACCCTCCATCCTCGTCGCGCTTCTGTAGGAATTAGTCTATCTCTTTCATTTCTCGACATAAAGGAATCCACCTTCTTAGAACCATGTACCGGGCTCACCCAAGAACCATTTGATATAGCACTATATAAAAACCCATTCCAACTATTTCAGATTTTTCTCGACAACTCTTTCTATCTATTAGTGGTCGTTCCTCCTTTGATGCTCAATAGAAGTTTTGCATCATCATTCAGCAAATATTTTGTGCACATGCAAACTAGGACTCGATAATTTTCGTATCCTCAATTGACTACAATAGCTTCCTTGTACTTTCTCTAGAATTTAAAGTAGCTGTTTTAGATTCCACTAACGCAATTCGAGTATATGATAACTCCATTTTCTTTTTCAAGTTCTAAGAACTCATATTTCAAATGATCAAGCAATTCTTTCAATATTAACCCTTCTCGCACTAGTTTCTCGCTTCTCGCAGTTTTCTCTGGTCTCCCTCGGTCGCATACATCATCTTGATCAAGCCATTCATGCTTGAGACTGCTTTCTTTATTATACAAATTCAAGGCAACATTTCACACAATCAATACTCAAGATACTGAAAATTCATCTCAATTTCATTGATGGAATGCTGAAGAGTACAAATTTAATTCAACCTCAACACCGAGAAGACTAATGTTTTCTACAACCATACAACTTTTCGTGATCTACATCGTGGTGTTCCAACTCCTATTAAGATTAAAGTGCACCGCTTCATTCCCCACCCTTAGTGCTCGCCTTCACCTTCTCGCATCTATCAAGGTACCCAGCTTGCCAAGAAGGGTCTTCCTAGCATCAAGGGAACTCGGGGTGTCTTCCTCCATCTTCATAATAACAAAATCCACATGGAAAATGAATTTTCCCCTTTTGAGAAGTACATCTTCAAGAACACCTTCCGGTTGTGCCACTGGACCAAGCCACCCATTCACGGATTGCCGTCGGGGTAAGTTCCCCCAAACTTATCTCCGCACCACCGAGGTAACAATTTATACTAGCACCGTAATCACACAAGGCTCTTCTTGAATTCATATTTCCCTATGGAGCAGGGATGGTGAAACTCGCCCGGGTCTTTTCTATTTTTGCTGAGCTTTTGCTGATAACCGCACCGCAGTAGCTAGCTCAAGTTCACTATTCCTTCCTCAGCTATTTTCCTTTTCTTGTTCAGTATCTCCTTCAGAAATTTTGCATAGTTAGGCATTTGGTTGATTACCTCTGCAAATGGGATATTGATTTCTATCTTCTTGAAGATGTCCAAGAATCTAGAAAACTGTTCTTCCCTTTTCGCTTCCGGTTTCCGTGGGAATGACACTCGTAGGTGTATAAGCTGGTACTCTCTTTCGTTTCGTCACTACTTCCTTCCCATTGCTCACTTGTCTCGCTTCTTCTCTCCTTCCTTTCCAGCTTTCTTCTTGTTCTCGCACGCCTCTTTCTTTCCTTTCTTCTTGCCAGTGTTCACTTAACTCGAATCGCTTACGCAAATTTTCGATTCTTTTGAGTGTCACTAGGGAATGTACCCTTGCTCTGATTTGGCATACTAAGGGCCAACTGCCCTACTTGTGTCTCCAAGTTTTTCAATGAGGCACTTGTATTCTTCTGAAATACTTGAGTATCAGACTTGAAAGCTTCCCAAGTCGAGCGCTGCTCATGGAAGCGCATAAGCCTTCTGCTGCCCTCTATGAACTACAACAACATTTGTTCTTCAAATGGTTGAGTCCTCTATGACCCCCGGGATAGTCATTCCCCGCTTCACCCCTTTGATGCCGCGCTGAACCTCGTGGCCGCCGATATCCCTCGCAAGGATTCTGGCCCATGCCTTTGGCCTTGTACGCTCTCTCCACCATATGAGAAATTCTCATGGTTCCTCAATGCCGGATCAGAATATGCCAGTGTGTTAAGATTTGGCTTGACATGGTAATTTCTTGGTTCATTCACGCACTTAGCCTCCCTCAACCTCATAAGCCGCCCTTCTTCTTTCTAAGATTTCAAAGATTTCTTCTCATTGCTTCTCTTTCCATTGCTCTTATTTCATGAGCAGTATGAATTTTTCTTTCCTGTTTTTCCATCCTGTGCATGATGGCATCTAACTTTGCTTCCATAGCTGTCATTTTACTTAGCTCCATGACCCCTTTTCCTCTGTTGTTACCCCTTGTAAACTCAGATGGAGCCTTCATATTGCAATTCTGGTTGTGGGTCTTCATCGATCCCTAGCCTCTTCAAAGACTTTTTCTTTGAATGCTCCACAAAGACGGTTCAATGATGCCTTAGATACTATTTGGCTACGATATACTATATCCATATGGGTTTTAAATCAATTCCATGCATAAGGCACCTTTCAAATGCTCTCTTGAACTCCTCCTCCCAGCTATAGGCTCATCTTCCCTCTGTGGGAACACTATTATCTCTCGTCTTCTCGCAGGTGAGAGATGGGGAAAGAACCTCGCCCAAGTATGTTTCCACTAGTTCTTCCTAAGTATCAATCGAACCATATGGTAATGAATCATACCATGTGGCCGCATATCTCTTGAGGAAAATGGGAAGAGATGCGCCTTTATTTCACTGCCTCACACCATCTACCATCGTGATTTAACACCAGAAATCTACCCGTGTGCTCGTTGGGGGTCTTGAGCTGGTGGCTGAACCGATGTCGCTGCACCATTGTTATCAAAGTCATTTGGGCTCGGTTATTTGCATCCACAAGAGGGTCATTCGATTGCGTATCATTCTTCTTGGAATGATAGGCCCCGTAAATCCTCCATTGTGTTAGTAATAAGAGGCCTTTATCACATCCTTTGCTTCTTCCGTCTCGTCATGTCTCTCATCCGCTATAGCAGTGCCTTTTTTAGTCTTTTTAAGTTTCTTGAGTGTTCTTTCCAATTCGTTGTCTCGCGGTAATGTGTCCGAATCTCCGTTTCCCCGTGCATTAAAGGATTTCGAAATTGAAACTAAATTCCAGATTAATAGGATTAGTCAAACTAAAAAAATTATTTTCAATATGGCTTGTTAAAGATCAGTGGTTGGTATAGCCACGTTTCAGGAAAGTCATTATTTTCTTTATAAAATGTCCAAATTAGCATTTCCTCTTGTTGTGAATATTGATCTATTTAATCCTTTCTCGATCCCCTAAGAATGGCGCCATAAAACTTATTTGCCTTTTTTCTATATAAACTAAAACCTCAAATTACATATAGTTACAAGAGCCTTACACTCTTGCACCCATGTCACTTTGGATAAATTTGCTTAATTAAATAATTCTATCTTGATGTTTAGGATTTTAAAATTGGGTTTAGTCTATGACACTGCAAGTGCAGAGGTCATACAAGTAGTAAAATCTGAATGTAAGTCCAAGTATCATTCCCACAGAGATTGACAAGAATTAGAAATCAATTACCTAATTATTGTGTTCATGCTATCCGACTAAAAAAAGATTGATAGTGAAAGTTTATCTAAAAAAAATAATAGATCCTAGACTATTAACTAAAAATAGAAACTGCAATAACATGAAAACAACCAAAAACGTAAAGAACAAATTACTAGACCTAATATGTTTCCTGTGAGAAACGAAACTATCAGTGAATTACAGCTGAAGCTCACCACACTTTATTATAATAAAATACATTGCTCTATTGTAATATGGATCTCGATTTTGTCCAAGTTTGCCTAAATGTTGTAGTTGGATTTCTCCACATTCACTGGTTAGAAGCTCTTGCTTCTCTCGAAGTCAAGATCGAACCAGTTACTTGTATTTATGCTTTTCTTGCAAGATCTGGGTATTTTCTTTCTCAATACTTCACACCCATTGATGACTCCGCAGATCTTTCATTTAGATTTTTGCAAAAGTTTTACCACTTAATTGGTGGCTCGCCCTTCGTGATCTATTGGTTCGCCCTTTCCCCTTGATTAGATCTCATATCTAACACAGGTCGGAACTTCCCTTTAGATCGGGAGGTGAACCTCTTAATTATTTATATTGTTAAATGCTCCTCCAACTTCCAATTATGAAAGCAATGGGGATTTATCAAAATGAACTTTTAGATTCAACAGCCATCAATGGTAGTCTAACATACCCATAAGGAATGCTCTCAAATTCTCCGTGAATCTCCATCTCCGTGTCACGCAGAGGGCATCCCGAAACAGACAAGATGGCACTCCTTAAACCGGCATTCCCAGACTACTATCGGGAACTTATCTGACCCAAAACACCAAGTAAGTAAATCCCAACCCAACAACATTCTCCGTATTTTTGCAAACGACTATAACTAATCGTGACATCAAACCCAAGAGAGTCGTGTTCCACCATCAGACGTGATTAAAGAACGGAGCATCGATCACGTACATCCACTCGTAATCGCAATGAAAAACCGAGAAGAAATGAATTCCGTAAATTTGTCTTAGATTTCATAAATTTTCAGCAAAGAATTTTAAGAAGAAAATAACATAAATAAAAATCAGCTCCAATCGCTTTCGCATGCTTATCTGATCCGTAAAAGAATTTATCAAGAATAAAATAAAAATGAAATAAAATAAAAAGAAAAATAAAATAAAATTATACTCTAAACTATACTGAAGTTCCTCTCCTTCCCCTTTTCCGGGTAAGCGAAGATGTAAGCTACTTTGCATTTCATTCTTAACACTGTCTATTTATAACTGTCAAAAGAAAATGGGCCTAATGCAAAAAGCTCCAGGTGGAATTCCCAAAAGAAAGCCTAGTTTACTGTCCTAGGTCGCAACCTCAAGCTGGTGTCGCGACCTGGATTTCCCTTGATTACTCTTGTTTAGTTGCGACCTTGTTACTTCTGTTGGGACCAGGTTCCTTGCAGCGCTTGGATTAATGGTCGCGACATCGTTATTGGTCGCAACCTTGTTGGCTCAGTGGTTCTTAAGAGTTGATGTCGCGACCATGGCTCTCCACGCTGCTACCTCTGTCTCTTCCCTCTTCCGCATTCCGATCACTACTCCTGCCTCGAGCCGAACTTCTTCCTGTTACACGCACGCTAATTTCGGCCTTAGGTTGTAACTACATTTCTATTTCCAACCGCCTAAGCCCTGTGGTGTCAGGACTCCTTTTTCTGGTTCGCAACCTCACTTCTTTGTTGCAACTAGTTTCCTTCTTCCAATATCTATTCCGAGTCGCGACCTAATGTTGCTCTTTTTCTGGTTGCATGTAGTCCCAATTGCTCTAAAGTAGTTGCGACTTGGATTTCTCTTGCTCAGTTCTTCTTCAGGTCGCGACTTGAATGAGTGGTCAAGGGAGCATCGCTTGCGGGTCCTTTTTGATATCAAGGGTCGCAACTTCGCCTCGCAAGGGACTTTGTTTGGTTTCTTGTCGTTGCGACTTTGTTTTTCAACTCTTAGTTTGGTTGCACCCCAACTTCCGTGAAGACTCCAGCCTCGCTTTCATGTCGCGACTTCAACGCCACGCCGCGACCCTCGCCACTAATCAAGGCCACGACATCTGCGTGGTGTCGCAACCAAAGATTCTACCTTGAATAATTCCTTTAGTCTCAACCACACTTCCTTTGTCGCAACCTCTTTCACTTGTTGCTTTGGTCATTTTGGTCGAAAGCTCAACTTCAAGTCACGACTTCGCTTGCTAAGGTCTTTTATTTCTCCCTAAAGACTGATCTTAGTGATGTCGTGACTTGGAAATGACTGAACAAATGAGCTTCCTGTCGTGACTCCGATTTTCATTTGCGATCATTTCGCTATAGGCCGATCTCTTCTGCTACTGATTTTCGCTTCACAGAGATTCTTTCTCAAAATTAAATTTGAGTAAAATATCCACATTTCTGCATATGAATCAACATTTATCTTGTAATATGATCAGAAAAATGGATTAAAAATCAAATGAGTTTTTGGACTCATCAATGGGCATGCCTATTAGGGAAAAACAAGTTTGCAGCATACTGATCAGTTGGCCTCGTTTGGGTCATTACACACATTTCTTCGGTCCTATAGATGGTCATTGTCTCGCATAATGATACGGCTAGCTCTTATAGATGGTCATTGTCTGCATAATGATAACAGCTGGGCCCTTATAGATGGTCATTGTCTTGTACAATGATACCAGCGCCGTTCTTTATAGACCACTGCTTCGCATGCTGAGTACGCATTTCCGCCTTTATAGTTTTCTTTATCCACTTCTAAGGTTTTTGCAGACATGAAACATAAAAGCAAATGACAAGTATACGCAAATGAAATGTCTATGATGTATGACATGATATGAGAAGCATAGCATTGCTATGTGATGATATGTAAATAGTGACAAGTACATGTTGACAAGAATAAGAAGAAAAATGTAAATGACATGAAATGAAATATGATATGATAAGAAAGCATAAGAGTTCATAAGCATGTAAATTATGTATGAAACATATATAAGCATGTGTATATGACAAGTATGGAATACGAAATAAGTATATGATATGTTATATGTATATGTATATGTGTAAAGTATGATGACTCTTATTAGAGTTCGCCCACGGTATGATTTCCTGCTCAAGCTTTAGCACGGTGTTTCATCCGTAGTACAAGAGGAAATCAGAGGGACGGTATTAATCCGTGATCAACAATAAAGGCCACATCACTAGGTGCCCACCGGAAGACCTTTTGTCTAATGTATATGTATTTTGTTTCTTTGTAAACAATGTAATATCAAATGTTGAACACTTCCATATATGGAGCTTGTATATATATTTTGTAATTCGCTGCTACTAATATATTACAAGTTAAATGTTTAACATTATATGAATGAACAAGCTTAAAGTTTATAAGTTTATAGTAATAAAAAAAAAATGACACCCTCGCTTGACACCGGGTGCTGAGTTGAGGGCGTCACACATCACATAAGCATGCACTATATTTTTTTTTTCTAACATTCAGTTCATTCATGTCAACACACCATTCAAGCATGTATTAACATACTTCCAACCATTACTTAGGCAAGTAATGCCATTATTCATATTCCCAGGCTGAGACAGTATGTCAGTCATACAGCTTGTTGCATGCCAAGAAATGACCATGTTCAAGCACAACACATTACAACCCAATGTGTTTGAAACACCCATATTGATAGCAATTCGTACACTTGGTGCAACAATCAGTTTTTCAGCACTGATGTGAGCACCTACTGCCACTGAATGGCTTATGGCTAGACTTTGACCTATAGGCTCAGAGTCCAAGAACACCCAGAATCGGAGTTCGATTGTGAATGCAATGGCCTAAACAAACTGTGGCTGTCCTTAAAATTTCGCATGGTATCTATCTGCACAACAAATCAACCCGGATTTTCAGTCTAAAACCCAAAAAAAAAAGAAAAAACAACATATACAATAATAACATGCAAGAACCGGGATTAGTTCCAAAATTTATACATCCATTCTGATTAATAACATACAACCCGAATTTCGCCTTAAAACCTTAAAAAACAAAGATATATATAATAACATTCAAGAATAAGATCGGGCCGAAAATTATGCATGGTAATCAGTCAAGTAATAACAAACCAACTCAACCAAATGCCATTTCCATGGCCCCAAACAAGGAAATAACCAGGGAGGAAAAAGTTCTCACATCTTGAAGTGTGTAGGACGAGTTCTTGATCCACCAAAATTTGAAAATAATGGAGGAAAAACTTCCTACTCCCTTTCTCCTTCCTTATGGCTTTCTTTCCTTTTTTCTTCTCTTTTCTGCTTCTCACTTCTTTCTCTAGGTCCAATTCAGCAACAAGAAGAACTCCTTCCCCTTACCGATCCATTCCATGTTTCTCCACTAAGCCTGTACATGTTTGCATCAAGCTTGACACATGGCTCAAGTCATGGCATGTCACTCCATACCGTCACACCAATCCACTAACTTCATGCATTCTAGCAGCTTACACTTGGCCACTATGTGCCAAGTGTCTCTATGTCGTCACGTATTCGCACCTTCATGCCACGTGTCACCCCCACTAATGGCACGCCCTGAATTGAAATACGCAAATCACTGCCTCGAATTCACCGAAATTTGACAGCTTACCTAGGTTTTACGAGACAAACTCAACGGTGAAACCACGTCGTCATGAGCACACTGCGGTTTGGAACACTAATCATGAGCTATGTTCAGGGGCACTGTTTAGGGGTTACTGTTAAAAGAAAAAAAAATGAGAATGACCCTCGGGATTTGGTTCGTTACAGAATCGTATTGTCTGTGACAAAAAAACTAGAACAAGAGGGTCTATGATCAATATATTTTTGTTTATCTCCTATATCTAATAGGAAATCATCCTTGAAATATATGGAAGAATTTTCTGGAGGATAAATTCTTCCAATATCTTGAAATAATAAAGGTAATCAATATAATCCTTTTTTGTGCAAAAATATCAATATGATGAGTATTTGATAATGCATAAGCAATTTTATATGTGATTGAGTAAGGTTTATTTCCTTCTCTCATAAAATATTTTCTTAAAGTCTTCAGATTAAACTTAGAGTTTTATCAAAATCTTTTATCTCCTAAATTATAAGCAATTCGATAAATATTAAATATTAACTTTGCATTTCCTCGCATTTCCTCTCGATGATACCTAAATTGCTTCTTTCTTATTTAAAATTCTGTTATCCAAAAGTGCTAAATCTATTGGAGTATCAATGTCTTCTCTAAAGGTTGCACTAATAATCATTTGTATAGATCCTATGTAAATCCAACCTATCTTACATTGTTCTTTTTCATCTATCTTTTGAATTCTTTTTTGCATTTCTACTTTTTCTAACAAAGGAATTTCAATTTTATTGGAAGTGGCTTCTATATTTAAAGCTTTTTCTTTTAAGCTAAGTCCATAATACATAATGTTTTTTCTTGATTGAAATCCAAATTTTTCTCAAAGTTTTCGTTAAATCCCTAATGTTCAGTTATACTATAATTAGATTTTTTAATCTTTTTAAAGAGATGACTGTCAATCAATAGATTTTGAGAAAAATCTCCTAAGCTTTCTATAATTTGATTATCTATTATTTCGCCATTCCCAATAATATTCATCGACCGAAATACGCCTATGATTATGTCTCATAAACAAGATTCTCTGAGTATTCATTTAGATCTTCAAATTTTGTATTTTATAAATTCTTCTTGATTTATCATTTTTTAAATATCTAAATCTAGTTCAATCTTTTTTTTTTATTGAATTTATTAGGAAATTCATTTGCATAATGTCTAATTTGATTGCAAGCATAACACCGGCATTCTTTTGCCTTTCGAGGATTTTTTCTATAACTCGTTCTTTGTCTTGTATTCCAATTCTTTTTAAAATATCTTGGTCTTCTTTTAATAAAATATCTTTTACGCACTATATCTTTATAAAATCTTTTATAAGGTTACTTTTCTTTGGTTGTAGGTTCTCTTTTAAATTTTCACATGAATACAAATCATTTTCCTTTGCTTATATAAAAATGATGCCCTTTTCTTAATTGTTTTAGCTTCTTAATCAAGTATGCCCGATGACACCATTCACTTAGCTTTTCTTTAGAAAAGCAACTTCCAAGGTATCTGAATTGACAAAAGGGTAATCTCTAATACATGCAGATCCCCATGGATCTGGTATATTGAATAAAACATGTTTAGATACATTGTATCTGTACCAATCTTTCCATAGATATGATAATAGTAGTCTTGAAAGACACATATGTAAGTGTCTAAGAGGCATATATTATTTAGTTTTAGCTTTAGTAAAGCATGAACATATTTTTCGGTATATTGTGGTGAATCTCTATCAATATATCCTTCTCCGAGGAATTCAATCCTTAATAGGTGAACAACTTTTGAGACAACATTTGTAATATTGTCTCCTTCTAAAGCTTGGGCTTTTGTATCTGTTTTTAAATTTTTCCGAAATTGTAAAGCAGGTTTAATCATTGCCATTACTATATATCTTTTTGCATCATCGTTTGTCATACGATTGATTGCAATTGCTAATCTTATAGAGGTTTCCCATCTATCAAGGGTGGATGAGATGTAAAGGTTACAATCTAAATCTAAGTATATACCGAAAGGGTTTATTCCTTCTGGTCTTAAATTATTCATTGGTGAATCTGTTTCTTGTTTTACTGCTCCAAAAACATAAGCAGTTCCTCTTGTAGTTGGTGTCCTAGAATGTCTAGGCCTCATAAATCTTGTTGAATGAGATGATTCAGGAATATCTAAAGCAGCTGTTTCTACAGGAGTGCTTGCAACAACTTCTATCATTGGATTTTCTTCCATTTTTTAATTATATGTGGGTATGTTTAATTTTTCTAAAATTTGGCTCAAAATTTATATTTCGGAATTAGATGTTGATTCTAGATCCATTTTTTAATCATCACCATCAAACTAATGTTCTTGGTCTGAGTAATAATTATCAAGGGAAAGAAAAGAATATGAGTCGTAGTCTTCAAAATCCATAAAGTCTTCTAGAGATTCATTACATTGTAATGATATTCTAGAAATACTAGGCATCCAATCAATAGCTTCTAGCCTTATTCTAAAGTTTTGATAGGCTATGATTGTGACGCCCCAATTTCCAGGGGTCCCGTTGACCACCGTCAACCTGCGGAAACCTGTGTGTCTCATATCATGAGACCAATACATGAGTAAAATAGCCACATCGAGCCCATACATCCTTACTCACCAAAAAAAAAGGTCAACTATATTACAATAGCTTCAAGAGTTAATTTCACTCTTATTCAAAAATATATCAAATTTAAGAATTCTAATACATGTTTCACAAAATATATATCAAAGCCACATGTCGGCTTCTTTTTCCTCGTGCCAGCCTGCTGAGTGCCGTCTCCCTGAATACTCCTTGTACCTGAAAGGGGGTTCCTACAACAGGGTGAGCAATGCCCAGTAGTGATAATCTCCTACATGGGTTACTCCCCACCTAAGTGCTCATGCAATGGAAAACACACACATTCAAGTGAATTTATGTTTCCTACTCGAATGCCTACATGCCCAATCCCACGTCTCGAGTCCTCACCGACTCCCTCACACATGCTTATGCCATGTATGAAAACCATTTTCAAACAAAAATATTTGTTTTATTTGTGAGCAACCCTCCGATATAAATACGTTGGACAATCCTCCGAGGTGAATTTGTTGGATAACTCTCCGAAACCATTCATGGGTCCCTCTCGACGTGAATTGTTGGACAATTTCCAACACAATTCTTCTGAATAACTTTCCGATATAATATTTATTGTTTCCTGACAACCCTTCGATGAGCTCTACGAATGCACCCACACCCATCGTTTCTAGGTGTCCTAAAGGCATATGAATGCATTATGCCATTTCCATACAACACATGTTAATATATCAAGCATGTATATATTAACAAAATTTAACACACAACAACATGTTATTCATTCATAGCAATAACACATACAATTAGCTCACATGGGCTAATACACAATCCGACAGTCCAAAACATCACACCAACAACACACAATTTGCACGTCATTTAGACACCAAGCAATAACATACAACAATAGCATACAAGGACCATTTCCAGTCTGCAAATCAGTCTAGGACGATCCGAAGTCGGTCCCAAAATTTCTAACATTCAGTCCCAAGGTTTTGGGATTGATCAAACAACCCCTCATGGCCTCACACCATCTATTCCATTTGAATGGCTCTTAAGCGAAAAATAACCAAATTAGGAGAAAACCCCTACCTCCCAGAGTTGTCGAAACTCCACAAAACCTGCACTCCACGCTGCAGTCTCTCGCGAGGGATCAACTTCACTTGTCTCACCGGAGTCGCGCTGACCGATCACCGGGAAATCTAGAGAGAATGTAGAGCTTCTCTCTCTAAAATCCCTTTATTTTCTCTCCTTTCCTTTCTCTCCCTTTCCCCACTCAATTCCATTGGGTCAAGTGGGAGAGTACTCCTTGCCACATGTCAGCCTACTATTGGCTCATTTGGACATCTTATCCCTTATCCATCTACCAGGATTTTCCTCTAATGGCATGATGTCATGTGTCCTATGTGAGCCCCACTGGGCTCATTGTCGACCATTCCGCCCCAAGACACGTGGCACCTCTCAGCCACTCCATAGCCGGGCCAAGTGTCCCACACTTCTCAATGCCTCGAAAACGTGGAAATTTTGACTTTCTCAAATTAATGAATTCGACGCGATAAATTTGCTAGATTTCACAAAGATTCCAATGCTGGAAGTCCGTTTTGTCCTCCGAGATCTAAAAAAAATCAGGATTTTGACCGAAATTACTATTTTACCATTTTTAAGAAAATTAGAATTTTCTCGAGTTTTACAATGATTATTATAAAGACCATTTCTCCACTATGACAAAACTATAAATATCATATCTATTTCTCTTAAAGAATTTTGAATATCTTCATTCGAGAATCTTACCTTTTTCTCAAAAATGTAGTTTTATAGGCAAAGGGTTCTACCTAATCCAGCTTACTTTTATCTAAATCTTTTATTGCTAAATCGTAGTGCTTTAATCATTGTTCCATAATATTTATCGTGATTCGAATTATCTTAAGACTTTTACTAAACTGCTACTACTACTGCAAATCTTCATATGGAAGAATCCATATTTCAAGTTCAATCTTCATCATCATCATCATTGATTAAATGATCACTATATAATGTGATTAGAAGCAAGATCTATCATTAGCTTTATTTATTGTTAATCTTTCTAATTCAATTATTCTTAATTGATGATAAATTACTTCAATCATAATTTCATTGAGTATAAAAATGTTTCATCTTTGTTGCTTCTTGTTGGTAGACCAGAAGATATATATAAATTTATGACACAATTACCAAAGGACTATTGTCTAATTCCCAGCAATAATGCCATGAAACTTGTTTGTTGTATTTCTTTGCAATTATACTCATTAAAATCGGTTTCTTAAGATTAGATAAATCTCTTTTCTACTGATCCAAGATCCTAAGTAATGTGCCGAACAAGCATTATCAATCAACTACCCCGAATTAATCAAATTTCACACTATTTGGACTCTAAATGGTAATTAAAATCGCCTTGAAGCCTTAAAATATACAAGTCTAATATATGTGGAATGAATAACAAATAAACTCGAAATTTAAAAGAATAAAGAATAAAGAATAGTAATGAAAATAACCTGATCGAACCATTATCTTTAAAGAAACATTGAGTACACTATTATTGTGAAAATCAATTTCTCAAGTAGACATTTTATAACCTTGCTTCATGAACCACGCATTTTAAATCGCCCAGAATGGTAGTGTAGCTAGATCTCTCCAATTACATCGTTTCTATCATCTAATTTTCCTACTCTTCAAGATGTGAATTAGATAACTACTTTAGACCAGGTTGCCTGCTCGATATTTTTCTTTTCAATACTTAATACCTGCACGTGACTATAAACCATAGCCTCCCAAGACACATGGGTATAGCATGGGTTTACTCTTTATCGGTTTCTCCTCCTAAATAGAATAGTTCATCATTTCATTAGATCTCAATAACACTTCCGATTAGAATCACTGCTCGAATCGAGGTGAAATTCGCTTGCCACTGATAATTCATTCAACTCATTCTTGATTTCAAGTGAGACGAGGATTTATCGAAATAAACTCACAAAGCTCATTAGATCTCCAATATTAGGTTAATATACCCTTGAGAAATTGTTCATCACTCTCAGGATTGCCTTCTCTGTGTCACTCAGAGGGCCTCCTGGAAATCAGAGTATGAAGCAATGCTACAGCTGGTATAAGACACTGATATTGGAATCAATTACAGAAAACGCGATAACCGCAGCGCATTTCGTCGAAAAGTTCAATAGCACCGACTTATTCTGCAGAAAAGATAAATTTCTGTAACAATAGAGTTTGCCTAATGGAAGCTCGGGTTTCTAAATCACTCGAATTACACACAAAGAATGGTTATCCTGATAAAAATAACCACCGTACAATGAAACCGGAGGTCCGAATTCCGACTGTCTCAACTTCAACAACCGTATAGTAATTTGAAGAAAAATGAATTTTGTGATGAAGCTTCCGCTTTAACAAGCTAATCGCTCGCATCCGTAAATAAAAAAAAAATAAAATACAAAATTCACTAATGCCCAACGACAAAATGAAATAAAACTAAAAAAAAAATAATAAGATAAGAAGAAAAATAACAAAAATGAGCCTTAGGCTACCCAGATCTTCGCTTTAGGCCACAAGAGCTTCTTTCAAATGTTACTGCTTATTTAGGTTTGGAAGTCAGTCCAACTTCGATGCACCTATTCAGGATTTCAAAATAATCGCCTTATCGTTTGTTCATGCGTAGCGACTCCATTTGTTTGTCGCGACCGACTTGAAGTCGCAACTTCTCTTCATGTCGCTACTTCACTGCTCGCTTTATTGAGTCAAGCTCGATGTCGCGACTTCAATCATAATGTGCCGCGACTTCATCTTTCTGCATTGTGATCTCTTCTGAGGTCGAGACCTCAATCATACGTCGCGACTTCGTTTTTCTGTTCGTCTGTAGCAGAAGCTTTTATCTGGTTGCACTTGCTCTTAACACCCCTTGTATCTGATGTCGTGATAGCTAAATGACGTCGGGACCTCCTTTCCTTGTAACTGTCGCTTATTACCAAGAACGCGACTTCCTTCGTCTTGTAAGCTCTTTGAGGTCGCTTACTTCAATCCATAGGTCGCGACTTCAATGTTGTGCTTATGAGCTCTTTTGATGTCGTGGAAGTTTTACTATTGTTGTGACTTGTTTTCAACATCTTTTGGGTATGATGTCGCGACAAATGAATGATGTCGCTGATTCTCCATTCTTTGCGTACCGATGTCGCTAATTAATCGATGACGCCGCTAATTTCTCTTTACTCAACCGATGTCGCGAATTAATCGGATGACGCCGCAGCCCTCCTCTTTACTCAACCGATGTCGCGTAATTAATCGATGATGCCGCTAATTCTATATTCAAAATTTTTACTCGCTGTCACAACTTCTTACTCGTCACGACCTCCATGTTCATCAACGCTAATCTTTCACTCACGCGACTTTGAAGTGGTGTCGCCACATCCCGGCCCCTCGCTTCTTTATTAACTCGGCTCCTGATTTTGAGTTTCGCGCACTGGGTGTTATTCTTCACATCGCCAAGGTCGCGATGATCAAGTCATTTCTTTCAAAATTAGTTGCGACTTCATTTGAGAAGGCTGTTCTTGTGGTCTTGTAGTCAGCTCCTTGTCGCGACCTCATGGTGGTATCACGACGTCATTTATCTCCGTTTGGTGTCGCGATGTCGCAATGATGTCGCGATAACTGAACTTCTTCATTTGACTGCTTCTCTTATTCTCAACCAAGTCACATTTTGTCTCAACTTCCTTCTGCAGGTCACGACTTCACTTATTCACTCTTCAGTTTCTTCTTCCAAACCAAATTTGTTGAGGTCGTGACTTGGAATTGCTGGAAACTGCACTTCCTGTCGCGACTTCAGTTCCAGTTTTGATTTAAATTTAATGTTAGGTCGATTTCTTATGATTTTGCTAAAAACTGATTCACGTGATTCTCGCAAATCGAATTCCTGATTCAATTATCATTTTCATAAACAATTCATCATTATTCTCATTATAAACTTGTGAAAAAATGTATTAAAAAATCTTTATGAGTTTTGACTCATCAAATTCCCCCAAACTTAAAATTTTGCTTGTCCCTAAGCAAAGAAAGAAAAAAATTTTTGTTTGTCCTCAAACAAATAGGCTTAGAAAATTTTTATGATTATTTTTCTCGATGATTCCACATTCTTCTCATTCCACCCTTTTGATCTGGAACTAAGAGATATCACTATTATTTCAAATTTCAGTTTTTATGCAAGAACAAGTCATGGTGTACTTCTATTACAAATTTTTTGATAAACTAATGTATTTAAACAGTTTATTTAACAAGTCTTGTTCTCAGGTGTAAAAGGTGTCATCAACTTTTCAACTTCATGATGAACTTAGTTGATCTTCTGGGAGTTTTCTTAGACTGTTTATCAAAGTCCCATATGCTTGTTTTTCATATTGATCTCCACTAATGTAGGTAAATTCAACCTTCAAAATCAATGAGGTCTTTCAGGCTTGTAATGTTGGGCTTAGGTAATTGGGTAGATAATGGAAAAAAATTAGGGTTGCAAATTACCCGCTTCCATCTTGCTCTACATTGTCAAGCTCCAACTTTCTTCCTTTTTCTTCTGCTCCTTTCTCCGATTCTCCTTAATCTCAACCCGATTCCCTTTTGAATTCTTTTATGGAATCTCACTCTCCATATGTATTTGATTTAGGCAGATCCCTTGTTCTTTAACTCTTTCGCTTTACTTCTATGATTCGAATAGTGCAATGTTCATTTCTTAGGCTTTCTATCGCCTAGAGAAACTTTGGGCTAGCAACTCCATACCGCCTGGCATTAGGTGCTAGGTGTTAAAACACCTCATACGAGCTTAATTGTTCAAGGAACAAAGCCACAAGACAAAACTTATTCTTGGCTCTCACTAGCTTCCCGCTTCTTTACTTCTTCAACCCTTCTTGTCAAAATCGAATATTACTTCCAAACTTGTTTCTTCCTTAATACTACACTTCTCTCAACTAGAAACTGGATAATTTGGGTTCTTTTTATTGCGTGTTTATTGCAAGGAAGGAATTTCGCTTTTCAATTGTCAGTTGTTGAAGAACTAAGGCTTATTTGGCTCAAATCGTGGAATCCAGAGAATATGCTTACATATTTTAAGTAGCCTTAAAGGCCTGCCGCCAAGGATGGCCTCTTATCATTTCCTCGTTGGTTGTTTTCACCTAGGATTTCGCCTCAATCAATAATCGTAGTTCTAGGACCGGTGGATTTAAACTCGAATTCCCTAAGATGTCTTTAATTCTCTCAAAAGTTTCATAAGCTGGTTGACCAATGTGTATTATTTCTTCAAGACTCAGACTTATTCACCGTATACTTACATTATTTTAAGCAAGTATTTTGTCTCTATCAAGAAATAACCAATTTTCCACTTTTTGCAACTAAACTCGAATCTTGAACACGCAAATGTTCACCCAGCTTTTATTCATGCCCTCGATTTTAAATTTATTTGTGTTCAAATTTATCTCCTAGTTAAACTACTTTAACTAGTTCAGATTATGACATTTCAACATTTTCATTCTTGAACTAAGTATCAATGTTATTTTCCCAACAAGTCAAGCAAAAAGTAAAAACACAAGCTAACTACAAGCAAACAAACATTTCCTTTTCACAATTCTTTCTTTGTTTTATTGATGATCAAATTGCAAGTGCAGAGAACAACATTAGGGAACAGAGGAAGAGAAAGATCAGTCAATGGTGTTTATTTTTTCTTTTGGAGGGAGCATAAAAATGTCGGGGGTGTGGGGTCTAGGATCCAAAGTAGCCAAATTTGGAGAGAATTTAGGAATTTCATTTCCATTCTCCCCTGCTCTTCTCGATACTTCTTTCCATCTGATCTTCAAGGACTAAATCTATTGGTGAGTTCAACTTTTGTTCAGTCATCTCTTGCCTTGCCCTAATGTGTTCATTGTCTCTCCATCTCAAACATGACTTCTAAAAATTCGAGAGATTATCATAATCAAGTCCAAATTTTCTAAATCAGATTTTCTTTGTATTTTTCTATTTTCCTCCAAATTTTTTTATCTCTTTCTTCTATTATTTTATTCTCAAAGTCCTTGGAGCAAAGGATCAGATAGGAATTTGAACCCCTTAATCTCGGCTTCTACAATCTTAGCCTCTTGTTCCGAATCTCTTTTATGATTATGAGCTGGGAATCACGATCATACCGGTTATCAGAAATAATTCATGCCCGCTTTTAGCTTTTCAAAGAGATCTTGGATCCCCGCCCCCATTTCTTTCTGGAATTCTCCTCTTGAAGCTTCAAATTTTCCTTCATCCAAGCTCCTCTCTTCTCGCTCATTACTCCTTCCTATTGCTGACTTCTTTCTTTCATCTCGGCCCATGCATTCTTTTTCTGTCACACTCCCAATGACAACCTTCTCTCTGTCCTCTTCTCCCACCTCCCCAGTTGTCTCCACTCTTTCCTCCTCTTCCATATCTTCTCTCCCAGATACAGAAACACATCCATTATTTATTATTTTCTGGGCTCTTTTGTGAGCTCTCTCTTCTGTTCAAAATCCTGCCTTCACCAGCAGTATCGCCAAGCTGTAGCAAGAAACTCTGCACTCTTCATATCTTTCATGTCTCCAAAAAATGAGATGGTTCCACTCCGCCCAGCTCCTCCCAGACTCATGCCTTCTCGTTTCCACCATCGTGGTCCTCTTCTTGTCTTTGCACTCTCCCTCATCTCGAATCCGTCTCCACTATGACCTCCTTCTTCTTTGATTCTTTAGAGCCCCTTGCTTACTCCCAAGTAGGGAGTGAGTGGTGACATTTTAGGGCATTCCTCTCTTCTTCCCATGTTCCTTCACACCAAATTCTAATACATAACCTTGTGATGGTTCGTTTGACGAGGACAAAACCCTGCTTATTACCATCATGATACCTCATTATAGAATTTTCAATAACTGGTCCCAAAGATCAATCTTGTATCCTTTCGCATGGGCATACAGAGAAGGATTGCCTCTTGGTTCTCTTTATCGCGGCAAATGCAAAGTCGTAGGACCGTAATAGAGGATAAGAAATAAAACTAGCACCTTGCCTCCTCTCACAAATCTCCCCGCCAGTGGTCTTTTTCTCTCTCCTTTCCTTTCTCCCACCGCCCCTTACCGTCATACTTCGCAAGCTTCTCACTCGCTAGGGTTGCTCACGCCTTCCTTGAATTTTGATCCGTTTCTTCTCATTCCTTCCATCCCATACATCTCATTAATAGTCTTTGCTCCATAAGGCACCCGCACTCCTCCCGACATGCATGTAGCCCTTCTTTCCTTCCAACCGCATTGGAGTAAAATTTCTGACGATCGTTGCATAAACTGCATCTTGATGTTTGCGCACTCTCCCCACCCCTCGCTGCTCCATCAATTCCTTGAACGGTGAGATGAGCTGGTTAAAACCTCACTCTCCTACAAATCCTCTTTCTAGCATAGTTCTTTTCCATTCCGAGAAGCTCCTCCTCGGTAGACGAACTCGGCCTTCTTTTTTCTTCGTTGCGCTTCTTTCCCTTTCTCCTCCGTTGCTTTGTCACTCACTGAACTTCCGGGCTGACCCGACAATTGCCTCCCTCTCAAGTTCCGCATGAACTCCCTTCCGTCCGAGCATACCCTCCATGATTTCGCCAGCCTGGGACGAGGGTTGAAGGTTCCTACCATTAGAAAATCGAAGGTTTTTATGAAGAGTTCGGGTTTAGTTTGCAAGAGTAGAGAACCGTGAGAATATATGAAACCGAAAGGTCAGATTTGCTTCAAGGGAAGAGATGATAGTAGAGGAAGCTCAAACAATGGTAATTCAATTATTATTGTGGGCTCTTATTGTTTCATTTATTTGCGCTTGTCGCGACTTCAATTTCGGCCACTGTGTATCACATTAAATTTAGGGCAAATTAAAAGCCGCCCACCTGACAAACCTTTTTCTTATGTCGCGACTTGTCTTCGTTGTCGCGACATAAGTAAACTCGGTGGGGACAAGACATTAAGCCGCGAGACGTATTTGATTTAAATAATTGAATTGTCGCGACCTTCACCACTCTTTTGAGGAATGGTCTGCTTCGCGACTGTGCGCTTTTGTCACACCGCTGATGTCGCGACATAACTTTTGGTTGTGACCTGTCCCCTTGTCCTTCCTTCGCCATAGCTAATTAAGTCATGGTAATTCTCAACTCAAGCCACGACTAATCGCACTTGCCCTAATTTGAATGATCATACATCTTTTCACTTCTTATTAATTTGCACACTCTTAGCATCAATTTAATCATTCCCAATAATGCCACTTAAAAATGTATTCTATTCAATTTCATGTAATTTGTTTAGTGGAGAAAAGTACTCTTTTCCTCGTCGCTTTCTTCAAGTTGTCGGAGATGTCCCTTGAGTTGTCCTTTCTCTCCTTTCCCACTGCATAAGCATCGCAACATTTCCGTAAAAGGATTCAATTAAACAAAAATTAACTTCTCAAGTACTAACTAATCATTATAAGAACTGAAGAAAACAAAATCAATGTGAATTATATAAAAAAAAATATCAAAGTCTAAAATCAGAAACTAAAATCTCTATGGGTTGCCTCCCATCACCGGCCGCTTGAGTCCTTAGTCGACTTGGCTGCTTTGATTCTTTGTCTCTTAATAACTACCGGAGCTCTTCTTCCTTTCTTCCTCCCCGATTTGATAATGTCAGCCTTGTCCATTGACTTTAAATTCTTCCCCAACATCAGTCCTTAGTGTTACTGTCTCCAAATGTAGTGCTTGACACTACTGTGTATGGTCCACTCCATTTGGATTTTAACTTCCCCCGGAAATAACTTTAACTGAGCAAAAAGAAGAACACATGTTCTCCATTTCAACTCTTCTCGTAATCCTCCTGATCATGCCATTTCTTTGTTTTGTCCTTGTAGATTCTAGCATCAAGTGCAGTTTCATTTCGGCTCTTCCGCTCATTCAGCTTGAGCAGTCTCTTCCTTTGCAGTTTTAAAATCAAAGTTCAGCTTCTTGATGGCCCACATAGCTTTGTATTCCAGTTCAAGAGGTAGATGACATGGTTTGCCAAAGACAACTCTGTATGGGGACATTCCAATGGGAGTTTTGAATGTACCTGTAGCTCCCAAAGTGCATCATCAAGCTCGGGAAGACCAATCCTTCCCGCTTGAACTTACAAATTTTCCAGATTCTTTAATCTCCTCGTTGGAAATTCGTCAGTCCATTGGCTCGGGATGATAAGCTAGACTCCTTATATGCTTGATCCCATACCGCCATGAGTTTTGCAAAGATTTTGTTTGCAATGGCTTCCCCATCACTAATGATAGTTCCGGTGTTCCAAATCTTCAAAATATTCTTCAGAAGCAAACTCACAACCGTATTAGCATCATCTCTGGACAAGACATCAGTTTCCACCCATTTGGAAACATAATCCACCGCCAAAGAATATATACGTGTTTCCAAATGATGGTGGGAATGGTCCCATAAAATCTATTCTATACATAAAAAATTTGCACCACCATTATACTCAGGGCATTTTATTTATGTCGGAGTATTTCTAATCTTTTGGCATCTATCACATAATTTGACCTATCTCAAAGCTACAATCTCAAGATAGGTAATAATAAAATCCCGCATTGGAGTATCTTGTGAGTCGTTTCTTTCTCCGTAAAATGCCCTATATGGGTGGGATGTATGCAGATTCATTCAAGATTTTACATTGTTCACTCTCTCGCACACATCTTTCTTATAATCATGTCAAGACTCTTTAAATAGCAAGGTCATCCTGCATATAGTATCCATTAGTCTTGAGCTTTTCACAGAAGCAAATTCCCGAGGAACTACTCCACAAGCCGTAATTCACAATATCGCGATACCATGGAAGTCAGAATGACACTCAAACAAAGCTTGTTCATCCGGGAAGCTCCTGCTAATTCCGCTCCTCCTTTCTGCTTCATTCCTTTCTACTCTGTGACAAGCATCGCCCATCACATTGTCACATCCCTTTATCTTTAATTCCGTATCAAACTTGCGTGAGTTAAAGACCCACCTTATCGCCTCGCTTAGCTTCCTTTGACATCAAATATTCGATGGCCGCATGGCCTGCAGGAACTATAACATGGGATCCCAAAATGTATGGCCTGAATTTCACAAGCAAAATACTATGGCTAGCATCTCCTTTTCTCGAATAGTTTTGTGCTTCATTGAAGGTTCGCTTAGTTAATATATGGCTCGAATATTTTCTTTCTTTACCCCAACATGCTCCCATTGCGAAATCACTGGCATCACACATTATTTCGAATCCCTGATCCCATTCTGGTGCAACCATGATAGGTGCTTGAACCAATCTGATCTTGATTTCTTCAAAGGCTGCCTTGCAGGAATCATCAAAATTAAACTTTATGTCCTTCTCCAGTAATCTGCATAGTGGTCTGGCTATTTTTGAGAAGTCTTTGATGAATCTCCTATAAAATCCAACATGCCCCAAGAAACTCCTTATCCCCTTTACTGTTGTGGGAGGTGCAAGGGTTTTGATAATGGAAATCTTGGATTGGTCCACTTCTAGCCCTATAGCAGAAATTTTATGACCAAGAACAATACCTTCTGTTACCATGAAATGGCATTTTTCCCAATTTAGTGCTAGCTGTTTGTTCTTGCATCTTTGAAGTACTATTTCCAGGTTGTTCAGACATTGTTCGAAATCGGACTCCATATTAATCGTGAAGTCATCCATAAAAAAATTTCCATGACTTCCTCAATCAAACTGAACATTAACATCATACATCGCCGAAAGTAGCAGATATCGCACGTACCCCAAAATGGCATCCTTCAAGGCAAAGGTACCATGTGGGCATGTAACGTGTTTCTTGGTCCTCGTGCAATTGCAATCTGGCTGTAGTTCGGTACCCGCCCAAGAAAGAAAAATGAGGGTGTCCCCGCTTAACTGGCCCAACATCCGATCACCAAGGGCAAGGAAATGATCTTTCCCGTCACGTATTCGCCTCCTCGTGAATCAACGGCTACTCTCCATCCTCCCACTGCTCTTGTTGGAATTAATTCATTTCTTTCATTAAGGGATCACAAGAATCCACCCTTCTTGGAACCACATGGACTGGGCTAACCCAAGGACTGTCTGAAATTGCATAGATAAAGATCCAAAGATTTAACCATTTCCGAGGTCTCCTTCCCGACTACTTCTTTCATTACCGGATCTCACTTTGATGTTCAACAGTTGGCTTTGCATTTTCTCCACAAAGATTTTGTGCATGCATATTGATGGACCGACACCTTTAACTCTTCAATAGACCAAGCTATAGACTCCTTATGATTCCTTAAAATTTCCAGCAACCTCTGTTCCTCAGCATCACTAAGTCTAGCAGAAATTATTACTGGTTTACTCTTTGGCAGCTCCAAGTAAGCATACTTTAAATGGCTTGGCAACTCCTTTAAAACTAGCCCTTCTTCATTGGTTTCTTGATGAAATTCTTTTCTTCATTTTGTCTCTTTTCATCCCATTCGTTCAAGACTCATCACTTTTTCAAGAATGTAAACTAATGCGCAAATTCTCGAATCAAAACCTTCAAGATAATCGGAAATTCATCTCTTTTCATTACTGAAAGTCAAGATTACAATCATAGCAAAATCGAGTCAAGTGACATATACATCTTCTAATGACTCGACATCTTCCCTTTCTACGCCCAAATTCCTCAAACTTTTGATTAAATTGAAGTCACCGCCTTCTCCAACTCTAAGAGTGAGAATTCCCTTCCGCATATCGATTAGAGCCGCCTCCAGCTTGCAAGGAATGGCCTCCCAAACAGCCAGAGGGACTTCAGGCATCTTCCTCCATATCCAAAGATGATGAAGTCACCAGAAAAATAAATTTTCCCACCTTTACTTCACATCTTCATGACCTTCAGGTTTTTCCAGGGTTCTATCTGCCATTTGGAGGGTAACAATAGTGGGAGTAAGCTCCCCCAAACTTAACTTCTTGGCAATAGAATAGGGCATTAAATTGATACTGCACTCCGGGTCACAGAGCTCAAACTCCAAACTCTCCAACGGTGCAGGAAACGCTAAGCCCCCGATCCTTCATCTTTCTGGTAAGTCCTCTTGATCACAAAGATCGCAAGCTGCGCTTAAGTTCACAATTCCTTCAACAATCTTTCTTTTGCTCAAAGATGCTCTTTCAAAATTTTGCATAAAGTCGCATCCGAGTCACTACTCAGGAAAGGCATACCGATCTCCGTCTTCCAAAGGTTTTCAAAACCTTGCAAACTCGGTTCCTCTGATCTTTGATTGGCAAATCTCGTGGAAATGGGACCAAAGTGCATTTTATATTCCGGGTTATTCTTCGTCATTTCTTCTCCCGACACTGCTCCTTCTTTCTTTCCTTCTCCAAAGTGTTTCAGCATTGTCTCAAATTCTCCTCTCCCTTGTTGCTTCATCTTTTCCGTCTTTTCCACCAAGTCTTTCCCACTTCGAGCCGCACGTGCCCATGCAGCCTCGGATTCTTCGTGTCACTGGGAAAGGCATCTTTCATCTGGTTTTGCAAGTTTAGGGCCAGTTGCCCTATTTGTGTCTCCAGGTTCTTGAGGGAGGCATTAGTGGTCTTCTGAAAATTCCGAGAATTGGTATTCGAGGCTTCCAATTTAAGAAACTTTTGTTCATGGAGGCTTAATGCCTTCTTGTCAGTTCTACAACTACATCATTTGATCTTCAAATGGCTGAGCCCCTCCTCCGACTCCGTACTCAAGCCGCTTTCTCCATCAAGGTCGGCAGAACCTCGCTGTGGCTTACCGATATCCCCGTTGAGGATTCGCCCATGCCTGGTCTCAGGAGGCCCTCCACCATATGAAAATTTTCATGGTCTCGCCGGATGATAGTGTGTCAAAGGTGTTATTAGATTTGGCCTAGTGATAACTCTTGGCTCCCCTAAAGTACTTAACCACCCAAGATCATAAACAGCTTCTTCAAGTACATCAACACTTCCTCTCAATAGTTCCCTTCGAACGCCTTCCTATTTCATGAGCGCGGTGCATCTTCCTCTCTCGTTGTCCATTCTATTCATGATGGCATCCAACTTGCCTCCATGGTCGCCATCTCGCTTCGCTCCATGACTCCTCTTCCTCCTCAATTACTCTTGAAAACTCCGATGGAGCCATATTGCATTTCGCCAGTCCCCAATCGCATCTCTCGCTTCTTCAAAGACTTTACATTTGAATGCTCCAACATGAAGCATCAATAATGCCCTTAGATGTATCATTCAAGGCATGATACACTATGTCCATCCTCGGTCTTCAAGTCTATTCCATGCATCACATCTTTTCGCGAACTCAATCTCTCCCATACAGCAAAGGCTCTCATCTTCCCCATTGAACACAATTATCTCCTCCTTCTCTCCGAGGTGAGTGATGGGGAAGAATCTACCCAAGTAGGCTTCTACAAGCCCTCCTGGCATCAACAGAATCCATATGGTAGAGATTCATACCATGTGGCCGCCGGTGATCTCAGAGAGAATGGGAATAAATGTACTTTAGACTCTGGTCCCACCCCATTCAACCCTCACCTGGGTGGTTTGCCATTCTGAGAAACCTTCCCAGGTGCTCATTTGGGTCTTCTATGGGATGACCAGTAAACTGTTGTTGCTGAACCATTATAATCAGTGCTGGCTTCAGTTCAAAGTTATTTGCATCAACTATAGGCTGTCTGATTGTAGAGTATTCATCCTGAATAATAGGTCTCCAAAAGTCCTCCATTGTATCGTTGATTGAGCCTTCCGTCGCTCTCGTTTTTGTCCTTCCGCCTCCGCCTTTGCCTTCATCCCTCGCCATAGCCGAGCTTTCGCCCTTTTCGCTTTTTCTCAAGCTTCTGGCGTTCTCTAGTTCAAGATTCGCCTAATCGTACGTTGTTCTCGCTTTCCTATGTACAAAGTTTTCCCGAAATCAAAACATACTACATTAATAGGATTAGTCAAGCCAACAAATGAGTTTTCAATATGGCTTGTTAAAGGCCAAGGGCTAAAATAGACCATCGTCAAAAAACTAATTTTGTTCTTTTCTTTTAAATGTCCAAATTAGTATTTCTTTCATCTAAATATTGATCTACTAAATTCTTTCGATCCCCAGCAACGACGCCATAAAACTTGTTGGTAGACCAGAAGATATATATAAATTTATGACACCATTACCAAAGGACTATTGTCTAATCCCCAGCAATAATGCCATGAAACTTGTTTGTTGTATTTCTTTGCAATTATACTCATTAAAAATCTGGGCTCCTTAAGATTAGATAAATCTCTTTCTACTCGATCCAAGATCCTGCAAGTGCATAGGTCGAACAAGTAATAAAATGGATTTGTCCTCGCATCGATCCTACGTAGATCTCAAGAATTATCAATCAACTACTCCCGACTAACTAAATTTCACACTATTTGGACTCTAAAACGGCAATTGAAATCAGCTTAGAAGCCTTAAAATATACAAGTCTAATATATGTGAATGAATAACAAATAAACTGAAATTTAAAAGAATAAAGATTAAAGAATAGTAATGAAAATAACCTGGATCGGGAACTATTATCTTAAAGGAAACATTGAGTACATTACTATTGTGAAAATCAATTTCTCATAGACATTTTATAACCTTGCTTCATGAACCACAGATTTTAAATCACCCAGGAATAGTGGTAGTGTAGCTAGATCTCTCCAAACTACACTGCTCATCATCTAATTTTCCCCATTCTCTCAAGACGTGGAATTAGATAACTACTTTAATCCGTGTTGCCCCTGCTCGATATTTTTCTTTTTCAATACTTAATACCTAGAACGTGGACTATAAACCATAGCTCCCAAGACATGGGTATAGCATGGGTTTACTCTTTACCGGTTTCTCCTCCTCTAAATTAGAATAGTTCATCCTTCCTTGATTAGGATCTCAACTAACGCGGATTAGAATCACTGCTCAATCGAGGTGAAATCTCCTCGCTGTTTAATTGATAATTCATTCAACTCATTCTTGATTTCAAGTGGTGTCTATATTTATCGAAATAAACTCACAAAGCTTCCATTAGATTCCAAATATTAGGTTAATATACCCTTGAGAAATTGTTCATCACTCGTGATTGCCTTCTCCGTGTCACCTCGAGCCTCCCGAAATCGTAGTATGAAGCAATGCATACCGTATAAGACACCGATATTGGAATCAATTACGTAAAACGCATAACCGTAGTGATTTTCTGCCGAAAGTTCAATAGCACCCGACCATTATGCAGAAAGATAAATTCTAACAAATGCAGCTCGTCAATGGAAGCTGGGTTTCTAAATCACCGAATTACACACAACAATGGTTATCTGATCAAAAATAACCACTGTAATAATGAAACTGGAGGTCCGAATTCCAGAATTGTCTGAACTTCAAACAACCAGATAGTAATTTGAAATGAAATGAATTCCTGATTCAACTTCTCGCTTTTAATGCTTTAATCGCTCGTATCCGTAAATAAAAAATAAAAATAAAAAATCTACTCTAATTCCCAACGACAAAATGAAATAAAACTAAAAAATAATAAGACAAGAAGAAAAATAACAAAAATGAGCCTTAGGCTACCCAGATCTTTCTGCTCTCAGGTCGCCAAGAGTCGCTTCTTTCAACAAGAACAAGCAGATGATAGGCTCGAAGTCGGGCCCTAACTTCGATGCACCTTATTTGTGGATTTCAAAATAACCTGCCTATTGTTTGTTCATGTCGCTGACGACGGTTTGTCGAATTTAATTTGATGTCGCATCCTCTTTCATGTCGCGATTTCACTGCTCGCTATCAGGCCGTGCCTGATGTCGCGACTTCAATCATACGTCGCGACTTCATCTTTCTGCATTGTGATCTCTTCTGAGGTCGAGTCCTCAATCATACGTCGCGACTTCGTTTTTCTGTTCGTCTGTAGCAGAAGCTTTTATCTGGTTGCACTTGCTCTTAACACCCTCAGATCCGATGTCGCGACAAATGCAGAATGACGCCGCGACTTCCTTTCCTCAGAATCGTTGTCGCATGTACCGAAGCACCGCCGCGACTTCCTCTTTCTCGCCTTGTAAGCTCTTGAGGTCGCTATCAATCATAGGTCGCGATTTCAATGTTATGCTTATGAGCTCTTTTGATGTCGCGGGAAGTTTTACCTTCATTGTCAGTGACTCACGCGATCTCGCGGGCGATGTCGCGACAAATTTGAATGATGTCGCGACTCCATTCTTCGCAGCCGATGTCGCGACCATCGGATGACGTCGACCTCCCTCTTTACTTCAACCGATGTCGCTAATTAATCGGATGACGCCAATTTATTCAGCCTCTTACTGCTGTCACAACTTCTTATCAATGTCACGACCTCCATGTCTACTGTTAACCTTTCAATTCCGTCGCGACTTCGAAGTGGTGTCGCGACATCTTGTCTTCTTCTTTATTAATTCCTGGTCTTCGATTTTGAGTTTCATGACTGGTGTTATTCTTCATTACTGTCAAGGTCATGATATCAAGTCCTTTCTTTCATAAAATTATTGTAATTCCTTTACTCTGAGTATTCTGCTCTGTGGCCTTAGAAGTCACTCTCCTTGTCGCACTTCATGGTGGTATCACGACTTCATTTATCTCCGCTTGGCGTTCGACGTCGCGTCGATGTCGCGACAGCTGAACTTCTTCATTTGACTGCTTCTCTTATTCTCAACCAAGTCACATTTTGTCTCAACTTCCTTCTGCAGGTCACGACTTCACTTATTCACTCTTCAGTTTCTTCTTCCAAACCAAATTTGTTGAGGTCGTGACTTGAATTACCGAAACTCGCACTTCCCGTCGCGCGACTTCCGCCCCAATTTTGATTTAAATTTCACAAGTAGTCGATTTCTTATGATTTTGCTAAACTGATTTTCATCAGATTTTCCCCGCAAATTGGAATTTGATTCAATTATCAGTTTTTTGCAAACAATTCATCATTATTCTCATTATAAACTCATAAAAATGTATTAAAAATCTCATGAGTTTTTGGACTCATCACTTCTGTTCTAGGCTTTGTTCTAACCTTTTTATTTTATGTTTCATAGAATCTATAGTTGTAAGAAGATGTTTACATTGTAAACACTCAGTAAAAGGTTCTTCCATGTTTATTTTCTTAATCTAGATGCTCTGATACCAATTCGACCCTAGGTTCACACCCATCGAATGGTCCCTCAATAACCTGTTTTATGCCTAGCACTTGCTACACGGGACTACCTCAAAGGGACTTGTCAGGGTAAGAGCAGTTGCTTCGAGTGTCCCATAATTCACAAGGTCACAACTCGAGAGCATCTAGATTAAGAAAATAAACATGGAAGAACCTTTTACTGAGTGTTTACAATGTAAACATCTTCCCACAACTATAGATTCTATGAAACATACATTAAAAAGGTTAGAACAAAGCCTAGAACATAAGCAACAAAGATTAAACATTTTTATAGTAAATGGAATTATGACTGAAGTAATTCATCATCAATTAAGAATAATTGAATTAGAAAGATTAACAACAAATAGACTAATGATAGATCTTGCTTCTAAATATAGTGCATATGGTGATCATTTAATCAATGATGATGATGATGATGATGATGAAGATGAAGATTGAACCTGAAATAGTTCTTCCATATGAAGATTTACCAGATAGTAGTAAAGATTTAGTAAAAAGTCTTAAAATAATTTAAGATACGGTAAAATATTACAGAACAATGATTAAAGAACTACAATTAGCAATAAAAGATTTAGATAAAAATTAACTGGATTGGTAGAACCACTGCCTATAAGAAGCTCTATTTTTTAGAAAGGTAAAGGATTCTCGAATGAAGATATTCAAAAAATCTTTAAAAAGAAATAGATATGATATTTATAGTTTTTGTCCTTAGTGGAGAAATGGTCTTTATCATAATCATAGCCTATCAAAACTTTAGAATAAGGCTAGAAGCTATTGATTGGATGCCTAGTAGCTTTATTTCTAGAATATCATTACAATGTAATGAATCTCTGTAAGACTTATGGATTTTGAAGACTACGATTCATATTCTTTTTTTCCCTTGATAATTATTACTTAGACCAAGAACATTGGTTTGATGGTGATGATTAAAAAATGGATCTAGAATCAGCATCTGATTCCGAAATAGAAATTTTGAGCCAAACTCTAGAAAAATTAAACATACCCCACATATAATTTAAAAATGGAAGAAAATCCAATGGTAGAAGCTGTTGCAAGCACTTATGTAGAAACAATTGCTTTAGATATTCTTGAATCATCTCATTCAACAAGATTTATGAAGCCTAGACATTCTAGGACACCAACTACAAGAGGAACTGCTTCTGTTTTTGGAGCTGTAAAACAAGAAACAAATTCACCAATGAAGAATTTAAGACCAGAAGGAATAAACCCTTTCGATATATACTTAGATTTAGATTGTAACCTTAACATCTCATCCACCCTTGATAGATGGGAAACCTCTATAAGATTAGCAATTGCAGTCAATCGTATGACAAACGATGATGCAAAAAGATATATAGGAATGCCAATGATTAAATCTTCTTTACACTTTTGGCAAAATTTAAAAACAGATACAAAAGCCCAAGCTTTAGAAGGAGACAATATTACAGATGTTGTTGCAAAAGTTGTTCACCTATTAAGGATTGAATTCCTCGGAGAAGGATATATTGATAGAGATTCACCACAATATGCTGAAAAATATGTTCATGCTTTACTAAAGCTAGAACTAAATAATATATGCCTCTTAGACACTTACATATGTGTCTTCAAGACTACTATCTTGACACCCCAAAACCCGGGGGTCACTTTTGTACAATTTATTTTTATTATTATTTTACACTTCTAAAAATCAACATTAATCAGCCTTGTTACTATAAGGGATACAAGAACCTGGAAAACTTGCCAAAATATACTTAATTATACAAAACTAAATTAAATACAACATTTTGGTTCCATATATTACAAAAACCTAAGTTTCCAACCCAAAAATCACAGAATACTAAACAAGGCACTTCTAGCCTTTTCTTCACGCATCGGGGTCCCGTGGTGAGCCTCACACCCTGTACCCGAGCACCCGAATGATTTTTTCCAATAACAGGTGAGCAATGCCTGCAGGAGAAATCCTCCTACTGTGGCTACTTCCCCACTCCAAGTGCATGTGCAATGCCATAGATTCACACACATTCTTACACATTCATATAAAACATGCATGTCTCTATATGATTGTCTACATGCCATGCCCCATATCTCGAGTCCTCATCGACTCCCTCAAATATGCATATGCCATCCATATATGAAAACTATGTCAAAACAAAAGCTTTTTGTTTTTGAAACTCATTGGACATTCTTCAATTTTATAATAAAGTATAACCTCCGAATTTTGATACTACAATATCTATTGGAACACCCTCCGATATGATATTATATTGTATGGGTCATTCTTTGATAGTACAATATACTGGACAATCCTTCAAAATGAAATATAATGGACAACACTCTGAAATTAATATTTTGGACAACCCTCCAAATTTAATTCATTCAAAATCCATGTCATGCACTCACACTGATTTTTATGTGATGTCCCCGTACACATGCAATGCTAATGCCACTTGTAACGTCCCGTCCCGTCCCGAGAGAGTGTACAGTACATGATACTGTAAGGGCGTATACGAGCACTAAGTGTTACATTGTAATATTCTGGAAATGAAATTAGGAAATTATAAAACGAGAGACCCGGAATTAATAATAAATCCAAGGGTAAATATGTAATTTACTACTTGAGGACCTAGTGGTCATAAAAGGGAAAGACTAGGGGTTGGGAGGTATGAAATGTTAAAAGGAAATGTAAATTAAGAAGTGGATTCAAGGCAATTAGAGAAAGTTGGAATAGAAATAGGAGAGAAATGGGGGACCAAGATGCAAAATGAGAAAGTTGAAAGAAAAAAAAAATGGGTTTTTGACTTGGCCAAACATGGATAAGAGAAGACCAAATTTGGTCTCCAAATAGAGAGAAACGTAGAGAGGGAGAGAAGAGAAGAGGAAAAGAGAGAAGAAGAGGAAGAGGAAGAGGGTAAAGAGAAGAGCAAGAGGCACAGAGAAGCCAAGCTCCAAAAAGGTACAACTATGAATCTGAAGGAATTTCCATACAATAGCATGAGCATATTGTCCCCAACCTAGGCTTGTTAGGATTTCATCCTAATCAAAGATTTATTGAAAATAGTGGTAAAAACCCATACGGTACATGACAGTTATGGAATCCTCTTTAAGTTGGATTCATGGCTAAATTGAGAGTAATTGAGTTAGGGTCAGAAACAAACCCTAACTAATCATCATATTTGGGCTGAGTATGTGGGGTCACAACCTGTTAGAATGGTATCGGGAGAAATTCATGGAAAGGTTTTGGAAAGAAGATAAGTAGTGAAAGAGGATTTGAGAAAGAGATGTCAAGATGAATATGAAATGGTTTTGATGTATATATGGAGTATTGAGTTGATTTGGGTACCAACATATGGAAAAAAATGGAAGAAAAACACACATTCTGGGCATTTTCAGGGGAGCAGTCCCGGTACCGTAATGCTCGTTTTCATTTTGAACAGTGGTTCAAGATTTAGCCATAACTTGCTCATTTCTAATCCGATTTGAGTGATTCAAGTTGTTAAAATAGACTTCAAGGAGAACCAAACATCCTTAAATAGGTTCCCCTCGAATTTGATTCTATGTGGCCCAAAATTCGCTTCAAGGTAGGGCTATGTCTGCCACTCGTCTTACTTTTGAACATAGATTAGCCCGCTGTTTTGGACGTATGATGGCAGCCTGATTCGGGGTAATTCCAATCGAGAAGAACCCTTAGCACCTTAGTTTCAAAAGAGTATAAAGAACCAGGTACAACATGGAGTATGACATTGAAAAATGGGTATTTCAAACAGTCCCAGAGTAAAATCTAAGTAGAGGCATTAAGGCCATTTTGTAAAAAAGGTATCATTACTTTGGTTACGTATTTTTTAAGTGTGGTTAAATGAGATTTAAGTGAATGTGATGGGTTGGGTGAAATGAATGTATAGGATTAAAATGGAAAGCATGGAGCACGGTTAGTTGTGGTTTTCTTGAAAAATGTGAAAAGGACTACCGGACGGGAAAACGGAATTGACGAAGCAAGTAGCTGGATTGAGCGGTGAACGGTGAGTGTAAAACTAGTCATTTTGAAAATTGAGTTTTAAAGGTAAAATGATTTACGTGAAAAAAAGGAAAGATTAAGATAAATGTTTATATATGGATATCCATAAGAATGTAGTAAATGTATAACAAGTTTACTTTGCTCAAACATATTTATATTAAATGTTTATATATGTATGCATGCTAAGGCATTATGGAAGTTTAAAAATGTGTGTGAAGAATGCATATGTATATTTGCATATATATATATGTGTTTTGAATGATAAAGTAAAGGATTTAAATGGATTTATAATGTATTTTGAAGAAAGGAGGAATGATTTAAAACGTTAAAATGAAAAGTTTAATGTAAATGTTTATATATGTATGCATATGTTAAGGCATTATGGAAGTTTAAAATGTGTAAAGAAAAATGCATAAATGTATAAATGATAAAGTAAAGGTTTTAAAGGGATTTATAAATGTATTTGGAAGAAATGTTTTACTGATGGTTACCCTAACCCCATATGACTGTTATGACTGATATCGGCCGAGGTACCTTAAGCGTGTAAGGATTTAGAGGGTAAAGTTATAGGTTACTAATTGAGGGAGGGAAATAGGTGTTTAGAGTAATATCCTTACACGTGATAAGGTGCTATGACTGGAACCCTATGCAAAGCGTGAGTTTTCCGTCGCGGTAGTATTATGACTGGAATGAGACTGTCTCTCACCGTCTGCACTTAAAATCGTTCTCGGTGTGTTTATCCCCGGGTTCCATCGTAAAGAAAGAAAGAAAGAAAGAAAGCATGCATAAAGTGATTTTGAATTATATAAGTATTTACTTTTGATATATACTAAACTCGTTATAAAGATTTTCGTAAAGGTTAAGAAAGAAAGAAAGAAAGAAAGAAAGAAAGAAAGAAAGTTAATGCATAGAGTGATTTTGAATTATATGAGTAATACATAATTAAAAATGCTATCTTAAATGAAATGTACACTCACCGAGCTCCTTTTAGCCTTACTATTTTTCCATATGTTTTAAGAACCTTTCAGAACCGAGACTGTGTGCTACAGAGTATCCCCCTGCGCAGTGAGTCGAGCCATCGAGGAGACGACGCCCTGTGAACCCGCATTGTAGAAATATTTCGTATATTTTATATGTTGAATATTTTGTCATGTATATATATGCATATATGTATATATTTTGAAAAGGAATTACGTAGGCTGGGCTTCGCTTAAGTCCGCTCAAGCCCACCTTTTGATAAAAAAATGTGCATGGAATCAAGAAGGTTTGAATGTTTCATGATTTGAAGTGAATAAAAGTATATGTGTATATATTGTGTTTGATTGGGTTGTGGATGAGGAGTCCTAAAACGGAAGTTGAGAAATTGAGAATTGAAAGATTAGCAGTATTTTTAAATGTTTTCAGAGGTTTTTGTAAATTGGGAAAGTCCAAAATGTAGGAAACTCGCCAATTTTTCTGAAAAAATCCAAGTGTTTGAAAAGAAAAGAAAAGAAAAAAACTTTACCACTTCGTTCCGCATTATTTTCAAAGATATGTTAAGGATTGTAAAGGGGCTTGCTCCATGGATTTTATTCGACTGCTTAAGGAAAAGTTTCTATATCCATTGGAGTGTCGGGAGGTCCCCTTGGGTTCATGAGGTTAACTTGGTTGGGACTTCACCACGTGATAAAAATCTCATGTTACATGCATAATAAAAACTATGCAACATATATATCATCTATGCTTTATCTTAAGCATCATGTTAATCAGTCAACAACATGCACATATCAACATGTGTTATTCACACCTTCCGTATGTTCATCTAAACAATAATACCAAACTCGATATTTCGCCTAAACCCAGGAAATTTTGCAGATGTTAGTTCTGCAAATCAACATGCACATATCAACATGTATATTCACACACATTCTATGTTTTTCATTCAAACAATAATACCAAAACCAATGTTTTCTTCAAATTTAAAACCCCAAAATTATGTGTTAGTTTCATGCAAATCAACATGCACATATCAACATGTATATTCACATCGTTCGTGACAAGTTTTCATTAAAACAATAATACTAAACTGATGTTTTCTTCGGTCTAAAAACTCAGAAAATTCTGCATGTTAGTCATGCAAGTAATAATACTCAAACTGATATTTCCTAGTCTAAAACCCGTAAAATTCTTGCATGTTAGTCATGCAAGCAACTATACACTAAACTGATATTTCCCTAGTCTAAACCCGGAAAATTCTGCATGTTTTTCATTAAAACTATAATACTCAAACTGATGTTTTCTTTCAAATTAAAACCCGTAAAATTCTGCATGTTAGTTATGCAAGCAATAATACCCCAAACTGATATTTCCTTAGTCTAAAACTCAGAAAATTCTGCATGTTAGGCATGCAAGCAACCATACACCAAACTGATATTTCTTCAGTCTAAAACTCAGAAAAGTCTGCATGTTCTTTTTTTTTCAAACTATAATACCAAACTAATGTTTTCTTCAATCTAAAAACCCAGAAAATCCTGCATGTTAGTCATGCAAATCAACCATACACCAAACTGATATCTCTTTAGTTTAAAACCCAAAAAAATAGTGCTCCCAAAACCAACCGTAACAAGATCAATTCCAAAGAAATTCTGGAAATTACAAGGACCCAGAACCGGTTCCGACATCACCGCTTCTATAGAATCGTTGTATCAGCCCACAATCTCATGGCTACCTTTCATGGCCATTTCATGGCTCTTAAATGAATTAGCCGAGGCAGAGAAGACTCTACCTTGTCGGAGTGTAGACCCCCTTCCTTTCCTTCCTTTCTTCTTCATTTTCTTCCTTCTTTCTTTCTCCCTTTTCTCCTTCTCTTCTTTGTCTACGTCAGCTTTTTTCCCCACCTCAAACCACTAAGTTGAGTTTGAGTTAGGTGAAGGACACCTATACAAGACAAGTTTGACACATGGCCCTTTGCTAGGCCATGTGTTTTCCATGCCAAACCCTATCCACCCATTCCATGCAATAGTTGAGAGTATGGCACTTGGCTTCCACTCATGTGCCAAGTGTCCTCTTCTCTAGTGCCACATGGCACCATTCCCTCATGCCAAGTGTCACCCTCTAATTCGTCCATCCGCCTCAAAATACGTGAAATTCCGACTGTCTTGGAATCCAACAAAATTTGACTGGGTAGCTAGATTTCGCGAGACAAATTCAACAGTGTGATCCACATCGTCATCCGAGATCTAAAGTATTTCTAGGTTTGCAACCTGTGTTTGTCAATTTACTTTATCCGGGTTTCACTACTATTATCATATCACTTTAAAGATTGGTACAAAATACAATGTGTATCTAAAACATGTTTTATTCAAAGATGCCAGATCCATGGGGATCTGTACTTATTATAGATTACCCTTTTGTCAATTCAGATACCTTAGCAAGAAGGATTTTTTTTCTAAAAGAAAAGCCAAGTGAATGGTGTCATCAGGCATACTTGATTAAAAAGGCTAAAACAATTAGAAAAGATAATGCTTTATGATGCAAAGGAAATGATTTAATTACTGTAATAGGAGATTTATAGAGAACCGACAAACAAAAGAAAAATAAACCTTATAAAAGATATGGTCGAAAAAGATATTTTATTAAAAGAAGACCAAGATATTTTGAAAATAATTGGAATACAAGACATAACAATTTATAGAAAAAATCCTTGAAAGGCAAAAGAATGAAGGTGTTATGCTTGCAATCAAATTGGACATTATGCAAATGAATGTCCTAATAAATTAAATAAAAAAAAGATTGCATTAGATTTAGATATTGAAAAAATGATAAATCAAGAAGAATTTATAAAAATAAAGAAATTTGAAGATCTAAATGAACTTCGCTCAGAAGAATCTGTTTATGAGATAGAATCAGAAACTGATATTTCCAGTTATGATGAAGATTCTTCAAAATGAGCGAAATAATAGATAATCAAATTATAGAAATCTTATCAATTGATTGACAATCATCTCTTTAAAAAGATTAAAAAGCCGATTACAAAGATAACTAACATTCAGGATTTAATCGAAAACTTTGGGAAAAATTTGGATTTTAATTAAGAAAAAACATTATGTATTATGGACTTAGCTTAAAAGAAAAAGCTTTAAATATAGAAGCCACTTCTAATAAAATTGAAATTTCAGAAAGGAAAAAGTAGAAATGCAAAAAAAGAATTCAAAAGATAGACGAAAAGAACATGTAGTATAGGTTGGATTTACATAGGATCTATACAAATGATTATTAGTGCAACCTTTAGAGAAGGCATTGATACTCCAATAGATTTAGCACTTTTGGATAACAAATCTTTAAATAAGAAAGAAGCAATTTTAGGTATCATCAGAGGAAATCTGAAATACCAAAAGTTAATATTTAATATATATCCAAAAAATTACTTGTAATTTAGAGATAAAGATTTGATAAAACTCTAAGTTTAATACAAGACTTAAAGAAAAGATTTTATGAGAGAAGGGAAATAAACCTTACCAATCACATATAAATTGCTTGTGCATTATCAAATACTCACTATATTGAGCATTTTGCACAAAGGATTATATTGATTCACCTTATTATTTCAAGATATATTGAAGAATTTATCCTCCAAAATTCTTCCATATATTTCAAGGATGATTTCTATTGGGATATAGGAGATAAACCAAAATATATTGATCATAGATCTCTCTTGTTCTCTTGTCTCTACGCATAATACTTCGATTCATCTTAGCAAAAGAGTTACATTTAAAAGTCTTGAACAAAATAAAAAGATTACTAACTAAAATTAAAGGCGATTATTTTGATGGCCTTAATTGGAAAAATATTGATATTTTGATAGATACTGGAGTAGCCTCAAGTTATATTTCTAAGAGTCAAACATTTATGTTGGAACTAAAAGAATTGGCAGAACTTGTAAAATACATAAACTTTAATGGAGAAGAATTTAGTGTAACTAAATCTTGTACCGTTCTAATAAGATTAGCCAATCAAGAGATTAAATTAATTTTTAATGGGTGAAGATGAAGGAAAAAAAATGAGTAAGATTAGTATCGTGTTAGAATGACCTCTTTGAAAAGTGTAAACCCCGGTAGATCTCTTGAAAATTTAATAATTACCCTTTAATCACAATGAGATTATCATTCAAAAATGACCCGCCTATTCTCAATATATATATTAATAGTTTAACTTACTCAGAGTATAAAGGTAACCTTTTGTCGCTTATATTGATTCGGATCTCGCTTTGTTTAATTAAACTGATCGTTTCAAGAATATCATGAGAATCTTTTGGTATTCAAGGAAAAGATATTTCAAATAATATATTATTCTTCAAAAGGAATAAAAATCGTAAGATTCTTAATTGGTATATATTGTCAGATTACCCTTTATTTATTTTCATACCATTGGATGTAGGAAATAATTTCCTTCAACTTTTCAAAACGATTATTCAAAATAATGTCTCTCATTACCTTCGCTTCAAAACTCGTAATTTCATCGATTATAGCTCAATTAAAACGAAGCTTTGCTCGAAAAACTCTTATTCCTTATATACCTCAGCTGGCCAAATAAGTGGTGATTTCCATATATTTCTATACCACGAAAAAAATTTTGATCGACCATTATTAAAACTTGAAACTCGATTATTGTACAAACTTGATTTATCTCGTCAAGTACAAAAATAGACCCTTTATGTTGAAAACCCTTACAATTTTGGGATAATAAATAAGATTTAAGCAAACTTTAGAATTAAAAAAGATCTAAACAAGATTATTAGGTAAACCCATGAGACATAATGAACTCAGATGTGAAAGAATTCCAACAACAAATTAAATGAATTATTAAACTTAAAATTGATTAGACCTTCTAAAGCCCTCAGTATTCAGCTTTTATGGTCAAACACAAGAAACAAGAGAAATGGAAGCTCTTATGGTTGTCATCACAAACAATTAAACGACAATATGATATTTGATGGATATTTTTACCCTTGCATTAAACTTTATACATAAAACTAGAGGTAAAAATTTACACTCTAAGTTTGATTGTAAACTGATTTTATCATATTAAATGGATAAAGATCAAAGATTGACGCTTTAGTACCCTTAAGGGTACTACGAATGGAATGTTTTACCTTTTACCAAAAATGCTCCTTAAATTTTCAAAGAAAGATGGATATCTTCAAAGATTAGTGATTTCATACATGTCTATGTTGGATGATATGCTAATATCTTCACATGATAAAGAACATCTTGAACATTTGAATATATTTGTAGATTTATGTATTACTCATGAATTTAAGTTTCTAAGAAAAATTCAATAATCGAGAAACAAATATTGAATTTTAGGTTTACTAATAGACTTAAGGTATAGAATTACAAATCACATATTAAAAAAATTAAAGATTTCTTTAAAAATAAAAGATCAAATCGCTTCAAAGATTTTTAGGAATACTAAATTGAGCATCCTTCCCAGAACCTCTCATTCATGTTCATTCCAACAAATCATAAAAGGAAATATCCTTGGCCCACAATTATCACCTAACATCTATGATTTACAATCCCCAATTTACTTTAATAATTCTTCCCTAAAATCCATAATTCCATTTTGAAGCAATTCAATAACTAATTCGAAAGAATACAAGATATCATAACCACTATATTTTTACTACTCAACGCAAATCACTATGATTTAGAAATCAATCCCAAAAGAATCCCTTCAAGAAGACAATCCATCATTCTTAAGTACTAGGATTTTTAGGCCAATAAAAGAGATTTTCCTGGGTATTCAACCCCAACTTTGTTTAAACATGTACTATTTGCAAAAGACTAAGAGAGATTGATTTCATGTCATCAATACCTAGCATTTATAACCCAAAACATACATATATAATACCCTAACCTCAATGTATGGAACAGAGAAAACCCCTACCTAAATCCTTAGTCAGATGGAAGATCTTGAACTTGGATTTCGAATTCTACTCCTTAAATCTCTTAAGCTTCCCTCTTCCTTTCTTCCACTCTAAGGATTCTAGAGTTCCAAGAGGTGTGGGTCAGGAGGAGGAAGAAAAACAAAGAGGGAAATGGATGTAAATGGGATTTTAACCTACTGTCTGATTTTATCACTCATGGATATTTTGGTTTTCTCCAAAATTATAGTTTCGGCTAACACAAGCCCAATTTTATCTATATGATCATCCCTACAGTTTTCATGACCAGATTCATTTTTAATGTTATCTTAACCTAAAACATTCCATTTTTTCTCTTTTATTCTCTTTCTTACTATATACTTATTATTCTTAGTACTTATTTAGGATGTAAAGGGAAACGCTTAGAGGCAAAAACGAAATTAATTGAACGATTGCTGATCATTTAGACATGTGGGGGTTTACAATCCACCCCCCTTAAAGGAAGTTTCGTCCTCAAAACTTACCTCAAGTAGCGAATTAGTGTAGATACTTCTCTTGTATTTCTAGCTCCGATTCCTAAGTAACTTCTTCCACCCCATGATGTTGCCACCAAACCTTCACTAGTTGATAGCTTTGTAGCGGAGCACCTTTTCCTTGGTATCTAGAATCTTCACTTGTTGTCCTTCATAAGTTGCTCCATCTTGAATTTCTATATCTTCCAAGTCTACGATTGCCGTTGCATCCGCTTGACACTTTCTCAACATAGATACGTGGAATACGTCATGCACCCCCGACAACTGAGCGGGTAACCGTAACTGATACGCTGCTTTACCCCCACTTTGATAACTTCAAATGGCCCGGTATATCTCGACGCTAACTTTCCTTTCACGAATCTAAAACACTCCTTTTTTGGGTACACTTTGAGGAATACATAATCCCCTTTCTGAAATTCCAAGCGGTCGCCGTCAGCTGCCCGCATAGCTCGTCTACTGCCAGCATTGCGCGGTCTCTCCCGTGATGAGCCGACTTTCTCTGTGAGCTTCCCGAACCATCTTGGTCCAAACAACTACTTCCTCACCCACTTCCGTACCAACACTCTGATCGACATGGCCTTCCATACAATGCCTCATAAGGTGACATCCTAATACTTGTCTGATAGTTGTTGTTGTAAAATTCCACCAGTGGCAAATGGTTACTCCAACTTCATTTGAAGTCTAACACGCAAGCACGTAACATGTCTTCCACAATCTGTACCACCCTTTCAGATTGACCATCCGTTTGGGGATGAAAAGTCGCGGGCTAAAATGTAACTCGTCCCCATCGCTTAGTTGTAGACTTGCAAGAATCGCGCTTACAAATCGAATCACGATCCGACACGATAGAGAGTGGAACTTCGTGTAATCTAACAATCTCACGGATACAGAACTAGCTCAGAGTCTTGTTTGTGTCTGTGGTCTTTATACCCAGGAAATGAGCGGACTTGGTGTGTCTATATGTTAGAATCCAGCGATAAGAACACGCAGCGAAAATAAAAAACAATTTAACACTGAACTGCATCAGGATCTAAGCGGTTTGATGAAACTCATGACTAGCAAAACATGGTCTTTTCTCAAAAAACATAATAGTCTTACTTCATTATTCCCACAATAATGATCGACCAGGACTATTTAGAATAGTGTTCTTATGCCTTAAGGTTTTACTATCAAGTCACATACTTGATGACATGTGCTGAGCCAACTATTCAAGGATCCGATTTTATCAAGTTAAACCACAATTTAAATAACAAGATAAAATGATAAATGCTCCCATGTATATAAACATAATAATGACAATGTATATGCCATCACTAGGAGCATATCATTAACACTATCAACAATAACCCATACAACATTATGCCCCTCGCTATCTCGTGGAAAAACCGTGACATGAAGTCCATGGCATGTGATCCCACTTCCACGTGACGTGCAAAGACTGTAGTAATCCTCTAGGTCTTTGCTGCTCAATCTTCACTTGCTGACACACCGCACATTTTGAAACGTATCTAGCCACGTCATTTTTCATTCCCTTCCACCAATACTGCCGCTTCATGTCTCTATACATTTTGTTACTGCCCGGATGGATGGAGAACTTGGAACGATGGCACTCGCCCAATACTTCTTCCCTGAATTAGCCATGATCAGGTACACATAGCCTTCCCCGAAATGGTAACTCATCATTACTTGTTGCCCAATTCTCAACAATCTCACTCCTCTCCAACTAACTCTGGATAGCCTCCAACTCGTTGTCCATTCGTTGCAACGTCACAATACTTTGTCAAAGCAGTGGTTGATCTACAAGATTGAATATGCATGGTCGAGATCCATCTTCTCCAACCCATAGATCAAAATATCTAAGGGCATCCTTCAACTTCCATTCACCCATGGAAACATTGAGTTCACCTGAGACTTTCTACTAAATGCACGCCCACTACATTCATTTTCTGATGGTAGTTGAGTGTGAACTCGTAGGGGCCCTAAGTACTCAATCCATCTTCTTCCTGAGATTCAAGTCCTTTGCGGTGAAGATACTTGAGGCTCTTATGATCCAAATACGCTGGAATTTCTCTCCCATACAAGTAGCACCTCCATAACTTAAGAGCAAACCATGGCCGCTAACTCTAAGTCATGAGGATAGTTATGTTCATGAGTCTTGAGTCAGCTCTGAGCCATAAGCAACTACTTTCCCTCAGACAGTGACACATCCCAAGCTCCTCGTGAGCGGCTACTGGTGTACACCTGGCATCCTTCCCACCGCTGGAATAACGAGAAAGGGGTCGTTGTCAATTCTCCTTCCAGCGAAAAACAAGTTTGCACTCCTCGAGTCCACAAGAATTTCTCTCCCTGTAAGGAGAGTCATCAAGTAAAGATAAGCTCGAGAATCACAAACCTCTGCAATATCCTGGTCCTAGAAAACTACATAATTGTCACAGTTTTCTCTGTGTGGTTCCCACTTCACACGCCTCAATCTTAGAGGTCAACAAAGCCTACACCCGTTCGACACCACATGGCCAAGGAATTTCACCTCTTTCATCCAAAACTCGCATTTGCTCATCTTAGCATATAACTTATGTTCCCTCAAAGTTTGGAGCACAATTGTGAGATGGTGTTCATGCTCCTCTTGTGTCCGTGAATAGATTAGTATGTCATCAATGAACACAATGACAAACTCACCAGATACTTCCGCTGAAATACCCTGTGCATCAAATCCATGAAGGTTGCGAGTGCATTAGTCAATCCGAACGGCATTACCGTGTACTCGAAATGACCATACAAAGTGCGGAAAGTAGTCTTAGGTATATCCTCCTCCCTGATCCGCAATTGATGGTACCCTGTGCGAAGGTCAATCTTAGTGTAACACTTAGAACCCCTCAACTGATCGAATAAGTCATCGATTCGAGGTAAAGGGTATCTATTTTTCACTATCACTTGATTCAAACACTTGTAATCCGTGCATAACCGAAGGGTCTCATCATGCTTCTTTACAAAAAGGACGGGAGCTCCCCAAGGTGAAGTACTTAAACGGATAAACCCAATATTCAACAATTGGTCCAACGCTTCCTTAGCTCTTTTTAGTTCTTAAAGGTGCCATACTTGGGTAGGGATCAATGGATATGGGTTCGGGTTCCCGACTAGAGATCAATCGTGAACTCAACCTCTCTCTTTGTGGGGTAACTCTGCACTATCCGGAAAGACATCCAGAAAATCCGATACTACTAACACCACCCTCTTAGGGTATTTCTCCTTCTCCTCTCCAATCAAGCTAGCTAAGAAACTCTAGTGGCTCCTTGCCTTAGCTTTCAAGAATTTACTACTAATGGTAGGAAATGGATGGAAAGAACTTCGGTCATTAATAAAACTGAAAACTATCCCTCCTGGTAATTGGAGTGCAATTCTCTTGCCAAAACAATCCATTACTCGCCCGAGTGACAACAAGTTCATTCCAAAATAACGCTACACCCCCTTCAACTCTAAAGAACTGTCCACAATCAATTCGTGTTCCCCACTTAAGCACGCAACCCTTGTAGACTCGGTTGGTACCCAATTGTTCTCCCGTAGGCAAGTCAACGCTCAATGCCTGTTCTAGCTTTTCAAAGTTCAATCCCAAATCAAGAGCATATGTGGTGCGTATAAATGAATGAGTCGCACCGGGATCAAATAGAATTCGGGCCTAAGAATTATAAAGAAGAATGATACCTTCCACAACTGCATTGGAGGCATCTTCCTCCCGTTGAGTCAAAGCAAACACTCTCCCCTAGGTGGCACCGCTTGGGGCTAGAGCCCCAACGACCTCTCTACCGAGGTAGGAGCCTCAGAGGGGTGGCCTCGTTCGCCTCGTGACGATCCCCGCCGTCCCAGCATTTTCCGGGGGGCTGATAAATTGGACAATGCATCTGAATATGACCTGCACCACCACATGCGAAGCATTATCGTGAATTAGTGCATGTTCCCATTGGTACACCTCTGGCCCCTCGGGCTGACTATGGTCTAGGTCCCACTGTCTGGTCTGGGCAACGATAAGGTGCTGCCCTTTGAACTCCACTACTACCCGTACTAGTCCCGGGATCTGACCCCTCGCTAAACCCTCGTCGGCTGCTGGCTGTCCCCATATCCCTCTCCACAAGTGAAAATTTGATCCACAACATCCCCATAGCTCAGATCTTAAGGGCCACCAATCCTCTCGATGGATCGCCTCAAGCCCGCTCAAAGCGTTTAGCCTGCTGGGCCTCAGAGACATAAACTCTCCTCTTGATATCATAACTGATAGCTCAAGAACCTCCTCTCGTACTCTTGCTGAGTTGCGCTACCTTGTCGTTGGGCAAGAAAATCAACCTTCATTTTATCTCTGACTGATTCCGGAAAGTACTTATCCTAGAAGATGTGGTCAAACTCCCCCCAAGTAAGTGCATCAATGTCCCTTCTTCTCTTCACTGATTCCCACCAATGATCGGCCTCTCCATCAAATAAATATATTGCCAAGCCGACCTTAAGGTCCTCGGCAACTCCCATGCCATCAAATACCTTCTTCACCCGGCGTATCCACCTATCCGCATCCAAAGGGTTTAAGCTTCCTTGGAAAGTGGGTGGGCTTTGCCTTAGAAACTCGCAACAATCATTCTTCGATTCTCCTCCCCACTCCCGTACTGGGCTGGGGAATGAGCCCCACCCAGTGTGTTGCTGTTGCTTATGTTCGGGTGTTACACTAGGCAGAGCCTTCAAACATTGACAGATACCATTCTACATGGCATCGAGGTGGTGGCGGATTTACTTGGCCTCCACGACCACGCCCACGTCCTCGTCCTCCGTCCATCATGCACTTCAATTCACAGTTTAGTTCCTTGATGTGCAAGACATCCTAAGCAAAAGTCAACCATCTCTCTAGTGGTAATCCATAACCTACAACTCCCATGTAAGACTAAAAGCCTAGGCTCTGATACCAACTTTGTACGCCCCCCAAAATCCCGGGGTCACTTATTTATTTAATTTTTGAACACGTTCATGAACAAAAGAGCTCAAACAAAGGCACAACAATCGAGCATTGTCACCGGGCCGGGACAGTTCGTCGCCACTCGCCAAGGCGGGCCGGCCGCGCGGGCCGCTGGGCGCACGCTAGCCCGCCATGCACACCGTCGCACACGTCGCACCTATCATGTCCAACTCCTCGCCACGACAGACTCTCCCTTTCCTTACATGCCAACCGTCGCGACATAGAGCTCGTCGCGGCGTAAGCCCTCTAGGCTTCGCTAGCCACTGTCGCGACATAAAACAATTTGTCGCGACAGAAAACTTCTACCCCTAGCTGGGTCCCTCCGTGTCACCACATGAAAAGCTCATACAAAGGACCGAACCCTGGGCCAAACAAGGAAAACTCACAATGGCAATTCTTTCTCCTAAGCCACACTCTGTCAACCTCTAGCCTCTTTCCGTCATACAATCGCAATAGAATCAGAAGCTCTCGGCCGTGACCTAGAAGCTCCAGGTCGCAACCCTCGATACTCCCCACGGCCGTGATCTATCATGACACGGTAAAACCCACTCCGTCACGACACCGGCTATGAAAAACTCGTCAATGCATGTAACATTCTTATCACACCAAATCCTAAAAAATGGGCAAGAACTCCCTCTTTTTCCCTTCCCCGCACGTCCCGCCTCTCCCAATGCATTCCATTTAACATTACTAACTCTATACTTATCCTACTCGTAAGGTGAAATCTAGGGAAACTATCCAACACCATTTAGAACAAATCAAAATAATTTTTTATTACAAAACTTTTCCAGACGTTTACAAAATCGATATATTCTATCCAGAAAATTACAAACCAAAAATAAGCCAGTATTTGGCCTTCTTCTTCACTAACATGGTCTCAGATGAGTTCCTTCACCTGATGGACCTCGGGATGTACAGTCCCTTTGAGTGGGGCCTCCCAATGCACGGGTTCCTCAACTCCTGCCGCCTCCTCAAGGTTATAATCTAAAAAGGGGCATCAAAAGGGGGTGGAGCACGGCTCAGAAGAGGAACTTCTCTCAAACTCAAATGTTTAAAATATAAACGTCGCCCATTTTCCTTTAACATAACATAGATATACAATTTTTTGTATAAAAGAGTGACGTTTCCAAACAGATCTCGGGTCATATAAAAACACATAATTAAATGCACAAGCAAGCAATGTGTAAAGAGAAATTATAAGCAGTTTCACCAAATACAATTTCCAACACTTATTTTGGGCAAGCGGCATACTTAATGGTAACCTCCACCCCCCTCCCTTTCGCCTCTTATGTGTGGTATACCTAATGCTAATCTCCACCCCTTTCGTGTTATTTTGTTTCTCAAGTATCCTTACCAGAACCTCTTGAGACAAGAATGAGCATCCTCAAAGGAACCTCACTCTTCATTGTAATATTTCTCACATCCTTATTAGGTAAACCTTCTGAGAATAATTTCATATCCCTACAAGGAACCCCTAAAATTTACACTCTAAGTTTGATTTAAAACTGATTTTATCATATTAAAATGACTAGCATTCACAAAGTCATTGGATCGCTTTTGGCATTCCTTAAAGGGCAATTTTACAAATGGAATGTTTTAATTTTCGATTAAAAAATGCTCCTCAGATTTTTCAAAGAAAGATGGATAATATCTTTAGAGATTATGATTTTATACATGTCTATGCTGATGATATACCTTTTAGATTAAAAAATGCTCCTTAGATTTTTCAAAGAAAGATGGATAATATCTTCAAAGATTATGATTTTATACATGTCTATGTTGATGATATGGTAATATCCTCAAATGATAAAGAACAACATCTTGAACATTTGAATATATTTTTAGATTTATGTATTACTCATGGAATTGGGCTTTCTAAGAAAAAGTCAATAATTAGAGAACCAAAGATTGAATTTTTAGGTTTAATAATAGAATCGTATGTATAGAATTACAAACATATATTAGAAAAATTAAAGATTTTAAAAATAAAAGATCGGGGTAAAATGCTTAAGGCATTTTAGAATACTAAATTATGCGTAAGGTTTTATAAAGAATCTATCGATCTAAGAAAACTCTTGAGAAAATTAAGCACAAGTGAAAAACAAAGATTTTAGTTCACAACTAAGCATGAAAGTCATGTAAGATTTATAAAATCTCAATGTGTTAGTTTACAAACTAAAACTTCCTTAGATAATTACTTATCTAATTCATTCCAGAAGTATTTCCTATAAGAGCAATCCTTAAAAGGATATATAATTGTGAAGAATTATGCCGCTATAAGTCGCACATTTTACTTCTCCTACTAAAGAAAATATCATATCAAGGAAAGGAATTTTAGCGCTTGTTAAAGTATTAAAGAAATTCTCTTATTTCTTATTATCTAAATTTTTTTTTTTGGCTTAAGAACCGATAATACCAATGCTTTATAAAAATAATTTACCTTCAAAACCCGAATATAAAAGATTAATTAGATGGCAAACTTATTGCTTTTAATATATATTTGATATTGACATATTCTCGCTTCTAACAAAATATTATTGCAAATTTCTTAATAAGAGATGGCTCAGACGAGCAAAAAGCCAAGGGTTAATTAGATGGTTGATAACCTCTCAGAAATGTCCAAGATTTTTTATCAAGTAATCATTTTAATAGATTGTCCGATCGACTTACGAGACCGAGACCCTTTCTCGAAAAATCAAAGCTATTGTTAAAAGCTCGTTAATGATGAAAGACTTATTAAAGATTACACATCTTATGAAATGGAGCTGAACATCTTATTTCAAAGACGATGATAATCTAGATTTTTCAAATATTAATCTCAATGAAGATACTAAAAAAGATAAAGATGCCTCGCTTAACATAGTAGGAGCATCTACAAGTATTTCTTTGAGACCTCAGACATCAAAGTCTGAAACGATTTTTTTAAAAATTCCGATATCTCCAGATAGAGAAATCATGAAATTACATAGCGAAACCATGGAAAGATTGTTCGGTTTAACCGACTATAAAGAAATGATTGTCGATAAATCCAGCATATACCCAAGGATTCATTTCCTCGCGAGCAAACCCGAGAAATATGATGGGTAAGGATTTTGCAGCATCTCTACCATATACATGACTTCTCCTGATTTTCCAGAAATCGAAAGATTACCTGGATGGATTAAAGAAGGTGTTAAAGATAATTTGGGAATAATCCCATGATAAAGACTGATGACATCATAGCACTTGATTTCTTCAATGCTAGTCCTGATTTTGATGCTAATCAAACTTTATCCTTATACGGCATTTTTACAAAGCATTTAGAAAAGTCCTACATGAAAAGCATGATTTCGACTAAAAAAGATTTTTAGAACATATATTGAAGATAATGTCTATTATCGAAGAGGCTTGGGATTGATCGTCAGAAAGGATAATGGAAAACGCTTTGAAAACCATTCAAAGCTAAGTGGCAAGCCCGACAAGATGGCCTCCGTCATGATCTCAATAGATTGTAATGCAACCCTGATTCAAATGTATGTTTACCAAAAGATTAATATGATTGAGACTTGAGAACTCTACTCATCCCCCCAGGCACTCAATTATGTTGAAAAAAAGCACATCTCAAGATGATAGCCACTAAAGACGGCCCACGCAAGTGGACAAAAATATTAAAGAAGAAATTTATTGATTGATGTATCGAACAAAATGTAGAAGACAAAATAGCATCACGTTATTTTACAAACCAAATCCATGATTTCAGCCTCTGGTTTTCTAAAACGCACACTTGTGCTGGCAATGTAATATAAAGATTTTGAAGTTCGAGGTTTCATGTCCGGCTTCTTCTATAAACAACTAAGTGTGTTAGTATCGAGGGAGGGGAAAAATCTCACTCTTTCTTCTTATTCTCACTCTCCCTATAAAAAAAGCTGGTATTAAGAAGAATTGCTACCTTGCTGTTAGCTTGTAGGTTTTCCTCTTCTATAATGACAGGCTAAGAATTTTATTCTAAGCCTGTGAGTATTGTGTTATAAATAAAATGTATTTTATTTAGTAAATCTTGTCATTATGGCTCTACTTTATTCATGACTATTTATTAATCGTCTACAATCATGTAGGAAGCCAATAAGGTCAGGTCGGGTAGTATCTGAAGATGTTCCCACGGTGAAGGTATATAGTCCTGCCGTAGGTCCGGCGGGACACAGAGGAGATACCTGGGGCTCTATCTTCCTGTACTATCTCTACGAAACAAATAAGTAGAAATAGTAATGGAAGTATGGTGGACCTATAATAATGGGTATTTACTCTATAAAATCAATTTTATATTTAACACGAGGATACTCTCAAGGTTTAGAATATTTGTTGATTTTGTGAAATTTGTTGTACTGTCTTATAATTATACATGATATTGTGAATTTTCTTGTTCATAGAGTTATTTAGAATTGGTGTTTTGATTTTAAGACTGAGGTGATATGATTAATGTTAATGTTGCTTCTAGATTCACGAAATGGTATCGTAGAGCATCTAGATTAAGAAAATAAACATGGAAGAACCTTTATTGAGTGTTTATACAAACATCTTCACAACTATATATTCTATGAAACATACATTAAAAAGGTTAGAACAAAGATTAAACATTTTTATACTCAATGGAATTATGACTGACATAATTCATCATCAATTAAGAATAATTGAATTAGAAAGATTAACAATAAATAGACTAATGATAGATCTTGCTTCTAAATATAGTGCATATGGTGATCATTTAATCAAAGATTAAGATGATGATGAAGATGAAGATTGAACCTAAAATAGTTCTTCCATATGAAGATTTTGTAAAACCCTGGAAAATCCAAATTTCCAAGAAAGAGTAAAACGGTAAATTTCGGTAAAAAATATGGAATTTTTCTATATTCGGATCTACTCTAAACTAATTTCCAATGTTGAAATCGTCTCAAAATCTAGCTACACAACAAATTTCAGGGGGATTCCCAAGATAGTTGGAATTTCACGTTTCTGGGGCAATTTAGGGTGGCATGGGACACTTGGCATGTGATGAGTGTCTCATAGCGCACACTTGTCAGCGGATGTCTCAAACAAAGGGCCTGGCTGGACCCTTAGGAGACAGGGCAATCCATAATGTGCAGTTAATCCAAAGTAGGGATTTCGACAGCCGATAAGCGTGAATCCAGCCGAGCCAACGGTAGGTCGACAAGGGATGAGTGGACATCCCACTTGGCCCATCTTGGACCAAACTATGGGATAGGATAAGAGGGGAGAATAGAAACGAAAAGAAAAAGAGAGAGTTGTAGAGAGAGAAGCTCTACCTTCTAAATTTTCCGACGATCGGGCCGACAGTTTCAAGCGAAGCAAAAAGGGAAAGTTTATCCTTACATCTAAGAGCTTCGCATCGAGACCAAAATTAGAGAGTTTTGACAAACTCCAAGAGGTAGGGGTTTACTCCTACTCGGTTATTCTTGTTTAAAAAGCCATAAAAATGGTTTGGGAGTTATGAGGCCGGGAATGGCCATGAGTTCCAATCCCAAGAATTGGGATCGAATGCTTGATGTGGGGATCGTCTCTGACAAATTCACTGCTTGATGGGACCGTTTTGCACATCCGAAGTGGGATTTTTAAATCGAAATTGTCTATGTGTGTTGCTTGCATGATATTACTTGAATTGAATAGCATGAATTGTGCGTGGAAAAAATGATATGTTAGTGCATGTAGAATCGATGTGTTAACATGATGGTTGCATGGTATGGAATCATATTGTGATGAAATATAAATGTGCAAGAACAATGAAAATTCATATGTTTTGCATTCGTAAGCACATTGCATAATGTCTAGTCGGGTGCGGGTGGATTGTGATGTAAATTCACCATTCTTAGTGGATATGTGTGATGGGCTCGAAGTTGGACAACGTCCAAGGTCAAGACCCACGACCTAATAAATTGAAATAAAGAAAACAAATCACGTGTGTCATTGAGCAAGTCAGTAGATCCCCCAATGGTGAAAGTCCCGAATCCACATGCGGTAGACATGATCACCGAAGGTGAAGTCCGTAAAAATGTTGGAAGGCATACGTTGATCCTGCGATGTGACCCCAAAAAGACGTGGCCTAAAAATAAATAAATAATTAACACACGAAAAATCGATGATAAATCAAATTAGTGATTGGAGGTTGGTCCAATGAGTTGAGTCACCGCCAAGGACTAGTTTCACACTTAGCTTTGCATGTGTGAGGGAGTCAGTCGGGACTCAGGGTATGTCGTGAGTGGTTTCATCTCAAGCATGATATAAAGCATTCCATGTGTAAATTGCAAATTATATGGAATGTGGATGATTGTGATGTGCCATTGCATGCGCATTTAAGGAGGGGAATAGCCCTTATAGGAAAATTCGACTACTGAGCATTGCTCACCCCGTCGTGGGAATAACAATTTTAGGTACTGAAGGTGCACCTGGAGACGGAACGCATCCGAGGGCCTAGTGGCGAAGAAAAGGCCGATTAGGGCCTCAATTTTGTATTATGTAAATTGCTGAAAAACCCGCTATAATCGTAAAGAACATAGAATTGTAATTAAACTTGTTCGTATGATATATACATTTTGGCAAGTTTTCTGTGTTCAATGGCTCAGTAATAAGGCTAATTTATGTTGATTTTAGAGTACACAAAAAAAAGGGAAAAAATAAAATAAAATAAGGGAGCTGGAGTGCAGGAGGCCAAAATGGGCTACGCCATTTTCAAATTTCTGGTCGTGACATTGCGCTGGTGTTATAACAGCAGTAGGCTAAGGCATGCACGGCAGGCCTCGCCGCACGACAGACTGGCACAAGGCGGTGTGCTTAGGATCGGCCTCGTCACAACAGCTCCCTAGGTGCTCACGCGATAGAGATGGTCATTCTTTGGTCAGCGATAGAGAGTCAGGTCACGACAGTGGATCGGATGTCAAGTCGCCGACACTGTACCGTGTCAGAACAGCGCCTCGGGCCGCGAGATAAAGGGGTTCATTCTCTGTTGTGACAGGCCTCACCATGTTTTCTGTCACGACAAAGGAAACTCTGTCTCAATAGGCTTTTCCAAGGCCTCATGGTTATGTGAGTTTTCCCTTATTGCGACAGAGCTCGTACGGCAATCGTGTCCGATAGATTTTCCTGTGTCACGACAAGGTGTGGGGCTGGTTGGGCGGTGTCGCGCCCAATATGCCCAACAATGCGCATCTACAAGTGCGACAACGCATAGTATGACTACGCACAACCAAACTGTTACCGCACCGTGCTGTGCACCGCTTGGGTTACTACACATGGACAATCGCTCATGGACACCGCTCAAAAAATTTAAAATTTCAAAAAATTAAAAAAGATTATTAAATGACCCCCCATGTTTTGGGGCTACAACACAGTATCGTGAGCTAAGGCATACGAATTGCCTGAAACTTGGCCGTAAGTACAAACGCTACAAACTTTGGTGTAAGAGCTTTTAGGTAAACGAATACCTAGGACTCGGGCGTGGGGAAACGTTTAAATTCATTCATTATGCATTTTGATAATTTGATTTGTGATGTGTGATCAATGGTGAAAGGTATGCATGATAAATTGTATATGGAACACTAGGGTTGAGAAACGTAACCTTAGGGTTCAAAATAGAATGAAATATAAAAATTAAGAATTTAATTGAGATGAATAAAATGAGTGGTTGGCAATTAGCACCACTAAGAAAAGAGGATGAACAGGTTAGTTCATGATAACTAAGTCTGTTAGTGGTTAGCGTGTGCACTACTAATTGTATTGAGCTAGAAATTTGATAATCTTGTTGCCATTTGACACTTGTAGATGGCAAGCCGAGGACGAGGATGTAGAGGACGTCCACGGGGTGATAGTCGACCACTGCCCATTTTATTAGCGGCCTCGCAGAGGCCGTGGGTATCAGTGTGCTTGTCGCTATCAGACAAGCTAGTAAATCTGGGGGTCGTGGAGGATCGAGTGACCTCTAGAGGTTTATGGCACACCATCCCACCACGTGGGAAGAGGGGATCCGCTGTAGCAAACCATTGGTTCCAGAATCGAGAGGGTTTCGTGTCCATGAGATCACTCTTCGATGCCAAGGATCGACTAGCTACGTTTAAGCTGCAGGGTGAATCCTAGGCGGTGGATCAGCTAAGGTCTCAAGGGACGAGATCGATGACTTAGGGAGTTCCATGAGCTCTTCATGGCAAGTATTTAACGGCCACTGCTTAGACATACAAAGGCCCAGATTCCTAGGAGCCGAGACAGGAGCTGCACGTGGAGCTATGACAAAGGATGGAGCACGTGGCTAAGTTCACTGGATGAAGCTCGCTTTGTCGGGATGACTACGGGCCACATATGGCCAAGGTGAGTGGAAATTTGAGAATGGACTCGAGATTGTCCATTCAGGCAAGATTGTAGGGACTCCTCATGGCACACGAACCTATGGTCGACGGTTATGACCATGAGATAGAGGACACACGAGGATCCGGTGATGAAAGTGTCGTTGGCAAGAGAATAGGAGAGCCTGGCTCTTCTTCCAGTTCGAGAAAGAAACCAAGGGTTTCTAGTTCGCGTGGGTTCCAAAGCCGACCCATATGGGCCAGGGTTAGATCAAGGTCCCACGCAGACGTGACGATCCGTTATTTCGCCCATCACCGACATATAGCAAGTGGGATTTCCCTAAAGACAGTGGATCCTGTGGTTTAAGGACAACACCGCACGGGTCGAGGAACTAAAGATCGTCCCAAGGCACCAGGGCAAGCACCTTCTCATCGCACGCATGCAGCCGTAGGGGCCAGTTGCGGGCCCAAAATGAGTGACGTAGCCCACAGCCGGACATCAGGGATTCAGGGGCGTGTTTATGCCATCATACCACCTACTAAGCCAGCGGATCAGCTAGTCATACAAGGTACATTTTTGCTATCTCGCCTATGGGCAAGGATATTATTTGACTCTGGTGCATCACATTCATTCATCATTGCATCAGTCGTTAGAGAGTTGGGCTTAGAGATTGAGACCTTGGAGGAGCCCTTGTGTGTGAGTTCTCCCCTAGGGACTAGGGTGAGCTTGGATCTAACATGTCGCGGGTGCAAGCTAAAGTTCTATGAGATTCTACTTACAATGGACCTGAGGGTCATGGACATGTCAGAGTTCGATGTCATCCTTGGGATGGATTAGCTGACGACATACAGAGTCGTCATCGATTGTGAGCGTAGGAGGGTTACCACCTACACACAGAACTGTACTCTTGTCACGTTTTAGGGGGACACGCACAATGTTTTGCCCTAGGCCGTGTACGATTCCAGATTGCATGGGCAATTGATGGGTTGGCTAGCAAGCCTTACCCTGGAGGACGAGGTGAGACAGGACTTGGATCTGCCTCAAGTAATGTGCGAGTGCGTGGATGTTTTTTCGGATAAGCTATCGGGATTACTTCCTTAGAGGGATGTAGACTTCTGTATTAAGTTACACTCTAGCACATTGCCCATCTCTATGACTCTGCATAGGATGGCACCAGTTGAGTTGTAGGAACTTAAGGTCCAACTGTAGGAGTTGTTGGACAAGGGTTTTATTAGACCGAGCATTTCACCATGGGGCGCTCCAATTTTGTTTGCGAAGAAGAAAGACAAGACCCTTCAACTGTGCATTGATTACCGATACATCAGGTTACGATCAAGAATCGGCATCCACGAGGATTGATGACTTTCTATTCGACAATCGAGGGGAGGCGAGCCCGCAGCCCAAGATAGACCTTCGCACCCGTTACCATCACGAGGGTTGGGAGGCGATATCCCTAAGACAACGCTCGTGACATGGTATGGGCACTTGAAATTACTATGATGCCCTTTTCCGCTGACGAATGTGCCGCCAGCGATTCATGGATTCATGCATAGGGTATTCCAACCCTATTTAGATTAGTTTGTCGTAGTCTTGTGGATGACATTTCGATCTAATCCTACCGAGAGGGGCATGGAGGATCAATCGTGGGTCGCTCAGAATGCTGAGGAGACCATCATTGTACGCCAAGTTCGCAAGTGCGAGTTTTGGCATTACAGGTGAGGTTTTTAGGCACTTGAGTCAACTTCAAGAGTGTCAATGGACCCTCGAAGGTCGAGGCTAAGTGATGTGTTATAGAGAAACCGTCAATCTTTGAGATAATTTAGTTTCGATCGACGTATATTACAGGATGTTTATTGAGGATTTCTCCCAACTAGCGGCACCTATGATGAGGTTGACCCGGAAAGAAATCAAGTTCGAGTGGAATGACCTGTGCGAGAAGGCATTCCAGGAGTTGAAGATGAGGCTTACTTCAGCTTGTATTCTGATAGTCCTAGAGAGGGGGCAGGGGTACACAGTGTATTGTGATGCCCTGAAGACCGGACTGGGATGCGTTCTGATGCAGTCTGGGAGGGTTATAGCTTATGGTTCCAAATAGCTAAAGAATCATGAACAAAATTACCCCACACACGACATGGAGTTGGAAAATATAGTCTTCACCTTTGAAGATTCACGCCATTACTTATGTATCGTGAGAGCGCTTCGAGGTATACTCAAACAACAAAAGTTTGAAGTATATCTTCACACAGCGGGACCTCAACATGAGGCAACACAGGTGGATGGAGTTCCTAGAGGATTATGACTTCACTTTGCATTACCACCCGTAAGGCAAATGTGGTGGCTGATGCACTTAGCCTGAATCACGGGGAAAGATTGGCTAGTATAGCTTCCCAAGAGTGGCAGATGCTCCAAATTGTGGGACACTGGTGCCAGCGCACCACGGAAAGGTGCTTAGGCACGTTGGGAGTCTGGTGGCTACACCGTCACTATTGATATGAGTGATTGAGTCCTAGAGACAGGATGTAGAGATGGTGTTCATCAAGGATCGGGTCCAGTGAGGTACAGGTGACGAGGGCTGGACCATCCATGCAGATGGCAGTCTTCGGTATAAGGGACGGGTAGTAGTTCCTCAGTTGATGGATCTAAGAGAGGAGATCCTTAGGGAGTTTCACTTCTCTCTATTTGCTATGCATCTAGGCAGCACGAAGATGTATCGTAATCTTCGTCGTCAGTAATATTGGAGCAGGATGAAGAGACACGTTGGGGATTTTGTTCGACGATGCCTCACGTGTCAGCAAGTTAAGGCTGAGCACCAAAAGCGAATAGGGCTACTCTAGCCATTGGAGGTGGCTGAGTGGAAGTGGGAGCATGTCACGATGGACTTTGTGACCCACCTACCACGAACACCGCGAAGGCATGACGCGGTATGGGTGATAGTAGACTGGCTCACAAATTCAGCACATTTCTTAACCGTGTGAATGACCTTCACTCTGGAGGAATTCTGCCGGTTGTATATCTAAGAGATCGTCCGGCTACATGGAGTGCCAGTATCCATAGTGTTGAATAGAGACCCGAGATTTACGGTGCACTTTTGGAAGAGTTTCCAAAAGGCCATGGGGACGCGTTTGATGAGGAGCACCGCCTTCCACCCACAGATAGATGGTCAGTCAGAGAGGACGATATAGATTTTAGAGGACATCCTGCAAGCATGTGTCCTGGAACTTAAGGGTAGCTGGGATGAACAATTACCCTTAGTGGAATTCGCCTACAACAACAGTTATTAGGTGAGTATACAGATGGCACCATACGAGGCTTTGTATGGGAGGCCATGCTGATCACCTATTTTCTGGACCAAGGTGGGAGAAAGCTCCTTTACTGGTCCTGATCTGATTAGAGACAACTCTGAGAAGGTGATCTTGATACGCTAGCGCCTTCTCATGGCTCAGAGCTGATAAAAGAGCTACGCTAACAAGCGACGTCGACCCCTAGAGTTTGAGGTTGGCGATCACGTCTTCTTGAAGGTGATACCCAAGAGAGAAGTGGTCAGGTTCGGCAAGCAAGGGAAGCTGTCGCCAAGGTTCATCGGGCCCTTCGAGATACTCTAGAAGGTGGGCATCGTGGCTTACCGGTTGGCATTACCGCCTAGCATGTCAGGTGTCCATGAGGTGTTTCACATCTCCATGCTCCTAAAGTATACTCTAGATCCAGCTCATATAGTGGATTAGGGAGAGATTGATGTTGACACAGATGAGACCTCTCGAGTAAAGGACCAATGCGCATTGCCATGGATAGTCGATCAGTTTTGTGATGCAAGACCACGAGGCTAGTGAAAGATCAGTGGCAACACCGCGAGCCGGAAGAGGCAACGCGGGTAACGTGAGGACACGATGCGGGCCAGCTATCCCTTCTTGTTTAGGGATGAAGGTACGTGGTTTAGTCGTTTAATGATTAAATGACTAGTTATAGGCATGGCATAGTGCACATTGCATATGCATGTTGGTTGATGTGATTATGTAGAATTTCGAGATGAAATTCTATTAAGGGGGAAGAATGTGAAACCCCTAAAATCCAAATTTTCAAGAAAGAGTAAATTTTAAATTTCGTCAAAATCTTGAATTTTTCTAGAACTGAAAGTGACAAAACTAACTTCACCATTAAAATCGTCTCACGAAATCTAGCTATCACGTTGAATTTCATGGAATTCCAAGATAGTCGGAATTTTGACGCTTTTCAAGGCACTGAGAGTGGTATGAGACACTTGGCACGTGAAGAGTGGCTCACAAGGCGCCCACGTGTTGGCGCAGATGCTCAAACAAAGGGCTCAAGTGAGACCCTTAGGAGACATGTGGTAACCCATAATTGGGTAAGAATCTAAAGTAGATGGATAAAGGGATATGGTAATCCAAAGGAGCTAATGAGAGGCTGACAAGTAGCATGAGTGGACATCCCACTTGGCCCATCTTATACCAAACGGTGGGATAGGAGAAGAGGGGAGAACAAAATAAAAGAGAAAGAGAGCTAGAAAGAGAAGCTCTAATTCTCTCTAAATTTTTTCGACATTCCGTCAAGGCTTTTATACACCTCAAAACCTGTGGTCCCATAGACAACCCACGACCAAGGGAAACATGCGGAACATCGAGTGTCCTTAATATTACACCCATACGCCTCATGTGTTGAGACTCATTCCTACTCATTTAATTAAAAAAATATACAGAATTACCTTATACAACTGCAAGAGTCCGAGCACACACTCATGGTACAAAAAGAGCATCTATTAGAACCAAGTGTGTTCTAATATACAAAAACAGATATGTATTAATACTACTCACCCTCATACATATACAAAACATCAAGTTAAGGCCACACTGCCCGCTCAAGATCCCGCCTCTATGAGCTCCGTCCGCCGCATGTGTCCCGTGACCCGAAAGGAGGGGTGGATCCACCACTAAGAGCCATCACGCCTAATAGAGACAAAAACCCAATAGGGCGCCCCACCTAGGTGCACATGCAAATGCCTACTGTCAATGGGAATAACCCAATCCATGCAGATGCCATCCCATCATGGAAAAAAAGAAGAAAACTACATGCATGCATTGAGATGGACACTCTACATGCCCAGAGGCGTCAACCTCCGACCCACCACCCAATGCAAGTTCTAATGGGAAATCAATACCGAGTCAGTCTCGACTCCCATCACACAACCTATAGTCTATGTGATAATTTTTTTAATCGTTTCATGTCTTTTTGGGCAACAGAACTTTCCGGGGTCTCACCGCGGGCCTCTTACACCCTTCGACATTTTTCGGGCTTTCACCGATGGATACATTGTCTAACCATGTTTTCAGGCTTTTCACCTAAGGGGGGTGTCTATCCCCTACTTGCTACGCCTGACACTATTTGTTTTCCATTTTCATTTAACACCATGTGACTCAATTGGACTTCGTCCCATTCCCAAGCCCACACAATTCAGCACCAAACGCAGTGCCAAATCAGTACCATGTACACACACCTATTTGATGTAGTGATTTTTCGTACACCAATGCAATGCAATTGTGCCACTACACTCAAACTCATGCCCAATGTATGAAGACTCCTACATGGACATTTTTACCCTATACACTAGGGGTACTATGAACCTCAAGTGTCTAATGTACAACATTTAATATATTCTAAAACAACATCAACATACATGTAGTCATGTTAATATTCCACACATTCAAACCAATGCATCACATAAGCATGCACTACATTTTTTTTTTTTTTTTAGCATTCGGCCATTCATGTCAACACACCATTCGCTAACGTGATTAATGATAATTCCAACCATTACTTAGGGCAAGTAATGCCATAATTCATATTCCCACGCTAAGACATAGTATGTCACGGCACATCCATCGCATGCCATAAACGACTATGTTCAAGCACAACACACATTACAACTCCATTACAACCCCAAAGGTGTTTGAAACACCCATATTGATAGTGTAATTGCATAATTTGGTGCAAATAATCAGTTTTTCAAAGACCGATGTGAGCAATCACTGCCACTGAATGGCTTACGGCTAGATTATTGACTCCATGAGCTTCCATAGAGTTCACAGCACCTGGACCGAGTTCGAATGAGGGCGTTATGGCCTAAACAACTGTGAGCTAAACCTTAAAATCTCTGCATGGTATTTATTCAAGTAATAACAAACTAACCCGATTTTCAGCCTTATGACCCAAAAAACAATGATGACAATAAAGATGCAGAAATTTGCATTAGTTCCGTAAAATTCTCGCATGGCATCTATCTCGAGTAATAACACAACCAACTTGGAATTTTAGTCTTAAACCTTAAAACCAGTGCATATATAATAACATACAAAGAATAAGATCGCTATAGAAAAATTCCGTGATAGTATTCATTCAAGTAATAATAAACCAACATGGATTTTCACCTTAAACCCAAAAACAACATATAATAACATGCAAGAATAAGATCGCCTGCAGTAAATTTCGCATGGTATTCATTCATAATAACAAACCAACCCTCGGATTTTCTGCCTTAAAACCCAAAAAAAAAAAAAAAAAAAACAACATATGTAATAACATGCGTAGCGATGGTTCTAGAAATTCTCGCATGGATCCAGATTCAAGTAATAACAAACCAACTCAACCAAATGCCATTTCCATGGCCCTAAACAAGGAAATAACCAGGGAGGAAAAATCCCTCACATCTTGAAGTGTGCAGGGCCAGTTCTTGATCCACCCAAATCTGAAAACAATGGAGCAACAGCTTCCTCCTCCCTTTCTCCTTCCTTATGGTTTTCTTTCTCCTCTTTGTTTTTTTTTTCCTCTGTTTTCTGTTTCTCTATTCTTTCTCCAGAACTCATTCAGTAATAGCAAGAACTCCTTCCCCTTAGCTTGATCCATTCCATGTTTCTCCACTAAACCTAGACATTTTTGCATCAAGCTTGACACATGGCTCAAGTCATGGCATGTGTCACCCATGCCAAGCCATGCACCAACCACTAACATCATGCATTCTAGTAGCTTGTCACTTGGCCGCTCAAGTGTCAAGTGTCCCCAAGTCTGGTGCCACATGGCCTGCACCTTCATGCCAAGTGTTGCCCAGCTAATGGCCCGTTTTGCCTCGAAATATGTGAAAATCTGACCGTCTCGGAATTCAACAATTTTCGACTGTGCACCTAGATTTCGCTAGACAAATTTAACGGCATGATCCGCGTCATCATCCGAGATCTAGAGAATTTCCAGGTTTGCAACCTGTGTCTATCGGTTTACTTTATCCGGGGTCTCACATTCTCCCTTAAAAGAATTTCGTCCCGAAATTCACACACACATATACATACAATCACATGCATATGCAACAGTCATTCAAATGCCAAATGACTAAACCACGTACCTCCGTCCTCGGGGCGAGGGAAAGGGATATCTCGCACGCATCGTGTCCCTGCTGCCCCATGTTGCCTTCCACCTCTCTGTTGCCATAACACCTTACTAGCCTCACAGCTTTGTAGCGTCGCAGCACCCGCTTCCTGGCCATCCATAATACGCACCGGTCTCCTCCTCGAAGGTCCCATCTCGCATCGATACTGCTTTCCCGTCCCAATCCACTATACGAGTCGGATTCGAAAGGTACTTCTATACGGGCACATGGAATACCCACGGACATCCACAACCCAGGCACCAATCGATATAATCGCACCTACCTTCTCGAGTACCTCGGCGATCTAATAAACCCTACGCGATAGCTCGTCGTCAAACTGATCACCCCTCTAGCATTAATTCTTCAAGAAGATGATCACCACTCAGAACTCCTCAGAGGTTGCCCAAGCATCGACATCAACGTAATCCCCTTTATTGGCCTCGAAGCAAAGGAGAAGACGCCTCTATTCGTGACCATTAACTCGTGGTGTCTTTAATCAAATCAATTCGTAGTGGAACTTTCTCCCAATTCCATCCAACAACCCAGATTTACGGGCCTCCCCATATAAAACTCTTTACATCGTGCCATCTGTATACTCACCTGATAATTGTTGTTGTAGGCGAATTCTACTAAAGGAAAATGATCTTCCCAACTACCCTTGAAATCCAAGACGCATGTTCGCAGTATGTCTTCTAAAACATGTATGGTCCCTCTGATCGACCGTTTATCTCAGGATGCAATAGCTGGGTGCTCATCAGCAAACTATTAGTGTCCCCATGGCTCTTCGAAAGTTTCCTTCCTAAAATGCCCTCAGAACCTGTAGATCCCTGCTCATATTATGAGACCGCACTTCATGTAACCCACAATCTCGCGGCACGTATAACTGTAGGAATTTCATGGGCCAAGGTCATCCGCACGGCCAGAAAATACCAGACTTTCACAGCCGATCCACAATCACCCATACCGCATCATGTCTCCGCAGTGTCCATGCGGGGCAGGTCATCCATTGTGACATGCCCCACTTCCACTACCACCTACAATGGTCGGGCAGCCCCGGCTCTGCCGATACCAAATTTCTTTACTCCGCTAACACGTGAGACAATCGGGCCGGACAACAAGCCCCCGACGCACGCTTCATTCGCCACACATCGACGACGAAGGTCATGATACATCCGCGCCACTCGATGAACAACGACCGGAAGCAATGGAACTCCATGAGGATCTCCTCCATCAAATCCGTCGATTAGGGGACCACAACCCGTCCCCTATACCGAAGACTACCATCTGTGTGGATAGCCCAGCCTTCGCCACCGCACCGACAGTACTACCCCGATGGACACTAGCTCACGCCCCGCCTCGACTTTATCACCGCCAGAGAGAAGACGTAGTCATCGACTCCTCGAGGTACCCTCGAAACGGCTTCATCGTGACTGCAATCAACTACCCCACTGTCTCGAGCTTCCGCCGCTCCCGGGAAGCTATACTAGCCAATACTCCTTGTGACTTCCGGTTGAGTGCATCAGTGTAACGACCCGTACCAAATAATACAAGTTTTTTAACACATTTGACCAAGTTTGACCAACAATTAGTATGTGGGCCCAAGTTGACTTTTTTAAGGATGAATAATTTTGGGTTGACTAAGACACCATTTTGTAGGCCTCATCTATACGAGTTCATAGACGGGTTGAACGTCAAAATCCGACTTACGGATAAAAAGTTATGGCCCTGGGAAGTTCAAACAAGAAGATTTATCGTCCAAGTCACCCTATTTTACCTAAAAATGACCCTATAGGCTCTATATGTAACCTAGTTTTATACAAAGAGGGGACTCACCCCTAAACCCGAAAATTCTCCAAGACCCGCGTGGATCCCGGAATCGGGTCAAGCTCGACCTGCCAGCCAATCGGGTTTTAGCCGTGGGAGACGATTCTGGCCACCATCCTCGCACACGCCATGGAGGAAGAGCAAGATGAGGCGACCTTGACTGCCAAAAATCACGGCGAACCTCGGCCGGACGCTCCCAGATCGGGCCGGCGAACGTGGCAACTGCCGCCACCTTGCGTTGCCGGATTTCGCCGTTTTCCGGCCATTCTAGGCCGACCCATACCTCCTCCCCATTTGACCTCAACTCATTCCCGTGGTCCTTTTCGCCAGATTCCTCACCGCTTGAAAGATACGACAAAGGAAGTTTTGGCTGACGGTTAGATCGCGTTTTCTCTCGCACCACTGTAACTTTTGAACCAAGGTAAGGATACCGCTGCGGTCTTTGTCTCTCGCTTTTCGCGATAAAAAGTTTGTAAATTTTGACGCTGCTTTGATTAGTTTTCCATTTTGGGTCATTTATACTACCGAAAAGGGTTTGGACTGAAATTGGGCACCAATTGGTCAAATTAGAAAAATTTAAAGAATGGATTAGGAAATTGATATTTTTATGATTTATTGGAGGGTTCAATTTAAAAAAATTTGCCTCTGGGTAAAAAGCCCCAATTTTGGGTATCGGGTCTGTAGGGCACACGGTTATATATTATTTCCACGGCCGTGAGGTCGGGTTTACCCTACGGTTTATTACACTGGGTTTGCCACGGTGTCATGAGGTTGGTTTCATCCAACGGTTATATATTATTTCCACGGCTGTGAGGTCGGGTTTACCCGACGGTTTATTACACTGGGTTTGCCACGGTGTCGTGAGGTTGGTTTCATCCAACTAGCTATATTATTTCCACACCGTGAGGCCTGGGGCTACACCTACGCTTATTATTATTATTATTAGCACGACACCTTTCGATGTCGAGGGTCGGAGCGGTATCCTACCCGCTTATGATGGGCATATGGTATGGTACATTGCTGGTTTCTGAGTAAGCTATAACCATTTCAATATTTATGGTTATTGTATTTTCATGATTATTTTTACGACATGATGTTTATACATTTTATGCTCAATTTTTATGTTGTGAATAAATTCAGGTTATAGTTTTCTTAATAATAATTTCTAAGTAAATTTTTGAGCATGAATTTCATGTTGTTGGATCGGGTATAAGTTTTGGTTTTGTGAAATGATTTTAAACGGGAACCTTGCAAAAAGAGGACGGAGGTCTTGAGAGAAGAACAAATTTTCGGGAAAATAAAAACATTGGTTTCCTTATAAATTATGCCACTCACTCGAGATTTATTATCTCACGCTTTATTGTTTTAAACTGCCTTCAGGTCCAGCAACTCAGACCTACCTCGCGCCTGCATTCTACATCACTTTCTCGACGTACCATGAAGATTCTCATCTATCTATCCGCTTCCTTATTTTATTGGACTTATTTATCTTCATTTGTACCCTAAATTCAAGCAAACACTCTTAGAATGCTCCTGATGTTGCATTGAACTCATATGAGTCTTTATTATGTGTGTTTGTGGTTATGACCTACAGTAAGATAGGTCGGTTGTGGATTTGAGCTGTTGTGGATCTTTTTTATATATTTGAGGTATTATATTAATGCATGTGTTTATTTTTTTTTAAAGTGGGGTTCTATTGGATATTCCCTAGGGATTGTACAATGGGACTTCATTAGGCGGGACCACCCGGGGAATCCTGGGAGGGTATCCGGGTCGGGTCCTGTCAATCAGCCACCACATTTGCCTTACCGGGATGGTAAAGAAAACTGAAGTCGTAATCCTCCAAAATCTCCATCCACCTACGCTACCTCATGTTGAGATCTCGCTGTGTGAAGATGTGTAACTCCCCGTCCCGAGATAGTGTACAGTACATGTAACTGTAGGGGCGTATACGAGCACCAAGTGAAATTGTAATATTTTTTTTAAGTTAATATTTTGGAGATGAAATTAGGAAATGATAAAATTAGTAAACCCGGAATGTGATACTAGAAGAAAGGGTAAAATTGTACTACATAAAGGATATGACAATCATAAAATAAGCAGAGATGTGTCACAATAGAAATGTCAAAAGCGATGCAAATCTTGAGAAGATAGGATGCCAAAAATTGCAATAACATAAGTTGATTGGCAATATTAAAGAGATGGGAGACCAAATGTTAATTAAAGGAAAGTTGAGACTAAATAGGAGATGAGACAAACTTAACATTTCATTTTTGGTCTCTCAAACTAGAGCTTCACGGTTGGAGGAGAAAAGGGAGAAGAAGAGGGAAGAAGAGGAAGAAGAGGAAGGAGAAGAAGGAGAAGAACAAAGGTATGCTTTTTTTTGTGGAATCAAGTGTCTCTTGATGTCTAGGTTATCAGGTGATTGCCAGGGTTTTTTCTATGGAGATTGGTTTGTTCCAAAACCAAGGGTTTTGGTTGAGAGATCACACAAACCCTTTGATTTGTTGAAGTTTTGTGGATAAACCCCACTTGCGTAAAATAAACACGGAATCATCTTATTTATATGGGTTTTTAGAAGAATTGGTGGACCTGCGAATTCATAAGATTTTTACCTAGGTTTTGTTGTATGGAGTTCCAAAACCAATCTTCAATACAAGTGTTATGGAGTGGCTTTGAATGACTTTCATGTTGATTATTGAGGTATTACGGTTTTGCAGGATTGGTTGTAAAAACAAAGGAGGAATGTTGGGTTTTAAAGGAATTGCTGTCAAAATTTCTGTAAAAAACCCTGTTTTTGTTTTGGCTATAGATCAAGTTAGAATCATCCAAATGTATTGATTCCAATTGGTAAAGAAAACCATAAGAGATAGATACAAATGTATAGAAGGGACCAAGAGCAAATTAGCTCTAAGGCTCCTCCAAATACGGATTCCAGCAGCCTGTGTAGCCTTACTGATTTTGCTCTTGTTTAGTATGGCTGTAGTGTTTGGTCATATGAGTTTCACTCATCCAAATTGAGTGGATTCAAAATTCTGGGTAAATATAATTTAGGGTACAAGTTAGAGGAAGGAAGGGGCAAATTGTAACCCCAAAGTGCCCAGAAAATTTATCAAAGTGGAGCTAAGGTACAGATTCTTGTTTAAATTGAGTCATCTAGATAAAATACAATAACTTGAGTTTGGTGATCCAAATAAGTGATTCCACTGGAGAAGAAACATTAGAACCATAGCTTCAAATGAGTGAAGAAACCATTTCCAATTTATGGAGCATCCCATAAATCAAGGATAACAGTAGGTGATTCAGTGAGTTAACCAAATTGGCATCAAAACATGTCAGAATCCTTGTGTTATGGTTGAGGGCCTTAGAGAAGGAATTTTAAATTGAAAATTTAAAGAGATGTCATTGATATATAAAGCAATGATCTGGAGAGTTTCATAGTTTTGAAGATCGTTTGAATAATTTTTGGGTCATAAAGTCTATAAAGCATTGTTGAAAAGGTTGGCCAAATGAGGGTTGTTAGTGCCTGGGCGGTACTTGTTAATTTGGCTTTATATGAATGTTGTGTGACCCTAAAGTGACTTATGGTGAAGTACGTTAAGTTTTACGCTATACGTAGGCGACACACGCTGTCGCATTCGTTGAGTGTGTAGGCTAAAAGCAAAGACGGGAAGCAAGCGAGATTGAGCGGTGAACGGTGAGTGTAAAAATGATATTTTGACAATTGAGTTTTAAAAGTGAATGGTTTTAATGTTAAACTGAAAAGTTTAATGGAAATGTTTATATAAATGTTAAGGCATATGGAAATGTTTTATCTGTATCAATAAATATATATATATGAGTATATATATATATATATATATATATATATATATATATATTAAATTATATAGGTATGCATGTGTTAAGGCATTATGGAAGTTTAAAAATGTGTAAAGAATGCCTAAATGTGTAAAGAATAAAGTAAAGTATTTAAATGGATTTAGAAATGTATTTTGAAGAAAGGTTTTACTGATGGTTACCCTAACCCTATATGATCAAGTAGGACTGATATCACTCTAGAGGTACTTTAAGCGTGTAAGGATTTAGAGGTAAAGTTATAGGTTACTAACCGAGAGTAAACATACATTTAGAGTAATATCTCATTAATATAAGCGCTACATGATCGAACCCTATGCAAAGCGTGAGTTTCTCCGCAGTCAGAAGGGCTATGACCGAATGACTCCGTCCTCACCGCGCACCCTAAAACTGCTCTAAGTGTGTTTATCCCCGGGTTCCACGTAAAGAAAGAAATAAAGAAAGAAAGAAAGCGAATACAAACACCCGAAAGGGCTCTTTTTTACACAAAGCAGACACACACACACAGCCACATATATACCGAAAATGCTTGTCTAAAATGAAATGCACACTCACCGGTGCCTCCTTAGCTCACTCTTTTCCGTATGTTTCAAAACATTTTCAGGACCCGAGATAGGTGCGCCGGTAGAGCATCCTCCTACGCAGTGAGTCGAGCCATCGAGAGACGACGCCTCAGGATCGTCAGAGAGCATTTTGGTATATTGTATATGTTGAATATTTTGTCATGTATATATGTATATATGTATATATTTTGAAAAGGAACTACGTGGGCTTTGATCCTCAGTGGATGAGGTACGTAGGCGGTCGGCTTAAGTCCGGCTCAAGCCTAATCTTTTTATAAAACTGTGCATGGAATTGAAGAAGTTTTGAATGTTTTGACGATTGAAGTAAATAAAGTCGTATATGTGTATATATTGTGCTTGATTGAGTCAGGACGCAGGTGTCCGAAACTAAGTTGAGAATTGAAAGATTAGAAGTGTTTTTAAATGTTTCCACATGTTTTTGTAAATTTGGGAAAGTCCGAAAAATAGAGGAAACTCTGGCCGATTTTTCTGAAAAATCTAAGTGTTTGAAAAAGAAAGATAAGAAAATAAAAAAATCTACCACTTCACTTCCGCATTATTTTCTAAAGATATGTTAAGGATTGTAAAGGGGTTCGCTCCATGGATTTTATTTGACTGTTTTGAGGAAAAGTTTCTATATCCGTTTGAGTGCCGGGAGGTCCCCTCGGGTTCATGAGGTTAACTGGCCGGATCCTTCAAGATGTATTTCAAACTTTTGTGGTCCGAAAAGACTTAACCGCTCACCATATATAAGTAGTGGCACCAAATCTTTAAGGCGAACACTACGGCTGCCAACTCCATGTCATTCATGGGGTAATTCTACTCATGGTTTTTCAACTGTCCAAAACCATAAGCTACTACCCTCCCGGACTGCATCAAGACACATTCCAGTCTGCCCTTCGAGGCATCACAAAACACAATGTACCTTTGTCCCCTCAGGACTTTCAATATAGGAGCTGAAGTAAGCCTCCTCTTCAATTCCTGGAACGCTCGCTCACATGAGTCATCCCACACAAACTTGACCTCCTTCCGGGTCAATCTCGTCATAGGTGCTGCTAGCCGGGAGAAATCCTCTATAAACCTCCTGTAATACCCCGCCAATCCTAAGAAACTGTGTATCTCGAAGACTGACTTCGGTCTCTCCCAACTCATCACAGCCTCAACCTTCACAGGGTCCATTGACATGCCTGAAGCTGACACCACGTCTCTTAAGAAACCCACCTCAGCAAGCCAAAACTCACACTTACTGAACTTGGCATACAACTAATGATCCCTCAAAAGCTGTAGTGCGATTCTCAAGTGTTCCTCGTGCTCCACCTCCAATTGGGAGTAGATCAGGATGTCATCAACAAATACCACCACAAACTGATCTAAATAGAGCTGGAACACCCTATTCATGAGATCCATGAATGCTGCCGGTGCATTCATCAATCCAAAGGGCATCATCGTAAACTCAAAGTGCCCATACCGTATCCTAAACGCTGTCTTAGGGTTGTCTGCCTCCATAACTCTCAATTAATGGTAATCAGTGCGAAGGTCTATCTTGGAGTAGACTTACGCCCCTCTCAACTGATCAGACAAGTCATCAATCCTCGGCAATGGATACCAATTCTTGATCATAACCCTGTTCAACTGTCTATAATTGATGCATAGTCATAGGGTCTTATCCTTCTTCTTCACAAATGTACTGTAGAGCGCCCATGGTGAAGTGCTCAGCCTAATGAAACCTTGCCTAGCACCCCCAGATCCGACCTTGGATTCCCATCCCATCGGCGCTCATCCTATGAGTCATGTAACGGGCGACGTACCAGACGCAACTCAATGAGGAAGTCTACATCCCCCGGTAGAGGTAATCCCAATAGCTTGTCCAGAAAAACATCCTACAACGTATATAACTCACGCAATTTGTAACACATAATCACGCACATACAATCAAAGCATACACAAGAAAACACACAATGCATGTTGTGATCTAATCCAATCCTGTGGACTCTTATACACTACAAGAAAAATCGGAATTAGAGACGGACACTTATCCGTCTCTAAATAAAGACGGATTAGAGACAGATTAGAGACAGATTGCATACAAATTAATTAGAGACGGAATCTGAGACGAAATGATTTCCGTCTCTAATCGGAGATGGAAATCATTTCGTCTCTGATTTGAGACGGAATAAAATCCGTCTCTGATTAGAGACGGAAAGTTCCATCTCTAATTAGAGACAGAAAGTTCCATCTTTGTTTTGTGCTTGTTTTTTCTTACGTTTTCTTTCTCCTGCATTTGAGTGCCTTGTGTTTTTTACGAAAATCGATACTTTGTCGATCTTGTGTTTTTTCTGAGTGCCTTCTCTTATGAAAATTTACACCGCCGATCGTGGTTTGGCTGCTTGCCGGCTTTAATGGGAATCAACGCCTTATAGATCACACCGTCGCTATCATCTCCAGCTGTGTTGTGAAGCCCGATATTAGTCATTGTCCTTGCCAGCAAAACCCTAAGTTTCGATCTTTTGGTTGTCAAACCCAAACGCCGTTGCACCTGCCGGAATCTCTGGGTCTTCTACCTCCAACGTCGTCATGCCTTCCATCGCCATCTGTCGAATCACCACCATCGTTGTCATTGTGGTTTGAATCGACAGGTAATCCATCGACCTTGTACCTTTCTCGACAAGTATTTTCGATGCCTTTTGCAAATTCTTCAAGAACATTCCTTCAAAACTTTTCCTGATTATAGATTTTCAAAAAATATTTTCGAAAAAACCAAATTGTTGTCGCTTATGTTGAGGTAGCACAATAGACTTAAGTTGCCAAGGGAGGACAGGAGAAGGCCTGATACCCTGTTCCTAGTTAACCACAACACTCTTAAACTCTGAAGCTTGCCAAGTGAAGTGGGAATTACACTAGCTGAAACTCCCGCTGCTTTTATGATTTCGATTCAAAGTTCTGTGAATATGTGGTTTGATGAAATGGTCTTAATTGGGAATGCTTCACTTACTCTTCTGTATCCAATAGTTAAAAATGTGGCTGCTTTGCGAAATTTTATCTATAGGAACAATTAGTTGAAAAGTTTTACCATAAATTGAAAAGGGATGTAATATCCTCTGGTGTTTCTTCTAATTTTTCTTTGCTCATAAGCTGCAACTCTAATATCCCGTGGTTTCTTTTTCTTGTTTGTTAAATCAGTGAGATGGAATGCACAGGTATCAATCTTTTCCATCAATGAGATGGACTATGCTATTTTAGAAATAAATTAACATTTTCTTATTTATTATAGGTGAAGATTCTTGTAGATGAGAGTGATACTGAGACAACCGAGGTTGATGAGCTTTGTGTCAAAAGCCCTTCACTATTTAAAGAATATTGGAAACTTCCAAAGGTATTTTCTAGTTGGATTATAGCTTTATCCCCCTCAATGCATTTCTTGATAGTATAATCAATTGCTGTTCCTAAATCTTTAGACTCTTTCTTCTTAAAACTTTTAGGAAAATTGCCTTGCTTCAAACAAATATTGCTCTTTTTCTTTTCTTCTGAATGAGCATATATTTAATGTTAAAATATAGGAGCATATAGGAAATTCATGAAAGATGCCTTAAGCCTATCCTCTCATTCTTTTCCCATTACAATACTTTATTTGATGAGCTTACTTAGCAGAGGAGTTGCAGGAAATTCAAGAAAATTTGCACAAAAAAAATGTGCATTTAGAACTCTACATCCAAGGTCAACACATGGTCAATACAATTGCATTTTTCTTTTGCCTTGTGGGTGGTTTCGTTAAGGAGTGAACTACCACATAACTGCTAGTACCATCGCGCTTTTTCTTTTAGTTATTGGAGTTAAAGTTGCATGAGTAATAATTTGATGAAAAAAGCTGTGCATATCTAATGTATCCACATGTATATACTTTTACACATGTACATGCTTTTATAGAAACGTACTTATCAAAAAAAAAAAAAAACTTTTATAGAAATGCAAACTTGTAATAGTATTGAATTATGTTATCAGCTTATTAATTAGTAAAATACTGGAGGTTTAGTTATAAAAATGGATTGAAGTTTTGTTCCTTAATGCCCAAAGCAAAGAGAGGTCATTCCTGGTTTATAAAAAATCATAATTGCTTCGGGAGGCAACTCGCCTCTTTTAAACAATACTTCAAAATGTTCGTAATCTTATGTTTACAAAAAGTTGGTTGCGTACTCTAGAATAATGCCTTGCTTAGTTGAGTGGTATGTAAGGAGCATGAAATGTTATTAAAATAAAAATGTCGGGTAAGGTGATCCAAATGCAAAATCAAAAACCGTAGTTACCGGGTTGATGATTTTGTTTTGTTTTGTTTCGCTCTCTTACCAAGTAATCGCTTTTCTCACTGCTGTGTCATACCCGATTATTATATTCCAAAAGATGTCTTATATGGTGGGGTCTACCTCAATGCACTTTTATTTCAAAAGCAAATCTTATATGTATCCTTGTGTTGTTGGATTTACTCCAAATTTCAATTAAACTCAGAGCGGGTGGTCCCTTTTCCCTTGCAGTTCGGGCATCAAATAGAATAATGCCTTGCTTACAAAAGAAAAACCAAATGATTTTTCTTCTTTTTTAGTTTCAAATCCACATCCAAGGATTTAGAACCTCAAGCTTTGTGTTGATTCTATTAGGCTTTGTGTTATGGAGGTTGTCATCTTTAATTAATTGATTGGTTGATTGAGCTATAATTGGTATGATTTTTGTTTTTTGTAGGATGATGATCCGGTTAAAGTGTGAGGGTCTGCAAATGTATCTCTTTTCTTTTTCCTAATGGTAATAATTAATTGGCTTTTGATGTCGAAGCTTTTGGTCTATGCGATTATTTGTATAAAGTCTTTTTTTACTGATGATATGGTATTTGTAGGTTGTGCACTTCGAGTTATTAAAAGTTCAGCAATCTGTGGTTCCCCTTGTATTGTTCACTCAACGTACTTGAAGGAGACATTAGGTATGCTTAGTATTTTATGCCTTTTCTTGATTATTTTGTCTCACGAAGAACATAGTGATTATAGATGTGTACTTGAGAGTAAGCTCTATATTTCTATCTTTATGGAGAAGCGATCTGATATGTGATTCTATGGAACCTCTATTTTCTTGCTTTTAGCGTCAGGCCAAGGACTTAGCGCCCCAAAATAACTCTTGTTGTGAAATATTTCTCCTCAATTGTAAGTGAATTTTCTTGCCACTGAATAATACTTAGGTTCCATATTGTACTAATTAATCATAATTATGAGTCAACAATTTCTTATAATTGCTTTAATATTAATAAATGCTTTTGATTAATTATAGATAAACAACTTTAGTTTTGTGGTTGTGCATTTCATTACTTTTTATTAAAATAAAATAAAGTTTTGATGATGCTAATTTCTATGCTTATAATGTAATTAACAAGAAAAGTAATTTTATCAGGGTTGATACCCCATGAAGAATGCTCATAGAAAGCCACCAAGATTTTTAGACAGACTTCTGAGGATGATATACTTGGAAGAATGTTCTGAGGACACTAAGAATTTGTAGTTTGATTAGTAGTTAGTATATTGTATTTAGTACATTTTAAATTAATATTATATTTTGTTATATATGTGTCTTATTGATTTTATAATTAATAAGAAAAATATAGTGGATTCCAAACTTATTCTGACATCTATTAATTTAATTCTTAAAATCTAGAACTTTATGAATTACATATAGTGGAAATCTTCAGTCATAATAGGTTAAATTAGTAATAAAAGTTAAAACACTACGTCGAAAAATGAGCTCAGTGTCATCTCTGAGTGGAGTGGGGACGGAAAAATTCCGTCTCTAATTAGAGACAGAAAAATTCCATCTCACGGCCGTCTCACGATCGAGACGAATCCATCCGTCTCTAATTAGAGACGAGGTAGAACAGTTCTGATTAGATACCAGCGTTTTAAAAGAAGCGAAAATTCCATCTCTAATCTAGTGCAAAATTGGTTTCCGGGCGTTAAGCAGTATCGCGTCTCTAATTCGATTTTTCTTGTAGTGTTGGTAACCTCATACTAGACCTTGATACAAGCGTGATCGGATATCAATTTCAGAGCACTAGGTAACACTAACTCGAGCTCGACATTTATCTGAGTATGATGCCCTACACATTAACAACATGTCCCTAGACCCATGCCCAGGCCCTAGGTATTCGTATACCTAAATTACGATACCAACCTATAGCTTTAAGCAGAGGGTCAGTCGACAACCATTGACCGCGAAACATGTGAATGTGGGTGTCTGATAATATTACCCACTCGTCTCATGTGTTGAGACTCATTCTCTCCATTTAATTCATAAATATCTGAAATTTACCTTATACCAAATCAGTAGAATTTGAGCCGCAACAACTCTCACATATGAGTACAAAATATACATCTATTAGGGCAAGTGTGTTCTATGCTCTGAAAGCCGAGGATATGTAATTAAAACTACTCAGTCCTCATACATATACAAAACATCAAGTCAAGGCCACAATCCGCCCGTCTAAGATCCCGCCTCTAAGGAGAGCCATCCGCCCTCGCAGGTGTCCCAGACTGAAAGGCGGGTCCCACGACGGGGTGAGCTAACGCTCCTAATAGAGACAAAACCTACCAGGGCTACTCCCCACCTAGGTGCACATGCAAATGATCATTTCATAGTCACACAAACAACCCAATCCATGTAGACATGATGTCCTATCATGGAAAAAAAAAACTACATGCATATATGAGACTTTACACTTACATGCCCTATGTAACGGTCAACCTCCAACCCACCACCCAATGCCAAGGCTAATGGAATCAATATCAGTCAATCCCGACTCCCATCACACAACCCGTAGTCTATGTGGATATTTATTTAATCGCTTCTGTCTTGGGCAAATAACTTTCCGAGGTCTCACCGCGGCCCTACACCCTCCGATACGCTTTCACCTATGGATACGTTATCTAACCATGTTTTCAGGCTTTTCACTTGAGGGGGGTGTTTATCCCCTACTTGCTACGTCTGACACTATTTGCTTTCCATTTCCATTTAACACTATGTGACTCAATTAGACTTCATCCCATTCTCGAGCCCACACAATTTAGCACCAAACATAGTGCCAAATCAGTACCATGTACACATGACCTATGATGCTGATTTTCAGACACCAATGCAATGCACTCGCGCACGCACTCAAACTCACTAAACTCATGCCCAATGTATGAAGACTCTACATGGACATTTTACCTTGTACACTAGGGTCAGTACTTACGAACCCTCATGTTCAATGCACACAACATTTCATATATTCAGCCTAACATCAACATACATGCAAATATGATAATATTCCACACATGCAAACTAAAGACATCACATAAGCATGAACTACTTTTTTTTATCATTCGGGCCTGATTCATGTCAACACACCATTCAAGCATGTATTAACATAATTCCAACCATTACTTGTGCAAGTAATGCCATAATTCATATTCCCACATCAGACATAGTATGTCGGCCATATGCATCCCGGGCTGCAGATGCCAAGAAATGACCATGTTCAAGCACAACACATTACAACCCATTACAACCCAAAGCAGGTTTGAAACACCCATATTGATAGCAATTCATACACCTGCGTAACAATCAGCTTTTTCAAAGACCGATGTGAGCACCTACTGCCACTAAATGGCTTATGGATAGATTCTTGACTCCATGAGCTCTCTATAGAGTTCAAGAACACCCGAATCGGAGTTCGGATGAGGGCGTTATGGCCTAAACAACCAGGGCTAAACCCAGAAAATTCTTCATGGTATTTATTCAAGTAATAACAAACCAACCTGGATTTTCAATCTTAAGACTCAAAAAAAATAACATATACAATAACATGCAAGAACTGCATTAGTTCCGTAAAATTCGCATGGTATCCATTCGAAAGTAATAACACACCCACCTGTGAATTTGTCTTAAAACCCAGAACATATATAATAATACAAAAGACAAGATCAGTTCTAGAAAAATTCCCGCATGGTATTCATTCAAGTAATAACAAACCAACTCGATTTTCGCCTCAAACCCAAAAAAACAAGATATATACATATAACAAGATCGCTCTAGAAAATTACGCATGGTATTCATTCAAGTAATAACAACCAACCTGATTTTCAGTCTTAAACCCAAAAAAAAAAAAAAAAAACAACATATACAATAACATGCAAAGTAGCGTATTAGTTCCGTGGTGTACCCGCATGACATCCATTCAAGTAATAACAACCAATCCCAACCAAATGCCATTTCCATGGCCCCGCAAGCAAGGAAATAAACTGTGGAGAAAATCCTCACATCTCAAGTGTGTAGGATCGCTCTGATCCACCCAAATCTAAAACAATGGAGGAAAAGCTTCCTCCCTCCCTTTCTCCTTCCTTATGATTTTCTTTCTCCTTTTTTTTCTTTTTTTTTTTTCTCTATTTTCTGTTTCTCTCTTCTTTCTCCAGAACTCATTCAGCAATAGCATGAACTCCTTCCCCTTAGCTTTATCCATTCCATGTTTCTCCACTAAGCCTAGACATGTTTGCATCAAGCTTGACACATGGCTCAAGTCATGGCATGTGTCACCCATGCCAAGCCATGCACCTACCACTAACATCATGCATTTTATTAGCTTGGCACTTGGCCACTCAAGTGTCAAGTGTCCTCAAGTCTGGTGCCACGTGACCTGCTGATTCGTGCCACAGTAGGCTGAGCTAAAATCAACAAAATTTATATACACTCTTGGGTTCTTACTACCGTAGTCACACGCAAAGATAAGCTGGCTCAGTGGTCGAACACCGGATGGGTTTTCATCCTAAAAATGGTTTGCATAAGGCACGAAGATAAGGCTTCTATTCGACTTCTTTGGAATTGTGTTTCAAAACAAGGGGAAATGGGTTTGAAATCGAGAATTGTAAAACTGGAAGTAAAAAGGTGAAAAAGTTAACTTTGAAGAATTAGGTCACTAACTTGGCAAGTTAGGGCAAACAAGTGTCCTCTGTTTTATCCTCGCGTTATGACATGCAACCTATAGTCCATGGCATAACCGGATCTATATTTAACTAGCAAACCTCACCCATGAAGCAACTCCTATTTGAGTCAATACAAGTAGCATGCAGTTATGGCCCCTTTACTGTTTGAAACCCTAACATTCAATATCATCTCGCAGGCTCAGAAAGACCATCTAGAACAACAAGACATCTATCACTAATTATGCACTGTATTCTAAAGCATGGAGAGTATCACAAATCAATAATATTAAATGCTATGCAACCCTAATTTGAGAAACCCAACATATAAAT